>JAODOS010000047.1:0-349587 GCA_029410595.1 Martes flavigula | reverse complement strand
TGCTGGGTTTCATTCCGGAGCACAGGAGGAGTGCTGCTTTATGGCCCAGGGTCCTCCATACAGAGGACTCGAGAGCAGGGCTCTGGGTATGGATGCCTGAGCCCAAACTAGGAGTTCGGATTAGGGCCGGGGGGCATGGCAGGCTGCGTCGTGAAACCGGGAGGCGGTCTACCCTCAGGGCTTTGATGATGCGGTGTGGCGGGCAGCGTGGTCGTTGCTGGTGCGGTGGTTCGGCGGGTCGTGGTGTGTCAGCGGTGGGGTCGCTTTAGGGGACATCCGTTTTCTCGCCCACCGACGGTTAGTCGCCGCTCCAAATCACAAGGATTCAACGTGCACGACAGGGAGTGTGCAGGGGTGACACTCGCTAGTCCTCAATCGGGTGGGGGTGGGGGCCAGGCCTCTTGGGATGGAAACCGGAAACACAAACCTAGGGGTAGAGTTTAGGCCTAGGGGCATGACAGGCCCAATCTGTTGGTCTTGAGGTGGTCTCCCAGTGGGCTGAATGGAGGGCGTGTGTCAGGCGGGGGCTGGAGAATGGGTGTTTGTTACAGCCGGGTGGTGCAAAGATCCTGGTGGGGACCACGGGAGGCATGCAGGATACGCTGGCTCTGAGGTGTCTTTATAGCTGCAAATGGGCCGGTTTGACCTGGGCAGACAGGGGCGGGCCAGCGCGCATTACACGAGTGCCTGGTCGGAGGGCCGCTGGGGCGAGGCCTCTGGGGACGGATGCCTGTACACCCTCCCCAGGGTTCGGGTTTGGGCCTAGGGACAGGGCAGACCCGATCTGCCAGTGCTGAGGTGGGCTCCCTGGTGGGCTGAGTGGAGGGCGGGGGATAGGTGGCTCGTGTGAATCTGGGTTTGTGTTCAGGAGGGGCTCCGATGCTGGATCTTGCCCGCGGGGGGGCCTGCCGTTTTCTCCCACTCTTAGGTCTGAGTAGCTCCAAATGGCACCATAACACCATAGGCAGCCAGCAGACTGTCCGCGTGAGTCTCCGGGGGCCCCAATCTTGCATATTTGGGGGTTAGGCCTCTGGGTTCCAGAAGCTTGTACAGCCAACGTAGGGTTCGGGTTAAGGCCTAGGGGCATGGCAGCTCCGATCGGCTGGTGTTGAGGCGGGCTCCCTCAGGGCCGAGTGGAGGACATGCATCCGGCGTCTCGGCAGAATCCGGCCTCCTCCGGTCCCTTCTGATGGTGGGAGTGTGTTGAGGGCTTGTGCAACTTTCCTTCGGGAGGGAAGGCTGAGTCTGGTGGTGTGGCTTTGGATTCCCTGGTCAGATGGTCTTGTGGGCCAGGACTCTGGGGATGGATGTCTGAAAAGACCAGCTCAAGTTCGACTTAGGGCCTAGGGCATGGCAGGCCACACCTGCAGACCCTGACGTGAGCTCCCCGAGTTCTGAAGTTCGGGTCCACGTCAGACGGTCGCTCAGGCTGGAGTTTGTGTCCATGAGTTCCGCCGAATGTATGGGTGGCTTCATGGGGCCGTGGATGTTTTTCCCGCTCTGGGAGGTTTGAGCAGCTCCCAATAGCAATGTTTCATTCTGGGGACAAGAGGAGTCCTTTGTCACCGCTCGGAGGGGGGTCTTCCACATGGAGTATTTCGAGAGCGGAGCTCTGGGACAGGATGCCTGGACACCCAGCTGAGGGCTTGGTTTAGGTCCTAGAGGCATGACACGTCTGATCTGCTCCCTCCTGGGCAAGCTCCCCAGGGCACTGAGTGGAAAACGGGCCCACGCTCAGGGTCCCAGGGAGGGTGTGTCCAGGGCAGCTTCTGCAAGCCCCGATGGCCTCAGGGGTCATGCAGGTTTCTCCTGCTCAGAGGGTTTGACGCAGCTCCAGAGAGCAAGGTTTCCTCTCCCGGGGTCGGACCAGTTCTGTTTGGTGACTCAGCGGTCCCCCATAGGCAGGGATTCATGACCAGGCTTTTGGGGACAGATGCCTGAAAACTCAAGGCTGTTGGGATTCAGGTCCAGGGCATGGCAGGTCTAATCTGCTGGCTCTGAGGTCAGTGTGACTGACGTGGGATCAGGGCTGAGCCTTTGTTCCGACTGTGCAATAGTGATCAGCATGGCCTAGGAGAGTGGGGTGGCCTCGGGAGCCGCGCAGGTTTCTCCTCATCTGGGGTGTTTTGCAGCTCCCTAGGGCACGATTTCCTTGTGCAGGGCAGGCAGACTCGTGGGCTGTGGCTCAGTGCACCATCTAGAAGGCTTGTGGGCCAGGATTCTGGGCATGGAAGTCTGAGATCCCCAGTTCGGGGTAGGGCCCAGGGTAGTGCAGGCCCGATCTGCAGATGCTGAGGCGAGATCCCCAGGATCTGAAGTGAAGGGGAGGATCAGGCGGTTGCTCTGGTTGGAGTCTGTGTCCCTGAGGACCGCCAAAAGACAGGGCACCTTATCCACGGAGGGTTCTCCCTCTCTGGGGGTTTTGCGCAGCTCCAGGTTGCTGGGTTTCATTCCGGGTCATGGGAGGAGTGCTGCTTTATGGCCCAGGGGTCCTCCATACAGAGGGACTCGAGAGCAGGGCTCTGGGTATGGATGCCTGGAAACCCAAACTAGGGTTCGGATTAGGGCCTGGGGGCATGGCAGGCTGCATCTTTAAACCCTGAGGCGGTCTCCCCTCAGGGCTTTGATGATGCTGTGAGTCTGGCAGCCTGGTCGATGCTGGCTCTGTGGTTCCGCGGGTCGTGGTGTGTCAACGGTGGGGGTCGCTTTAGGGGGACATCCGTTTTCTCGCCCTCCGAGGGTTTGTCGCGGCTCCAAATCACAAGGATTCCACTTGCACGGCAGGGAGTGTGCTGTGGTGTCACTCACTAGTCCTTAATCTGGTGGGTGTGGGGGCCAGGCCTCTTGGGATGGAAACCGGAAACACAAACCTAGGGGTAGAGTTTAGGCCTAGGGGCATGACAGGCCCAATCTGTTGGTCTTGAGGTGGTCTCCCAGTGGGCTGAATGGAGGGCGTGTGTCAGGCGGGGGCTGGAGTCTGGGTGTGTGTTCCAGCCGGGTGGTGCACAGATCCTGGTGGGGACCACGGGAGGCATGCAGGTGTCGCTGGCTCTGAGGGTTCTGTAGAGCTGCAAATGGGACGCTTTTGCCCTGGGCAGACAGGGGAGGGCCAGCGCGCGTTTCACGTGTGCCTTGTCTGAGGGACGTGGGGTCGATGCCTCTGGGCACGGAGGCCTGTACACACTCCCCAGGGTTCGGGTTTGGGCCTAGGGACAGGGCAGACCCGATCTGCCAGTGCTGAGGTGGGCTCCCTGGTGGGCTGAGTGGAGGGCGGGGGATAGGTGGCTCGTGTGAATCTGGGTTTGTGTTCAGGAGGGGCTCCGATGCTGGATCTTGGCCTGCCGTTTTCTCCCACTCTTAGGTCTGAGTAGCTCCAAATGGCACCATAACACCATAGGCAGCCAGCAGACTGTCCGCGTGAGTCTCCGGGGGCCCCAATCTTGCATATTTGTGGGTTAGGCCTCTGGGTTCCAGAAGCTTGTACAGCCAACGTAGGGTTCGGGTTAAGGCCTAGGGGCATGGCAGCTCCGATCGGCTGGTGTTGAGGCGGGCTCCCTCAGGGCCGAGTGGAGGACATGCATCCGGCGTCTCGGCAGAATCCGGCCTCCTCTCCGGGTCCCGGCGGAGGGTGGGAGTGTGTTGAGGGGCTTGTGCGCCTTTCCTTCTGGAGGGCAGGCTGAGTCTGGTGGTGTGGCTTTGGATTCCCTGGTCCGGAGGTCTTGTGGGCCAGGACTCTGGGGATGGATGTCTGAAAAGACCAGCTCAAGTTCGACTTAGGGCCTAGGGCATGGCAGGCCACACCTGCAGACCCTGAGGTGAGCTCCCCGAGTTCTGAAGTTCGGGTCCACGTCAGGCGGTCGCTCAGGCTGGAGTTTGTGCCCATGAGTACCGCCGAATGTATGGGTGGCTTCATGGGGCCGTGGATGTTTTTCCCGCTCTGGGAGGTTTGAGCAGCTCCCAATAGCAATGTTTCATTCTGGGGGACAAGAGGAGTCCTTTGTCACCGCTCGGACGGGGGTCTTCCACATGGAGTATTTCGAGAGCGGAGCTCTGGGACAGGATGCCTGGACACCCAGCTGAGGGCTTGGTTTAGGTCCTAGAGGCATGACACGTCTGATCTGCTCCCTCCCGGGCGAGCTCCCCAGGGCACTGAGTGGAAAACGGGCCCACGCTCAGGGTCCCAGGGAGGGTGTGTGTCCAGGGCAGCTTCTGCAAGCCCCGATGGCCTCAGGGGTCATGCAGGTTTCTCCTGCTCAGAGGGTTTGACGCAGCTGCAGAGAGCAAGGTTTCCTCTCCCGGGGTCGGACCAGTTCTGTTTGGTGACTCAGCGGTCCCCCATAGGCAGGGATTCATGACCAGGCTTTTGGGGACAGATGCCTGAAAACTCAAGGCTGTTGGGATTCAGGTCCAGGGCATGGCAGGTCTAATCTGCTGGCTCTGAGGTCAGTGTGACTGACGTGGGATCAGGGCTGAGCCTTTGTTCCGCCTGTGCAATAGTGATCAGCATGGCCTAGGAGAGTGGGGTGGCCTCGGGAGCCGCGCAGGTTTCTCCTCATCTGGGGTGTTTTGCAGCTCCCTAGGGCACGATTTCCTTGTGCAGGGCAGGCAGAATCGTGGGCTGTGGCTCCGGAGTGCACCATCTAGAAGGCTTGTGGGCCAGGATTCTGGGCATGGAAGTCTGAGATCCCCAGTTCGGGTTAGGGCCCAGGGTAGTGCAGGCCCGATCTGCAGATGCTGAGGCGAGATCCCCAGGATCTGAAGTGAAGGGGAGGATCAGGCGGTTGCTCTGGTTGGAGTCTGTGTCCCTGAGGACCGCCAAAAGACAGGGCACCTTATCCACGGAGGGTTCTCCTCTCTGGGGGTTTGCGCAGCTCAGGTTGCTGGGCTTCAGTCCGGGCCCCCGGAGGAGTGCTGCTTTATGGCCCAGGGGTCCTCCATACAGAGGGACTCGAGAGCAGGGCTCTGGGTATGGATGCCTGGAAACCCAAACTAGGGTTCGGATTAGGGCCTGGGGGCATGGCAGGCTGCATCTTTAAACCCTGAGGCGGTCTCCCCTCAGGGCTTTGATGATGCTGTGAGTCTGGCAGCCTGGTCGATGCTGGCTCTGTGGTTCCGAGGGTCGTGGTGTGTCAACGGTGGGGGTCGCTTTAGGGGGACATCCGTTTTCTCGCCCTCCGAGGGTTTGTCGCGGCTCCAAATCACAAGGATTCCACTTGCACGGCAGGGAGTGTGCTGTGGTGTCACTCACTAGTCCTTAATCTGGTGGGTGTGGGGTCCAGGCCTCTTGGGATGTAAACCTGAAACACAAACCTAGGGGTAGATTTTAGGCCTAGGGGCATGACAGGCCCAATCTGTTGGTCTTGAGGTGGTCTCCCAGTGGGCTGAATGGAGGCGTGTGTCAGGCGGGGCTGGAGTCTGGGTGTGTGTTCCAGCCGGGTCGTGCACAGATCCTGGTGGGGACCACGGGAGGCATGCAGGTTTCGCTGGCTCTGAGGGTTCTGTAGAGCTGCAAATGGGGCGCTTTTGCCCTGGGCAGACAGGGAGGGCCAGCGCGTTTCACGTGTGCCTTGTCTGAGGGACGTGGGGTCGATGCCTCTGGGCACGGAGGCCTGTACACACTCCCCAGGGTTCGGGTTTGGGCCTAGGGACAGGGCAGACCCGATCTGCCAGTGCTGAGGTGGGCTCCCTGGTGGGCTGAGTGGAGGGCGGGGGATAGGTGGCTCGTGTGAATCTGGGTTTGTGTTCAGGAGGGGCTCCGATGCTGGATCTTGCCAGCTGGGGGGACTGCCGTTTTCTCCAAAACTTAGGTCTGAGTAGCTCCAAATGGCACCATAACACCATAGGCAGCCAGCAGACTGTCGCGTGAGTCTCCGGGGCCCCAATCTTGCATATTTGGGGTTAGGCCTCTGGGTTCCAGAAGCTTGTACAGCCAACGTAGGGTTCGGGTTAAGGCCTAGGGGCATGGCAGCTCCGATCGGCTGGTGTTGAGGCGGGCTCCCTCAGGGCCGAGTGGAGGACATGCATCCGGCGTCTCGGCAGAATCCGGCCTCCTCTACGGGTCCCTTCTGATGGTGGGAGTGTGTTGAGGGCTTGTGCACCTTTCCTTCTGGAGGAGCAGGCTGAGTCTGGTGGTGTGGCTTTGGATTCCCTGGTCCGGAGGTCTTGTGGGCCAGGACTCTGGGGATGGATGTCTGAAAAGACCAGCTCAAGTTCGACTTAGGGCCTAGGGCATGGCAGGCCACACCTGCAGACCCTGACGTGAGCTCCCCGAGTTCTGAAGTTCGGGTCCACATCAGTAGCTCGCTAAGGCTGGAGTTGTGTCCATGAGTTCCGCCCGAATGTATGGGTGGCTTCATGGGGCCGTGGATGTTTTCCCGCTCTGGGATGTTTGAGAAGCTCCCAATATCAATGTTTCATTCTGGGGACAAGAGGAGTCCTTTGTCACCGCTCGGAGGAGTCTTCCACATGGAGTATTTCGAGGCGGAGCTCTGGGACAGGATGCCTGGACACCCAGCTGAGGAGCTTGGTTTGGGTCCTAGAGGCAAGACACGTCTGATCTACTCCCTCCCGGGCAGGCTCCCCAGGGCACTGAGTGGAAAACGGGCCCACGCTCAGGGTCCCAGGGAGGGTGTGTGTCAGGGCAGCTTCTGCAAGCCCCGATGGCCTCAGGGTCATGCAGGTTTCTCCTGCTCAGAGGGTTTGCCGCCGCTCCAGAGAGCAAGGTTTCCTCTCCCGGAGTCGGACCAGTTCTGTTTGGTGACTCAGCGGTCCCCCATAGGCAGGGATTCACGACCAGGCTTTTGGGGACAGATGCCTGAAAAGTCAAGGCTGTTGGGATTCAGGTCCAGGGCATGGCAGGTCTAATCTGCTGGCTCTGAGGTCAGTGTGACTGACGTGGGATCAGGGCTGAGCCTTTGTTCCGCCTGTGCAATAGTGATCAGCATGGCCTAGGAGAGTGGGGTGGCCTCGGGAGCCGCGCAGGTTTCTCCTCATCAGGGGTCTATTGCAGCTCCTAGGGCACGATTTCCTTGTGCAGGGCAGGCAGAATCGTGGGCTGTGGCTCGGAGTGCACCATCTAGAAGGCTTGTGGGCCAGGATTCTGGGCATGGAAGTCTGAGATCCCCAGTTCAGGGTAGGGCCCAGGGTAGTGCAGGCCCGATCTGCAGATGCTGAGGCGAGATCCCCAGGATCTGAAGTGAAGGGGAGGATCAGGCGGTTGCTCTGGTTGGAGTCTGTGTCACTGAGGACCGCCAAAGACAGGGCACCTTATCCACGGAGGTTCTCCCTCTCTGGGGTTTTGCGCAGCTCAGGTTGCTGGGTTTCATTCCGGGGCACGGGAGGAGTGCTGCGTTATGGCCCAGGGTCCTCCCTCCAGAGGGCGTCGAGAGCAGGGCTCTGGGTATGGATGCCTGGAAACCCAAACTAGGAGATCGGATTAGGGCCTGGGGGCATGGCAGGCTGCATCTTTAAACCCTGAGGCGGTCTCCCCTCAGGGCTTTGATGATGCTGTGAGTCTGGCAGCCTGGTCGATGCTGGCTCTGTGGTTCCGCGGGTCGTGGTGTGTCAACGGTGGGGGTCGCTTTAGGGGGACATCCGTTTTCTCGCCCTCCGAGGGTTTGTCGCGGCTCCAAATCACAAGGATTCCACTTGCACGGCAGGGAGTGTGCTGTGGTGTCACTCACTAGTCCTTAATCTGGTGGGTGTGGGGCCAGGCCTCTTGGGATGGAAACCGGAAACACAAACCTAGGGGTAGAGTTTAGGCCTAGGGGCATGACAGGCCCAATCTGTTGGTCTTGAGGTGGTCTCCCAGTGGGCTGAATGGAGGGCGTGTGTCAGGCGGGGGCTGGAGTCTGGGTGTGTGTTCCAGCCGGGTGGTGCACAGATCCTGGTGGGGACCACGGGAGGCATGCAGGTTTCGCTGGCTCTGAGGGTTCTGTAGAGCTGCAAATGGGACGCTTTTGCCCTGGGCAGACAGGGAGGGCCAGCGCGCGTTTCACGTGTGCCTTGTCTGAGGGACGTGGGGTCGATGCCTCTGGGCACGGAGGCCTGTACACACTCCCCAGGGTTCGGGTTTGGGCCTAGGGACAGGGCAGACCCGATCTGCCAGTGCTGAGGTGGGCTCCCTGGTGGGCTGAGTGGAGGGCGGGGGATAGGTGGCTCGTGTGAATCTGGGTTTGTGTTCAGGAGGGGCTCCGATGCTGGATCTTGCCCGCGGGGGGGCCTGCCGTTTTCTCCCACTCTTAGGTCTGAGTAGCTCCAAATGGCACCATAACACCATAGGCAGCCAGCAGACTGTCCGCGTGAGTCTCCGGGGGCCCCAATCTTGCATATTTGGGGGTTAGGCCTCTGGGTTCCAGAAGCTTGTACAGCCAACGTAGGGTTCGGGTTAAGGCCTAGGGGCACGGCAGCTCCGATCGGCTGGTGTTGAGGCGGGCTCCCTCAGGGCCGAGTGGAGGACATGCATCCGGCGTCTCGGCAGAATCCGGCCTCCTCTCCGGGTCCCTTCTGATGGTGGGAGTGTGTTGAGGGGCTTGTGCACCTTTCCTTCTGGAGGGCAGGCTGAGTCTGGTGGTGTGGCTTTGGATTCCCTGGTCCGGAGGTCTTGTGGGCCAGGACTCTGGGGATGGATGTCTGAAAAGACCAGCTCAAGTTCGACTTAGGGCCTAGGGCATGGCAGGCCACACCTGCAGACCCTGACGTGAGCTCCCCGAGTTCTGAAGTTCGGGTCCACGTCAGACGGTCGCTCAGGCTGGAGTTTGTGTCCATGAGTTCCGCCGAATGTATGGGTGGCTTCATGGGGCCGTGGATGTTTTTCCCGCTCTGGGAGGTTTGAGCAGCTCCCAATAGCAATGTTTCATTCTGGGGGACAAGAGGAGTCCTTTGTCACCGCTCGGAGGAGTCTTCCACATGGAGTATTTCGAGGCGGAGCTCTGGGACAGGATGCCTGGACACCCAGCTGAGGAGCTTGGTTTAGGTCCTAGAGGCATGACACGTCTGATCTGCTCCCTCCCGGGCGAGCTCCCCAGGGCACTGAGTGGAAAACGGGCCCACGCTCAGGGTCCCAGGGAGGGTGTGTGTCAGGGCAGCTTCTGCAAGCCCCGATGGCCTCAGGGGTCATGCAGGTTTCTCCTGCTCAGAGGGTTTTGCGAAGCTCACGCGAGCAAGGTTTCCTCTCCCGGGGTCGGACCAGTTCTGTTTGGTGACTCAGCGGTCCCCCATAGGCAGGGATTCATGACCAGGCTTTTGGGGACAGATGCCTGAAAACTCAAGGCTGTTGGGATTCAGGTCCAGGGCATGGCAGGTCTAATCTGCTGGCTCTGAGGTCAGTGTGACTGACGTGGGATCAGGGCTGAGCCTTTGTTCCGCCTGTGCAATAGTGATCAGCATGGCCTAGGAGAGTGGGGTGGCCTCGGGAGCCGCGCAGGTTTCTCCTCATCTGGGGTGTTTTGCAGCTCCCTAGGGCACGATTTCCTTGTGCAGGGCAGGCAGAATCGTGGGCTGTGGCTCAGGTGCACCATCTAGTAGGCTTGTGGGCCAGGATTCTGGGCATGGAAGTCTGAGATCCCCAGTTCGGGTTAGGGCCCAGGGTAGTGCAGGCCCGATCTGCAGATGCTGAGGCGAGATCCACAGGAACTGAAGTGAAGGAGGATCAGGCGGTTGCTCTGGTTGGAGTCTGTGTCCCTGAGGACCGCCAAAGACAGGGCACCTTATCCACGGAGGTTCTCCCTCTCTGGGGGTTTTGCAGCTCAGGTTGCTGGGTTTCATTCCGGGGCAGGGGAGGAGTGCTGCTTTATGGCCCAGGGGTCCTCCATACAGAGGACTCGAGAGCAGGGCTCTGGGTATGGATGCCTGGAAACCCAAACTAGGGTTCGGATTAGGGCCTGGGGGCATGGCAGGCTGCATCTTTAAACCCTGAGGCGGTCTCCCCTCAGGGCTTTGATGATGCTGTGAGTCTGGCAGCCTGGTCGATGCTGGCTCTGTGGTTCCGCGGGTCGTGGTGTGTCAACGGTGGGGGTCGCTTTAGGGGGACAAACGTTTTCTCGACCTCCGAGGTTTGTCGCGGCTCCAAATCACAAGGATTCCACTTGCACGGCAGGGAGTGTGCTGTGGTGTCACTCACTAGTCCTTAATCTGGTGGGTGTGGGGGCCAGGCCTCTTGGGATGGAAACCGGAAACACAAACCTAGGGGTAGAGTTTAGGCCTAGGGGCATGGCAGCTCCGATCGGCTGGTGTTGAGGAGGTCTCCCACAGGGCTGAGTGGAGGACGTGAGTCAGGCGGGGGCTGGAGTCTGGGTGTGTGTTCCAGCCGGGTGGTGCACAGATCCTGGTGGGGACCACGGGAGGCATGCAGGTTTCGCTGGCTCTGAGGGTTCTGTAGAGCTGCAAATGGGACGCTTTTGCCCTGGGCAGACAGGGGAGGGCCAGCGCGCGTTTCACGTGTGCCTTGTCTGAGGGACGTGGGGTCGATGCCTCTGGGCACGGAGGCCTGTACACACTCCCCAGGGTTCGGGTTTGGGCCTAGGGACAGGGCAGACCCGATCTGCCAGTGCTGAGGTGGGCTCCCTGGTGGGCTGAGTGGAGGGCGGGGGATAGGTGGCTCGTGTGAATCTGGGTTTGTGTTCAGGAGGGGCTCCGATGCTGGATCTTGCCCGCGGGGGGGCCTGCCGTTTTCTCCCACTCTTAGGTCTGAGTAGCTCCAAATGGCACCATAACACCATAGGCAGCCAGCAGACTGTCTGCGTGAGTCTCCGGCGGCCCCAATCTTGCATATTTGGGGGTTAGGCCTCTGGGTTCCAGAAGCTTGTACAGCCAACGTAGGGTTCGGGTTAAGGCCTAGGGGCATGGCAGCTCCGATCGGCTGGTGTTGAGGCGGGCTCCCTCAGGGCCGAGTGGAGGACATGCATCCGGCGTCTCGGCAGAATCCGGCCTCCTCTCCGGGTCCCTTCTGATGGTGGGAGTGTGTTGAGGGGCTTGTGCACCTTTCCTTCTGGAGGGCAGGCTGAGTCTGGTGGTGTGGCTTTGGATTCCCTGGTCCGGAGGTCTTGTGGGCCAGGACTCTGGGGATGGATGTCTGAAAAGACCAGCTCAAGTTCGACTTAGGGCCTAGGGCATGGCAGGCCACACCTGCAGACCCTGACGTGAGCTCCCCGAGTTCTGAAGTTCGGGTCCACGTCAGGCGTCGCTCAGGCTGGAGTTTGTGTCCATGAGTTCCGCCGAATGTATGGGTGGCTTCATGGGGCCGTGGATGTTTTTCCCGCTCTGGGAGGTTTGAGCAGCTCCCAATAGCAATGTTTCATTCTGGGGGACAAGAGGAGTCCTTTGTCACCGCTCGGAGGGGGGTCTTCCACATGGAGTATTTCGAGTGCGGAGCTCTGGGACAGGATGCCTGGACACCCAGCTGAGGGCTTGGTTTAGGTCCTAGAGGCATGACACGTCTGATCTGCTCCCTCCCGGGCGAGCTCCCCAGGGCACTGAGTGGAAAACGGGCCCACGCTCAGGGTCCCAGGGAGGGTGTGTGTCCAGGGCAGCTTCTGCAAGCCCCGATGGCCTCAGGGGTCATGCAGGTTTCTCCTGCTCAGAGGGTTTGGCGCAGCTCCAGAGAGCAAGGTTTCCTCTCCCGGGGTCGGACCAGTTCTGTTTGGTGACTCAGCGGTCCCCCATAGGCAGGGATTCATGACCAGGCTTTTGGGGACAGATGCCTGAAAACTCAAGGCTGTTGGGATTCAGGTCCAGGGCATGGCAGGTCTAATCTGCTGGCTCTGAGGTCAGTGTGACTGACGTGGGATCAGGGCTGAGCCTTTGTTCCGCCTGTGCAATAGTGATCAGCATGGCCTAGGAGAGTGGGGTGGCCTCGGGAGCCGCAGAGGTTTCTCCTCATCTGGGGTGTTTTGCAGCTCCCTAGGGCACGATTTCCTTGTGCAGGGCAGGCAGAATCGTGGGCTGTGGCTCCGGAGTGCACCATCTAGAAGGCTTGTGGGCCAGGATTCTGGGCATGGAAGTCTGAGATCCCCAGTTCGGGGTAGGGCCCAGGGTAGTGCAGGCCCGATCTGCAGATGCTGAGGCGAGATCCCCAGGATCTGAAGTGAAGGGGAGGATCAGGCGGTTGCTCTGGTTGGAGTCTGTGTCCCTGAGGACCGCCAAAGACAGGGCACCTTATCCACGGAGGTTCTCCCTCTCTGGGGGTTTGCGCAGCTCAGGTTGCTGGGTTTCATTCCGGGGCACGGTAGGAGTGCTGCTTTATGGCCCTGGGGTCCTCCATTCAGATGGACTCGAGAGCAGGGCTCTGGGTATGGATGCCTGGAAACCCAAACTAGGGTTCGGATTAGGGCCTGGGGGCATGGCAGGCTGCATCTTTAAACCCTGAGGCGGTCTCCCCTCAGGGCTTTGATGATGCTGTGAGTCTGGCAGCCTGGTCGATGCTGGCTCTGTGGTTCCGCGGGTCGTGGTGTGTCAACGGTGGGGGTCGCTTGAGGGGGACATCCGTTTTCTCGCCCTCCGAGGGTGTGTCGCGGCTCCAAATCACAAGGATTCCACTTGCACGGCAGGGAGTGTGCTGTGGTGTCACTCACTAGTCCTTAATCTGGTGGGTGTGGGGGCCAGGCCTCTTGGGATGGAAACCGGAAACACAAACCTAGGGGTAGAGTTTAGGCCTAGGGGCATGACAGGCCCAATCTGTTGGTCTTGAGGTGGTCTCCCAGTGGGCTGAATGGAGGCGTGTGTCAGGCGGGGCTGGAGTCTGGGTGTGTGTTCCAGCCGGGTGGTGCACAGATCCTGGTGGGGACCACGGGAGGCATGCAGGTTTCGCTGGCTCTGAGGGTTCTGTAGAGCTGCAAATGGGACGCTTTTGCCCTGGGCAGACAGGGGAGGGCCAGCGCGCGTTTCACGTGTGCCTTGTCTGAGGGACGTGGGGTCGATGCCTCTGGGCACGGAGGCCTGTACACACTCCCCAGGGTTCGGGTTTGGGCCTAGGGACAGGGCAGACCCGATCTGCCAGTGCTGAGGTGGGCTCCCTGGTGGGCTGAGTGGAGGGCGGGGGATAGGTGGCTCGTGTGAATCTGGGTTTGTGTTCAGGAGGGGCTCCGATGCTGGATCTTGCCCGCGGGGGGGCCTGCCGTTTTCTCCCACTCTTAGGTCTGAGTAGCTCCAAATGGCACCATAACACCATAGGCAGCCAGCAGACTGTCCGCGTGAGTCTCCGGGGCCCCAATCTTGCATATTTGGGGGTTAGGCCTCTGGGTTCCAGAAGCTTGTACAGCCAACGTAGGGTTCGGGTTAAGGCCTAGGGGCATGGCAGCTCCGATCGGCTGGTGTTGAGGCGGGCTCCCTCAGGGCCGAGTGGAGGACATGCATCCGGCGTCTCGGCAGAATCCGGCCTCCTCTCCGGGTCCCTTCTGATGGTGGGAGTGTGTTGAGGGGCTTGTGCACCTTTCCTTCTGGAGGGCAGGCTGAGTCTGGTGGTGTGGCTTTGGATTCCCTGGTCCGGAGGTCTTGTGGGCCAGGACTCTGGGGATGGATGTCTGAAAAGACCAGCTCAAGTTCGACTTAGGGCCTAGGGCATGGCAGGCCACACCTGCAGACCCTGACGTGAGCTCCCCGAGTTCTGAAGTTCGGGTCCACGTCAGACAGTCGCTCAGGCTGGAGGTTGTGTCCATGAGTTCCGCCGAATGTATGGGTGGCTTCATGGGGCCGTGGATGTTTTTCCCGCTCTGGGAGGTTTGAGCAGCTCCCAATAGCAATGTTTCATTCTGGGGGACAAGAGGAGTCCTTTGTCACCGCTCGGAGGGGGGTCTTCCACATGGAGTATTTCGAGAGCGGAGCTCTGGGACAGGATGCCTGGACACCCAGCTGAGGGCTTGGTTTAGGTCCTAGAGGCATGACACGTCTGATCTGCTCCCTCCCGGGCGAGCTCCCCAGGGCACTGAGTGGAAAACGGGCCCACGCTCAGGGTCCCAGGGAGGGTGTGTGTCCAGGGCAGCTTCTGCAAGCCCCGATGGCCTCAGGGGTCATGCAGGTTTCTCCTGCTCAGAGGGTTTGGCGCAGCTCCAGAGAGCAAGGTTTCCTCTCCCGGGGTCGGACCAGTTCTGTTTGGTGACTCAGCGGTCCCCCATAGGCAGGGATTCATGACCAGGCTTTTGGGGACAGATGCCTGAAAACTCAAGGCTGTTGGGATTCAGGTCCAGGGCATGGCAGGTCTAATCTGCTGGCTCTGAGGTCAGTGTGACTGACGTGGGATCAGGGCTGAGCCTTTGTTCCGCCTGTGCAATAGTGATCAGCATGGCCTAGGAGAGTGGGGTGGCCTCGGGAGCCGCGCAGGTTTCTCCTCATCTGGGGTGTTTTGCAGCTCCTAGGGCACGATTTCCTTGTGCAGGGCAGGCAGAATCGTGGGCTGTGGCTCGGAGTGCACCATCTAGAAGGCTTGTGGGCCAGGATTCTGGGCATGGAAGTCTGAGATCCCCAGTTCGGGGTAGGGCCCAGGGTAGTGCAGGCCCGATCTGCAGATGCTGAGGCGAGATCCCCAGGATCTGAAGTGAGGGGAGGATCAGGCGGTTGCTCTGGTTGGAGTCTGTGTCCTGAGGACCGCCATAAGACAGGGCACCTTATCCACGGAGGGTTCTCCCTCTCTGGGGGTTTTGCGCAGCTCCAGGTTGCTGGGTTTCATTCCGGGGCAGGGGAGGAGTGCTGCTTTATGGCCCAGGGGTCCTCCATACAGAGGACTCGAGAGCAGGGCTCTGGGTATGGATGCCTGGAAACCCAAACTAGGGTTCGGATTAGGGCCTGGGGGCATGGCAGGCTGCATCTTTAAACCCTGAGGCGGTCTCCCCTCAGGGCTTTGATGATGCTGTGAGTCTGGCAGCCTGGTCGATGCTGGCTCTGTGGTTCCGCGGGTCGTGGTGTGTCAACGGTGGGGGTCGCTTTAGGGGGACATCCGTTTTCTCGCCCTCCGAGGGTTTGTCGCGGCTCCAAATCACAAGGATTCCACTTGCACGGCAGGGAGTGTGCTGTGGTGTCACTCACTAGTCCTTAATCTGGTGGGTGTGGGGGCCAGGCCTCTTGGGATGGAAACCGGAAACACAAACCTAGGGGTAGAGTTTAGGCCTAGGGGCATGACAGGCCCAATCTGTTGGTCTTGAGGTGGTCTCCCAGTGGGCTGAATGGAAGCCGTGTGTCAGGCGGGGGCTGGAGTCTGGGTGTGTGTTCCAGCCGGGTGGTGCACAGATCCTGGTGGGGACCACGGGAGGCATGCAGGTTTCGCTGGCTCTGAGGGTTCTGTAGAGCTGCAAATGGGACGCTTTTGCCCTGGGCAGACAGGGGAGGGCCAGCGCGGGTTTCACGTGTGCCTTGTCTGAGGGACGTGGGGTCGATGCCTCTGGGCACGGAGGCCTGTACACACTCCCCAGGGTTCGGGTTTGGGCCTAGGGACAGGGCAGACCCGATCTGCCAGTGCTGAGGTGGGCTCCCTGGTGGGCTGAGTGGAGGGCGGGGGATAGGTGGCTCGTGTGAATCTGGGTTTGTGTTCAGGAGGGGCTCCGATGCTGGATCTTGCCCGCGGGGGGGCCTGCCGTTTTCTCCCACTCTTAGGTCTGAGTAGCTCCAAATGGCACCATAACACCATAGGCAGCCAGCAGACTGTACGCGTGAGTCTCCCGGGGCCCCAATCTTGCATATGTGGGGTTAGGCCTCTGGGTTCCAGAAGCTTGTACAGCCAACGTAGGGTTCGGGTTAAGGCCTAGGGGCATGGCAGCTCCGATCGGCTGGTGTTGAGGCGGGCTCCCTCAGGGCCGAGTGGAGGACATGCATCCGGCGTCTCGGCAGAATCCGGCCTCCTCTCCGGGTCCCTTCTGATGGTGGGAGTGTGTTGAGGGGCTTGTGCACCTTTCCTTCTGGAGGGCAGGCTGAGTCTGGTGGTGTGGCTTTGGATTCCCTGGTCCGGAGGTCTTGTGGGCCAGGACTCTGGGGATGGATGTCTGAAAAGACCAGCTCAAGTTCGACTTAGGGCCTAGGGCATGGCAGGCCACACCTGCAGACCCTGACGTGAGCTCCCGAGTTCTGAAGTTCGGGTCCACGTCAGGCGGTCGCTCAGGCTGGAGTTTGTGTCCATGAGTTCCGCCGAATGTATGGGTGGCTTCATGGGGCCGTGGATGTTTTTCCCGCTCTGGGAGGTTTGAGCAGCTCCCAATAGCAATGTTTCATTCTGGGGGACAAGAGGAGTCCTTTGTCACCGCTCGGAGGGGGGTCTTCCACATGGAGTATTTCGAGAGCGGAGCTCTGGGACAGGATGCCTGGACACCCAGCTGAGGGCTTGGTTTAGGTCCTAGAGGCATGACACGTCTGATCTGCTCCCTCCCGGGCAAGCTCCCCAGGGCACTGAGTGGAAAACGGGCCCACGCTCAGGGTCCCAGGGAGGGTGTGTGTCCAGGGCAGCTTCTGCAAGCCCCGATGGCCTCAGGGGTCATGCAGGTTTCTCCTGCTCAGAGGGTTTGGCGCAGCTCCAGAGAGCAAGGTTTCCTCTCCCGGGGTCGGACCAGTTCTGTTTGGTGACTCAGCGGTCCCCCATAGGCAGGGATTCATGACCAGGCTTTTGGGGACAGATGCCTGAAAACTCAAGGCTGTTGGGATTCAGGTCCAGGGCATGGCAGGTCTAATCTGCTGGCTCTGAGGTCAGTGTGACTGACGTGGGATCAGGGCTGAGCCTTTGTTCCGCCTGTGCAATAGTGATCAGCATGGCCTAGGAGAGTGGGGTGGCCTCGGGAGCCGCGCAGGTTTCTCCTCATCTGGGGTGTTTTGCAGCTCCCTAGGGCACGATTTCCTTGTGCAGGGCAGGCAGAATCGTGGGCTGTGGCTCCGGAGTGCACCATCTAGAAGGCTTGTGGGCCAGGATTCTGGGCATGGAAGTCTGAGATCCCCAGTTCGGGTTAGGGCCCAGGGTAGTGCAGGCCCGATCTGCAGATGCTGAGGCGAGATCCCCAGGATCTGAAGTGAAGGGGAGGATCAGGCGGTTGCTCTGGTTGGAGTCTGTGTCCCTGAGGACCGCCAAAAGACAGGGCACCTTATCCACGGAGGGTTCTCCCTCTCTGGGGGTTTGCGCAGCTCCAGGTTGCTGGGTTTCATTCCGGGGCACGGGCGGAGTGCTGCTTTATGGCCCAGGGGTCCTCCATACAGAGGACTCGAGAGCAGGGCTCTGGGTATGGATGCCTGGAAACCCAAACTAGGGTTCGGATTAGGGCCTGGGGGCATGGCAGGCTGCATCTTTAAACCCTGAGGCGGTCTCCCCTCAGGGCTTTGATGATGCTGTGAGTCTGGCAGCCTGGTCGATGCTGGCTCTGTGGTTCCGCGGGTCGTGGTGTGTCAACGGTGGGGGTCGCTTTAGGGGTTCATACGTTTTCTCGCCCTCCGAGGGTTTGTCGCGGCTCCAAATCACAAGGATTCCACTTGCACGGCAGGAGTGTGCTGTGGTGTCACTCACTAGTCCTTAATCTGGGGGGTGTGGGGGCAGGCCTCTTGGGATGGAAACCGGAAACACAAACCTAGGGGTAGAGTTTAGGCCTAGGGGCATGACAGGCCCAATCTGTTGGTGTTGAGGGGGTCTCCCAGAGGTCAGACTGGATGCGTGTGTCAGGCGGGGGCTGGAGTCTGGGTGTGTGTTCCAGCCGGGTGGTGCACAGATCCTGGTGGGGACCACGGGAGGCATGCAGGTTTCGCTGGCTCTGAGGGTTCTGTAGAGCTGCAAATGGGACGCTTTTGCCCTGGGCAGACAGTGGAGGGCCAGCGCGTTTCACGTGTGCCTTGTCTGAGGGACGTGGGGTCGATGCCTCTGGGCACGGAGGCCTGTACACACTCCCCAGGGTTCGGGTTTGGGCCTAGGGACAGGGCAGACCCGATCTGCCAGTGCTGAGGTGGGCTCCCTGGTGGGCTGAGTGGAGGGCGGGGGATAGGTGGCTCGTGTGAATCTGGGTTTGTGTTCAGGAGGGGCTCCGATGCTGGATCTTGCCCGCGGGGGGGCCTGCCGTTTTCTCCCACTCTTAGGTCTGAGTAGCTCCAAATGGCACCATAACACCATAGGCAGCCAGCAGACTGTCGCGTGAGTCTCCGGGGGCCCCAATCTTGCATATTTGGGGGTTAGGCCTCTGGGTTCCAGAAGCTTGTACAGCCAACGTAGGGTTCGGGTTAAGGCCTAGGGGCATGGCAGCTCCGATCGGCTGGTGTTGAGGCGGGCTCCCTCAGGGCCGAGTGGAGGACATGCATCCGGCGTCTCGGCAGAATCCGGCCTCCTCTCCGGGTCCCTTCTGATGGTGGGAGTGTGTTGAGGGGCTTGTGCACCTTTCCTTCTGGAGGGCAGGCTGAGTCTGGTGGTGTGGCTTTGGATTCCCTGGTCCGGAGGTCTTGTGGGCCAGGACTCTGGGGATGGATGTCTGAAAAGACCAGCTCAAGTTCGACTTAGGGCCTAGGGCATGGCAGGCCACACCTGCAGACCCTGACGTGAGCTCCCCGAGTTCTGAAGTTCGGGTCCACGTCAGACGGTCGCTCAGGCTGGAGTTTGTGTCCATGAGTTCCGCCGAATGTATGGGTGGCTTCATGGGGCCGTGGATGTTTTTCCCGCTCTGGGAGGTTTGAGCAGCTCCCAATAGCAATGTTTCATTCTGGGGGACAAGAGGAGTCCTTTGTCACCGCTCGGAGGGGGGTCTTCCACATGGAGTATTTCGAGAGCGGAGCTCTGGGACAGGATGCCTGGACACCCAGCTGAGTGCTTGGTTTAGGTCCTAGAGGCATGACACGTCTGATCTGCTCCCTCCCGGGCGAGCTCCCCAGGGCACTGAGTGGAAAACGGGCCCACGCTCAGGGTCCCAGGGAGGGTGTGTGTCCAGGGCAGCTTCTGCAAGCCCCGATGGCCTCAGGGGTCATGCAGGTTTCTCCTGCTCAGAGGGTTTGGCGCAGCTCCAGAGAGCAAGGTTTCCTCTCCCGGGGTCGGACCAGTTCTGTTTGGTGACTCAGCGGTCCCCCATAGGCAGGGATTCATGACCAGGCTTTTGGGGACAGATGCCTGAAAACTCAAGGCTGTTGGGATTCAGGTCCAGGGCATGGCAGGTCTAATCTGCTGGCTCTGAGGTCAGTGTGACTGACGTGGGATCAGGGCTGAGCCTTTGTTCCGCCTGTGCAATAGTGATCAGCATGGCCTAGGAGAGTGGGGTGGCCTCGGGAGCCGCGCAGGTTTCTCCTCATCTGGGGTGTTTTGCAGCTCCCTAGGGCACGATTTCCTTGTGCAGGGCAGGCAGAATCGTGGGCTGTGGCTCTGGAGTGCACCATCTAGAAGGCTTGTGGGCCAGGATTCTGGGCATGGAAGTCTGAGATCCCCAGTTCGGGGTAGGGCCCAGGGTAGTGCAGGCCCGATCTGCAGATGCTGAGGCGAGATCCCCAGGATCTGAAGTGAAGGGGAGGATCAGGCGGTTGCTCTGGTTGGAGTCTGTGTCCCTGAGGACCGCCAAAAGACAGGGCACCTTATCCACGGAGGGTTCTCCCTCTCTGGGGGTTTTGCGCAGCTCCAGGTTGCTGGGTTTCATTCCGGGGCACGGGAGGAGTGCTGCTTTATGGCCCAGGGGTCCTCCATACAGAGGGACTCGAGAGCAGGGCTCTGGGTATGGATGCCTGGAAACCCAAACTAGGGTTCGGATTAGGGCCTGGGGGCATGGCAGGCTGCATCTTTAAACCCTGAGGCGGTCTCCCCTCAGGGCTTTGATGATGCTGTGAGTCTGGCAGCCTGGTCGATGCTGGCTCTGTGGTTCCGCGGGTCGTGGTGTGTCAACGGTGGGGGTCGCTTTAGGGGGACATCCGTTTTCTCGCCCTCCGAGGGTTTGTCGCGGCTCCAAATCACAAGGATTCCACTTGCACGGCAGGGAGTGTGCTGTGGTGTCACTCACTAGTCCTTAATCTGGTGGGTGTGGGGGCCAGGCCTCTTGGGATGGAAACCGGAAACACAAACCTAGGGGTAGAGTTTAGGCCTAGGGGCATGACAGGCCCAATCTGTTGGTCTTGAGGTGGTCTCCCAGTGGGCTGAATGGAGGGCGTGTGTCAGGCGGGGGCTGGAGTCTGGGTGTGTGTTCCAGCCGGGTGGTGCACAGATCCTGGTGGGGACCACGGGAGGCATGCAGGTTTCGCTGGCTCTGAGGGTTCTGTAGAGCTGCAAATGGGACGCTTTTGCCCTGGGCAGACAGGGGAGGGCCAGCGCGCGTTTCACGTGTGCCTTGTCTGAGGGACGTGGGGTCGATGCCTCTGGGCACGGAGGCCTGTACACACTCCCCAGGGTTCGGGTTTGGGCCTAGGGACAGGGCAGACCCGATCTGCCAGTGCTGAGGTGGGCTCCCTGGTGGGCTGAGTGGAGGGCGGGGGATAGGTGGCTCGTGTGAATCTGGGTTTGTGTTCAGGAGGGGCTCCGATGCTGGATCTTGCCCGGGGTGGTGGCCTGCCGTTTTCTCCCACTCTTAGGTCTGAGTAGCTCCAAATGGCACCATAACACCATAGGCAGCCAGCAGACTGTCCGCGTGAGTCTCCGGGGGCCCCAATCTTGCATATTTGGGGGTTAGGCCTCTGGGTTCCAGAAGCTTGTACAGCCAACGTAGGGTTCGGGTTAAGGCCTAGGGGCATGGCAGCTCCGATCGGCTGGTGTTGAGGCGGGCTCCCTCAGGGCCGAGTGGAGGACATGCATCCGGCGTCTCGGCAGAATCCGGCCTCCTCTCCGGGTCCCTTCTGATGGTGGGAGTGTGTTGAGGGGCTTGTGCACCTTTCCTTCTGGAGGGCAGGCTGAGTCTGGTGGTGTGGCTTTGGATTCCCTGGTCCGGAGGTCTTGTGGGCCAGGACTCTGGGGATGGATGTCTGAAAAGACCAGCTCAAGTTCGACTTAGGGCCTAGGGCATGGCAGGCCACACCTGCAGACCCTGACGTGAGCTCCCCGAGTTCTGAAGTTCGGGTCCACGTCAGACGGTCGCTCAGGCTGGAGTTTGTGTCCATGAGTTCCGCCCGAATGTATGGGTGGCTTCATGGGGCCGTGGATGTTTTCCCGCTCTGGGAGGTTTGAGCACCTCCAAATAGCAATGTTTCAAAATTTCGGACAAGAGGAGTCCTTTGTCACCGCTCGGAGGGTTCTTCCACATGGAGTATTTCGAGAGCGGAGCTCTGGGACAGGATGCCTGGACACCCAGCTGAGGGCTTGGTTTAGGTCCTAGAGGCATGACACGTCTGATCTGCTCCCTCCCGGGCGAGCTCCCCAGGGCACTGAGTGGAAAACGGGCCCACGCTCAGGGTCCCAGGGAGGGTGTGTGTCCAGGGCAGCTTCTGCAAGCCCCGATGGCCTCAGGGGTCATGCAGGTTTCTCCTGCTCAGAGGGTTTGGCGCAGCTCCAGAGAGCAAGGTTTCCTCTCCCGGGGTCGGACCAGTTCTGTTTGGTGACTCAGCGGTCCCCCATAGGCAGGGATTCATGACCAGGCTTTTGGGGACAGATGCCTGAAAACTCAAGGCTGTTGGGATTCAGGTCCAGGGCATGGCAGGTCTAATCTGCTGGCTCTGAGGTCAGTGTGACTGACGTGGGATCAGGGCTGAGCCTTTGTTCCGACTGTGCAATAGTGATCAGCATGGCCTAGGAGAGTGGGGTGGCCTCGGGAGCCGCAGAGGTTTCTCCTCATCTGGGGTGTTTTGCAGCTCCCTAGGGCACGATTTCCTTGTGCAGGGCAGGCAGAATCGTGGGCTGTGGCTCCGGAGTGCACCATCTAGAAGGCTTGTGGGCCAGGATTCTGGGCATGGAAGTCTGAGATCCCCAGTTCGGGGTAGGGCCCAGGGTAGTGCAGGCCCGATCTGCAGATGCTGAGGCGAGATCCCCAGGATCTGAAGTGAAGGGGAGGATCAGGCGGTTGCTCTGGTTGGAGTCTGTGTCCCTGAGGACCGCCAAAAGACAGGGCACCTTATCCACGGAGGGTTCTCCCTCTCTGGGGGTTTTGCGCAGCTCCAGGTTGCTGGGTTTCATTCCGGGGCACGGGAGGAGTGCTGCTTTATGGCCCAGGGGTCCTCCATACAGAGGGACTCGAGAGCAGGGCTCTGGGTATGGATGCCTGGAAACCCAAACTAGGGTTCGGATTAGGGCCTGGGGGCATGGCAGGCTGCATCTTTAAACCCTGAGGCGGTCTCCCCTCAGGGCTTTGATGATGCTGTGAGTCTGGCAGCCTGGTCGATGCTGGCTCTGTGGTTCCGCGGGTCGTGGTGTGTCAACGGTGGGGGTCGCTTTAGGGGGACATCCGTTTTCTCGCCCTCCGAGGGTTTGTCGCGGCTCCAAATCACAAGGATTCCACTTGCACGGCAGGGAGTGTGCTGTGGTGTCACTCACTAGTCCTTAATCTGGTGGGTGTGGGGGCCAGGCCTCTTGGGATGGAAACCGGAAACACAAACCTAGGGGTAGAGTTTAGGCCTAGGGGCATGACAGGCCCAATCTGTTGGTCTTGAGGTGGTCTCCCAGTGGGCTGAATGGAGGGCGTGTGTCAGGCGGGGGCTGGAGTCTGGGTGTGTGTTCCAGCCGGGTGGTGCACAGATCCTGGTGGGGACCACGGGAGGCATGCAGGTTTCGCTGGCTCTGAGGGTTCTGTAGAGCTGCAAATGGGACGCTTTTGCCCTGGGCAGACAGGGGAGGGCCAGCGCGCGTTTCACGTGTGCCTTGTCTGAGGGACGTGGGGTCGATGCCTCTGGGCACGGAGGCCTGTACACACTCCCCAGGGTTCGGGTTTGGGCCTAGGGACAGGGCAGACCCGATCTGCCAGTGCTGAGGTGGGCTCCCTGGTGGGCTGAGTGGAGGGCGGGGGATAGGTGGCTCGTGTGAATCTGGGTTTGTGTTCAGGAGGGGCTCCGATGCTGGATCTTGCCCGCGGGGGGGCCTGCCGTTTTCTCCCACTCTTAGGTCTGAGTAGCTCCAAATGGCACCATAACACCATAGGCAGCCAGCAGACTGTCCGCGTGAGTCTCCGGGGGCCCCAATCTTGCATATTTGGGGGTTAGGCCTCTGGGTTCCAGAAGCTTGTACAGCCAACGTAGGGTTCGGGTTAAGGCCTAGGGGCATGGCAGCTCCGATCGGCTGGTGTTGAGGCGGGCTCCCTCAGGGCCGAGTGGAGGACATGCATCCGGCGTCTCGGCAGAATCCGGCCTCCTCTCCGGGTCCCTTCTGATGGTGGGAGTGTGTTGAGGGGCTTGTGCACCTTTCCTTCTGGAGGGCAGGCTGAGTCTGGTGGTGTGGCTTTGGATTCCCTGGTCCGGAGGTCTTGTGGGCCAGGACTCTGGGGATGGATGTCTGAAAAGACCAGCTCAAGTTCGACTTAGGGCCTAGGGCATGGCAGGCCACACCTGCAGACCCTGACGTGAGCTCCCCGAGTTCTGAAGTTCGGGTCCACGTCAGACGGTCGCTCAGGCTGGAGTTTGTGTCCATGAGTTCCGCCGAATGTATGGGTGGCTTCATGGGGCCGTGGATGTTTTTCCCGCTCTGGGAGGTTTGAGCAGCTCCCAATAGCAATGTTTCATTCTGGGGGACAAGAGGAGTCCTTTGTCACCGCTCGGAGGGGGGTCTTCCACATGGAGTATTTCGAGAGCGGAGCTCTGGGACAGGATGCCTGGACACCCAGCTGAGGGCTTGGTTTAGGTCCTAGAGGCATGACACGTCTGATCTGCTCCCTCCCGGGCGAGCTCCCCAGGGCACTGAGTGGAAAACGGGCCCACGCTCAGGGTCCCAGGGAGGGTGTGTGTCCAGGGCAGCTTCTGCAAGCCCCGATGGCCTCAGGGGTCATGCAGGTTTCTCCTGCTCAGAGGGTTTGACGCAGCTCCAGAGAGCAAGGTTTCCTCTCCCGGGGTCGGACCAGTTCTGTTTGGTGACTCAGCGGTCCCCCATAGGCAGGGATTCATGACCAGGCTTTTGGGGACAGATGCCTGAAAACTCAAGGCTGTTGGGATTCAGGTCCAGGGCATGGCAGGTCTAATCTGCTGGCTCTGAGGTCAGTGTGACTGACGTGGGATCAGGGCTGAGCCTTTGTTCCGCCTGTGCAATAGTGATCAGCATGGCCTAGGAGAGTGGGGTGGCCTCGGGAGCCGCGCAGGTTTCTCCTCATCTGGGGTGTTTTGCAGCTCCCTAGGGCACGATTTCCTTGTGCAGGGCAGGCAGAATCGTGGGCTGTGGCTCCGGAGTGCACCATCTAGAAGGCTTGTGGGCCAGGATTCTGGGCATGGAAGTCTGAGATCCCCAGTTCGGGGTAGGGCCCAGGGTAGTGCAGGCCCGATCTGCAGATGCTGAGGCGAGATCCCCAGGATCTGAAGTGAAGGGGAGGATCAGGCGGTTGCTCTGGTTGGAGTCTGTGTCCCTGAGGACCGCCAAAAGACAGGGCACCTTATCCACGGAGGGTTCTCCCTCTCTGGGGTGTTGCGCAGCTCCAGGTTGCTGGGTTTCATTCCGGGGCACGGGAGGAGTGCTGCTTTATGGCCCAGGGGTCCTCCATACAGAGGGACTCGAGAGCAGGGCTCTGGGTATGGATGCCTGGAAACCCAAACTAGGGTTCGGATTAGGGCCTGGGGGCATGGCAGGCTGCATCTTTAAACCCTGAGGCGGTCTCCCCTCAGGGCTTTGATGATGCTGTGAGTCTGGCAGCCTGGTCGATGCTGGCTCTG
This sequence comes from Martes flavigula, assembly GCA_029410595.1. Lineage (NCBI taxonomy): Eukaryota > Metazoa > Chordata > Mammalia > Carnivora > Mustelidae > Martes > Martes flavigula. Next base: position 324,909 of record JAODOS010000047.1, on the reverse strand, counting down.
TGGTTCCGCGGGTCGTGGTGTGTCAACGGTGGGGGTCGCTTTAGGGGGACATCCGTTTTCTCGCCCTCCGAGGGTTTGTCGCGGCTCCAAATCACAAGGATTCCACTTGCACGGCAGGGAGTGTGCTGTGGTGTCACTCACTAGTCCTTAATCTGGTGGGTGTGGGGCCAGGCCTCTTGGGATGGAAACCGGAAACACAAACCTAGGGGTAGAGTTTAGGCCTAGGGGCATGACAGGCCCAATCTGTTGGTCTTGAGGTGGTCTCCCAGTGGGCTGAATGGAGGGCGTGTGTCAGGCGGGGGCTGGAGTCTGGGTGTGTGTTCCAGCCGGGTGGTGCACAGATCCTGGTGGGGACCACGGGAGGCATGCAGGTTTCGCTGGCTCTGAGGGTTCTGTAGAGCTGCAAATGGGACGCTTTTGCCCTGGGCAGACAGGGGAGGGCCAGCGCGCGTTTCACGTGTGCCTTGTCTGAGGGACGTGGGGTCGATGCCTCTGGGCACGGAGGCCTGTACACACTCCCCAGGGTTCGGGTTTGGGCCTAGGGACAGGGCAGACCCGATCTGCCAGTGCTGAGGTGGGCTCCCTGGTGGGCTGAGTGGAGGGCGGGGGATAGGTGGCTCGTGTGAATCTGGGTTTGTGTTCAGGAGGGGCTCCGATGCTGGATCTTGCCCGGGGTGGTGGCCTGCCGTTTTCTCCCACTCTTAGGTCTGAGTAGCTCCAAATGGCACCATAACACCATAGGCAGCCAGCAGACTGTCCGCGTGAGTCTCCGGGGGCCCCAATCTTGCATATTTGGGGGTTAGGCCTCTGGGTTCCAGAAGCTTGTACAGCCAACGTAGGGTTCGGGTTAAGGCCTAGGGGCATGGCAGCTCCGATCGGCTGGTGTTGAGGCGGGCTCCCTCAGGGCCGAGTGGAGGACATGCATCCGGCGTCTCGGCAGAATCCGGCCTCCTCTCCGGGTCCCTTCTGATGGTGGGAGTGTGTTGAGGGGCTTGTGCACCTTTCCTTCTGGAGGGCAGGCTGAGTCTGGTGGTGTGGCTTTGGATTCCCTGGTCCGGAGGTCTTGTGGGCCAGGACTCTGGGGATGGATGTCTGAAAAGACCAGCTCAAGTTCGACTTAGGGCCTAGGGCATGGCAGGCCACACCTGCAGACCCTGACGTGAGCTCCCCGAGTTCTGAAGTTCGGGTCCACGTCAGACGGTCGCTCAGGCTGGAGTTTGTGTCCATGAGTTCCGCCGAATGTATGGGTGGCTTCATGGGGCCGTGGATGTTTTTCCCGCTCTGGGAGGTTTGAGCAGCTCCCAATAGCAATGTTTCATTCTGGGGGACAAGAGGAGTCCTTTGTCACCGCTCGGAGGGGGGTCTTCCACATGGAGTATTTCGAGAGCGGAGCTCTGGGACAGGATGCCTGGACACCCAGCTGAGGGCTTGGTTTAGGTCCTAGAGGCATGACACGTCTGATCTGCTCCCTCCCGGGCGAGCTCCCCAGGGCACTGAGTGGAAAACGGGCCCACGCTCAGGGTCCCAGGGAGGGTGTGTGTCCAGGGCAGCTTCTGCAAGCCCCGATGGCCTCAGGGGTCATGCAGGTTTCTCCTGCTCAGAGGGTTTGACGCAGCTCCAGAGAGCAAGGTTTCCTCTCCCGGGGTCGGACCAGTTCTGTTTGGTGACTCAGCGGTCCCCCATAGGCAGGGATTCATGACCAGGCTTTTGGGGACAGATGCCTGAAAACTCAAGGCTGTTGGGATTCAGGTCCAGGGCATGGCAGGTCTAATCTGCTGGCTCTGAGGTCAGTGTGACTGACGTGGGATCAGGGCTGAGCCTTTGTTCCGCCTGTGCAATAGTGATCAGCATGGCCTAGGAGAGTGGGGTGGCCTCGGGAGCCGCAGAGGTTTCTCCTCATCTGGGGTGTTTTGCAGCTCCCTAGGGCACGATTTCCTTGTGCAGGGCAGGCAGAATCGTGGGCTGTGGCTCCGGAGTGCACCATCTAGAAGGCTTGTGGGCCAGGATTCTGGGCATGGAAGTCTGAGATCCCCAGTTCGGGGTAGGGCCCAGGGTAGTGCAGGCCCGATCTGCAGATGCTGAGGCGAGATCCCCAGGATCTGAAGTGAAGGGGAGGATCAGGCGGTTGCTCTGGTTGGAGTCTGTGTCCCTGAGGACCGCCAAAAGACAGGGCACCTTATCCACGGAGGGTTCTCCCTCTCTGGGGGTTTTGCGCAGCTCCAGGTTGCTGGGTTTCATTCCGGGGCACGGGAGGAGTGCTGCTTTATGGCCCAGGGGTCCTCCATACAGAGGGACTCGAGAGCAGGGCTCTGGGTATGGATGCCTGGAAACCCAAACTAGGGTTCGGATTAGGGCCTGGGGGCATGGCAGGCTGCATCTTTAAACCCTGAGGCGGTCTCCCCTCAGGGCTTTGATGATGCTGTGAGTCTGGCAGCCTGGTCGATGCTGGCTCTGTGGTTCCGCGGGTCGTGGTGTGTCAACGGTGGGGGTCGCTTTAGGGGGACATCCGTTTTCTCGCCCTCCGAGGGTTTGTCGCGGCTCCAAATCACAAGGATTCCACTTGCACGGCAGGGAGTGTGCTGTGGTGTCACTCACTAGTCCTTAATCTGGTGGGTGTGGGGGCCAGGCCTCTTGGGATGGAAACCGGAAACACAAACCTAGGGGTAGAGTTTAGGCCTAGGGGCATGACAGGCCCAATCTGTTGGTCTTGAGGTGGTCTCCCAGTGGGCTGAATGGAGGGCGTGTGTCAGGCGGGGGCTGGAGTCTGGGTGTGTGTTCCAGCCGGGTGGTGCACAGATCCTGGTGGGGACCACGGGAGGCATGCAGGTTTCGCTGGCTCTGAGGGTTCTGTAGAGCTGCAAATGGGACGCTTTTGCCCTGGGCAGACAGGGGAGGGCCAGCGCGCGTTTCACGTGTGCCTTGTCTGAGGGACGTGGGGTCGATGCCTCTGGGCACGGAGGCCTGTACACACTCCCCAGGGTTCGGGTTTGGGCCTAGGGACAGGGCAGACCCGATCTGCCAGTGCTGAGGTGGGCTCCCTGGTGGGCTGAGTGGAGGGCGGGGGATAGGTGGCTCGTGTGAATCTGGGTTTGTGTTCAGGAGGGGCTCCGATGCTGGATCTTGCCCGCGGGGGGGCCTGCCGTTTTCTCCCACTCTTAGGTCTGAGTAGCTCCAAATGGCACCATAACACCATAGGCAGCCAGCAGACTGTCCGCGTGAGTCTCCGGGGGCCCCAATCTTGCATATTTGGGGGTTAGGCCTCTGGGTTCCAGAAGCTTGTACAGCCCACGTAGGGTTCGGGTTAAGGCCTAGGGGCATGGCAGCTCCGATCGGCTGGTGTTGAGGCGGGCTCCCTCAGGGCCGAGTGGAGGACATGCATCCGGCGTCTCGGCAGAATCCGGCCTCCTCTCCGGGTCCCTTCTGATGGTGGGAGTGTGTTGAGGGGCTTGTGCACCTTTCCTTCTGGAGGGCAGGCTGAGTCTGGTGGTGTGGCTTTGGATTCACTGGTCCGGAGGTCTTGTGGGCCAGGACTCTGGGGATGGATGTCTGAAAAGACCAGCTCAAGTTCGACTTAGGGCCTAGGGCATGGCAGGCCACACCTGCAGACCCTGACGTGAGCTCCCCGAGTTCTGAAGTTCGGGTCCACGTCAGACGGTCGCTCAGGCTGGAGTTTGTGTCCATGAGTTCCGCCGAATGTATGGGTGGCTTCATGGGGCCGTGGATGTTTTTCCTGCTCTGGGAGGTTTGAGCAGCTCCCAATAGCAATGTTTCATTCTGGGGGACAAGAGGAGTCCTTTGTCACCGCTCGGAGGGGGGTCTTCCACATGGAGTATTTCGAGAGCGGAGCTCTGGGACAGGATGCCTGGACACCCAGCTGAGGGCTTGGTTTAGGTCCTAGAGGCATGACACGTCTGATCTGCTCCCTCCCGGGCGAGCTCCCCAGGGCACTGAGTGGAAAACGGGCCCACGCTCAGGGTCCCAGGGAGGGTGTGTGTCCAGGGCAGCTTCTGCAAGCCCCGATGGCCTCAGGGGTCATGCAGGTTTCTCCTGCTCAGAGGGTTTGACGCAGCTCCAGAGAGCAAGGTTTCTCTCCGGGTCGGACCAGTTCTGTTTGGTGACTCAGCGGTCCCCGTAGGCAGGGATTCATGACCAGGCTTTTGGGGACAGATGCCTGAAAACTCAAGGCTGTTGGGATTCAGGTCCAGGGCATGGCAGGTCTAATCTGCTGGCTCTGAGGTCAGTGTGACTGACGTGGGATCAGGGCTGAGCCTTTGTTCCGCCTGTGCAATAGTGATCAGCATGGCCTAGGAGAGTGGGGTGGCCTCGGGAGCCGCGCAGGTTTCTCCTCATCTGGGGTGTTTTGCAGCTCCCTAGGGCACGATTTCCTTGTGCAGGGCAGGCAGAATCGTGGGCTGTGGCTCCGGAGTGCACCATCTAGAAGGCTTGTGGGCCAGGATTCTGGGCATGGAAGTCTGAGATCCCCAGTTCGGGGTAGGGCCCAGGGTAGTGCAGGCCCGATCTGCAGATGCTGAGGCGAGATCCCCAGGATCTGAAGTGAAGGGGAGGATCAGGCGGTTGCTCTGGTTGGAGTCTGTGTCCCTGAGGACCGCCAAAAGACAGGGCACCTTATCCACGGAGGGTTCTCCTCTCTGGGGGTTTTGCGCAGCTCCAGGTTGCTGGGTTTCATTCCGGGGCACGGGAGGAGTGCTGCTTTATGGCCCAGGGGTCCTCCATACAGAGGGACTCGAGAGCAGGGCTCTGGGTATGGATGCCTGGAAACCCAAACTAGGGTTCAGATTATCGCCTGGGGGCATTGCAGGCTGCATCTTTAAACCCTGAGGCGGTCTCCCCTCAGGGCTTTGATGATGCTGTGAGTCTGGCAGCCTGGTCGATGCTGGCTCTGTGGTTCCGCGGGTCGTGGTGTGTCAACGGTGGGGTCGCTTTAGGGGACATCCGTTTTCGCCCTCCGAGGGTTTGTCGCGCTCCAACTCACACGGATTCCACATGCACGGCAGGGCGTGTGCTGGGGTGTCACGCACAAGTCCTTCATCTGGTGGGTGGGGGGGCCAGGCCTCTTGGGATGGAAACCGGAAACACAAACCTAGGGGTAGAGTTTAGGCCTAGGGGCATGACAGGCCCAATCTGTTGGTCTTGAGGTGGTCTCCCAGTGGGCTGAATGGAGGGCGTGTGTCAGGCGGGGGCTGGAGTCTGGGTGTGTGTTCCAGCCGGGTGGTGCACAGATCCTGGTGGGGACCACGGGAGGCATGCAGGTTTCGCTGGCTCTGAGGGTTCTGTAGAGCTGCAAATGGGACGCTTTTGCCCTGGGCAGACAGGGAGGGCCAGCGCTGCTTCACGTGTGCCTTGTCTGAGGGACGTGGGTCGATGCCGCTGGGCACGGAGGCCTGTACACACTCCCCAGGGTTCGGGTTTGGGCCTAGGGACAGGGCAGACCCGATCGGCCCGTGCTGAGGTGGGCTCCGGGGGGGGCTGGGGGGAGGGCGGGGGAGAGGTGGCGCGGGTGCAGCTGGGGTTGGGTTCAGGAGGGCTCCGATGCTGGATCTTGCAAGCGGTGGGGCCTGCCGATTTCTCCCACTCTTAGGTCTGAGTAGCTCCAAATGGCACCATAACACCATAGGCAGCCAGCAGACTGTCCGCGTGAGTCTCCGGGGGCCCCAATCTTGCATATTTGGGGGTTAGGCCTCTGGGTTCCAGAAGCTTGTACAGCCAACGGAGGGTTCGGGTTAAGGCCTAGGGGCATGGCAGCTCCGATCGGCTGGTGTTGAGGCGGGCTCCCTCAGGGCCGAGTGGAGGACATGCATCCGGCGTCTCGGCAGAATCCGGCCTCCTCTCCGGGTCCCTTCTGATGGTGGGAGTGTGTTGAGGGGCTTGTGCACCTTTCCTTCTGGAGGGCAGGCTGAGTCTGGTGGTGTGGCTTTGGATTCCCTGGTCCCGAGGTCTTGTGGGCCAGGACTCTGGGGATGGATGTCTGAAAAGACCAGCTCAAGTTCGACTTAGGGCCTAGGGCATGGCAGGCAACACCTGCAGACCCTGAGGTGAGCTCCCGAGTTCTGAAGTTCGGGTCCACGTCAGACGGTCGCTCAGGCTGGAGTTTGTGTCCATGAGTTCCGCCGAATGTATGGGTGGCTTCATGGGGCCGTGGATGTTTTTCCCGCTCTGGGAGGTTTGAGCAGCTCCCAATAGCAATGTTTCATTCTGGGGGACAAGAGGAGTCCTTTGTCACCGCTCGGAGGGGGGTCTTCCACATGGAGTATTTCGAGAGCGGAGCTCTGGGACAGGATGCCTGGACACCCAGCTGAGGGCTTGGTTTAGGTCCTAGAGGCATGACACGTCTGATCTGCTCCCTCCCGGGCGAGCTCCCCAGGGCACTGAGTGGAAAACGGGCCCACGCTCAGGGTCCCAGGGAGGGTGTGTGTCCAGGGCAGCTTCTGCAAGCCCCGATGGCCTCAGGGGTCATGCAGGTTTCTCCTGCTCAGAGGGTTTGACGCAGCTCCAGAGAGCAAGGTTTCCTCCCGGGTCGGACCAGTTCTGTTTGGTGACTCAGCGGTCCCCCTAGGCAGGGATTCATGACCAGGCTTTTGGGGACAGATGCCTGAAAACTCAAGGCTGTTGGGATTCAGGTCCAGGGCATGGCAGGTCTAATCTGCTGGCTCTGAGGTCAGTGTGACTGACGTGGGATCAGGGCTGAGCCTTTGTTCCGCCTGTGCAATAGTGATCAGCATGGCCTAGGAGAGTGGGGTGGCCTCGGGAGCCGCGCAGGTTTCTCCTCATCTGGGGTGTTTTGCAGCTCCCTAGGGCACGATTTCCTTGTGCAGGGCAGGCAGAATCGTGGGCTGTGGCTCCGGAGTGCACCATCTAGAAGGCTTGTGGGCCAGGATTCTGGGCATGGAAGTCTGAGATCCCCAGTTCGGGGTAGGGCCCAGGGTAGTGCAGGCCCGATCTGCAGATGCTGAGGCGAGATCCCCAGGATCTGAAGTGAAGGGGAGGATCAGGCGGTTGCTCTGGTTGGAGTCTGTGTCCCTGAGGACCGCCAAAAGACAGGGCACCTTATCCACGGAGGGTTCTCCCTCTCTGGGGGTTTTGCGCAGCTCCAGGTTGCTGGGTTTCATTCCGGGGCACGGGAGGAGTGCTGCTTTATGGCCCAGGGGTCCTCCATACAGAGGGACTCGAGAGCAGGGCTCTGGGTATGGATGCCTGGAAACCCAAACTAGGGTTCGGATTAGGGCCTGGGGGCATGGCAGGCTGCATCTTTAAACCCTGAGGCGGTCTCCCCTCAGGGCTTTGATGATGCTGTGAGTCTGGCAGCCTGGTCGATGCTGGCTCTGTGGTTCCGCTGGTCGTGGTGTGTCAACGGTGGGGGTCGCTTTAGGGGGACATCCGTTTTCTCGCCCTCCGAGGGTTTGTCGCGGCTCCAAATCACAAGGATTCCACTTGCACGGCAGGGAGTGTGCTGTGGTGTCACTCACTAGTCCTTAATCTGGTGGGTGTGGGGGCCAGGCCTCTTGGGATGGAAACCGGAAACACAAACCTAGGGGTAGAGTTTAGGCCTAGGGGCATGACAGGCCCAATCTGTTGGTCTTGAGGTGGTCTCCCAGTGGGCTGAATGGAGGGCGTGTGTCAGGCTGGAGCTGGAGTCTGGGTGTGTGTTCCAGCCGGGTGGTGCACAGATCCTGGTGGGGACCACGGGAGGCATGCAGGTTTCGCTGGCTCTGAGGGTTCTGTAGAGCTGCAAATGGGACGCTTTTGCCCTGGGCAGACAGGGGAGGGCCAGCGCGTTTCACGTGTGCCTTGTCTGAGGGACGTGGGGTCGATGCCTCTGGGCACGGAGGCCTGTTCACACTCCCCAGGGTTCGGGTTTGGGCCTAGGGACAGGGCAGACCCGATCTGCCAGTGCTGAGGTGGGCTCCCTGGTGGGCTGAGTGGAGGGCGGGGGATAGGTGGCTCGTGTGAATCTGGGTTTGTGTTCAGGAGGGGCTCCGATGCTGGATCTTGCCTTGGGGCCTGCCGTTTTCTCCCACTCTTAGGTCTGAGTAGCTCCAAATGGCACCATAACACCATAGGCAGCCAGCAGACTGTCCGCGTGAGTCTCCGGGGGCCCCAATCTTGCATAGTTGGGGGTTAGGCCTCTGGGTTCCAGACGCTTGGCCACCCAACATAGACTTAGGGTTAAGGCCCAGGGGCATGACAGCTCCGATAGGCTGGTGCTGAGGCGGGCTCCCTCAGGGCTGAGTGGAGGGCCTTCATCCGGTATTGTAGTAGAATCCGTCAACTATCCGGCACTCACGATGGTGGCAGTGTGTTTAGGGGCTCGTGTACCTTTCTCACTGGAGGGCAGGCAGAGTCTGGTGGTGTGGCTTTGAATCCCCAGTCTGGAAGTGTTGTGGGCCAGGACTGGGGGTGGAAGACTGAAAATACCAGCTCAGGTTCGAGTTAGGCCCTGGGGCATGGCAGGCCCCATATGCAGATGGTGAGCTGAGCTCCCCGAGTTCTGACGTTAGGGTGCGTGTCAGACGGTCCCTCGGGCTGGAGTTTGTGTCCATGAGTTCCGCCGAGTGTCTGGGTGGCTTCATGGGGCCGTGGGTGTTTTTCCTGCTCTGGGAATTTTTGCGCTGCTCCAAATAGCAATGTTTCCTTCTGGGGAAAGAGCAGTCCTTTCTCATGGCTCAGGGGTCCTCCAGATGGAGTATTTGGAGGGCGGAGCTCTGGGGATGGATGCCTGGACAGCCAGCTTAGGGTTTTCCTTTAGGTCCTACGGCATGCCAGGTCTGATCTGCTCCCTCACGGGCAAGCTCGCCAGGGCACTGACTTGAAAACGGGCACCAGCTCAGGGTCCCAGGGTGGGTGTGTGTCCAGGGCAGCTTCCCCATGTCCTGATTGCCTCAGGGGTCTTGCAGGTTTCTCCTCCTCAGAGGGTTTGACGCATCCCCAAAGAGCAACGTTTCCATTGACGGGGTCGGACCCGTTCCGTTTGGTGACTCAGCGGTCCCCCATATGCAGGATTTCTTGAACCAGGCTTTTGGGGACAGATGCCTGAAAAGACAAAATGGTTGGGATGAAGGACCAGGGGCATGGCAGGTCCAATCTGCTGGCTCTGAGTCCAGTGTGGCTGACTTGAGATCAGGGCTCAGCCTTTGTTCAGACTGTGCATTGGTGATCAGCATGGCCTAGGAAAGTGGGGTGGCCTCGGGAGCCGTGCAGGTTTCTCCTAATCGGGGGTGCTTTGCAGCTCCCTAGGGCACGATTTCCTTCTGGAGGGCAGGCAGAATCGTGTGGTGTGGCTCCGGAGTCCACAATCCGGAAGGCTTGTGGGCCAGGATTCTGGGCTTGGCAGTCTGACATCCCAAGTTAGGGTTAGGGCCCAGGGTATGGCACGCCCAAACTGAAGATATCTGAGGCGAGATCCCCAGGATCTGAAGTGAGGGTGAGGATCAGGCGGGTGCTCTGGCTGGATTTTGTGTTCCTGAACACCTCCCAATGACAGGGGCCCCTTACCCACAGAGGCTTCTCCCGCTCTGGGGCTTTTACGCAGCTCCAAGGAGCAAGGTTTCATCCTGGGGCGCAGGAGGAGTCCTGCTTAAGGCCCAGGGGTCCTCCATAGGGAGGGATTCGAGAGCAAGGCTCTGGGTATGGATCCCTGGAATCCCAAACTAGGGTTCGGATTAGGGCCTAGGGGCATGGCAGGCTGGATCTTTCATCCCTGAGGCGGTCTGCCTCAGGGCTTTGATGCTCTCTTGAATCTGGCAGCGTGGTCCATTCTGGCTTTGTGTTTCGGAGTGTGTGTGTGTGTGAGTGTGTGTGTGTGTGTGTGTGTGTGTGTGTGAATGGTGGGGGCGCATTAGGGGGCATACCGGTGTTTCTCCCTCTGAGCATTTGTCGCCACTCCAAAACACAAGGATTCTACTTGCATGGCAGGCAGTGTACTGTGGCATCGCTCAGTAGTCCTTAATCTGATGGGTGTGGGGGCCAGGCCTCTTGGGATGGAAGCCCGAAAAGGAAACCTAGGTGTAGGGGTTAGGACTAGGGGCATGACAGGCCCAATCTGTTGGTATTGAGGTGGTGTCCCAGTGGGTTGAATGGAGGGCGTGTGTCAGGTGGGGGCTGGAGTCTGGGTTTGTGTTCCTGGGCTGTGGTGCACAGATCCCGGTGGGGACCTCGGGAGGCATGCAGGTTTCTCTGGCTCTGAGGTTTCTGTCCAGCGGCAAATGGTACCATTTTGCCCTAGGCAGACAGCAGAGTGCAAGCGGGAATCCCAGGCGTCCCCTGTCTGATGGGCTTGGGGTCCAGGCCTCTGGGCACGGAAGCCTGTACACACTCCCCAGAGTTCAGGTGAGGGCCTCGGGACAGGGTAGGCCCGATCTGCCAGTGCTGAGGTGGGCTCCCTGGTGGGCTGAGTGGAGGGCGGGTGATAGGAAGCTCGTGTGAATCTCGGTTTGTGTTCAGGAGGGGCTCCGATGCTGGGGCTTGCCTTGGGGGAACACGTAGTTTTCTCCCACTCTGAGTTCTGAGGAGCTCCAAATGGCACCATAACACTGTAGGCAGCCAGCAGACTCTCCGAGCGTGTCTCCGGCGTCCCCAATCTGGCGGATTGGGGTGTTAGGCCTCTGGGGATTGAAACTTGGCCACCCAACCTAGACTTAGGGTTAAGGCCTAGGGGCATGGCAGCTCCGATAGGCTGGTGCTGAGGCGGGCTCCCTCAGGGCTGAGTGGAGGGCCTTCATCTGGTATTGTAGTAGAATCCGTCAACTATCCGGCACTCACGATGGTGGCAGTGTGTTTAGGGGCTCGTGCACCTTTCTCACTGGAGGGCAGGCAGAGTCTGGTGGTGTGGCTTTGGAATCCCCAGTCTGGAAGTCTTGTGGGCCAGGACTCTGGGGGTGGAAGACTGAAAATACCAGCTCAGGTTCGAGTTAGGCCCTGGGGCATGGCAGGCCCCATATGCAGACGGTGAGCTGAGCTCCCCGAGTTCTGACGTTAGGGTGCGTGTCAGACGGTCCCTCGGGCTGGAGTTTGTGTCCATGAGTTCCGCCGAGTGTCTGGGTGGCTTCATGGGGCCGTGGGTGTTTTTCCTGCTCTGGGAGGTTTGCGCTACTCCAAATAGCAATGTTTCCTTCTGGGGAAAGAGGAGTCCTTTCTCATGGCTCAGGGGTCCTCCAGATGGAGTATTTGGAGGGCGGAGCTCTGGGGATGGATGCCTGGACAGCCAGCTTAGGGTTTTCCTTTAGGTCCTACGGCATGCCAGGTCTGATCTGCTCCCTCACGGGCAAGCTCGCCAGGGCACTGACTTGAAAACGGGCACCAGCTCAGGGTCCCAGGGTGGGTGTGTGTCCAGGGCAGCTTCCCCATGTCCTGATTGCCTCAGGGGTCTTGCAGGTTTCTCCTCCTCAGAGGGTTTGACGCATCCCCAAAGAGCAACGTTTCCATTGACGGGGTCGGACCCGTTCCGTTTGGTGACTCAGCGGTCCCCCATATGCAGGATTTCTTGAACCAGGCTTTTGGGGACAGATGCCTGAAAAGACAAAATGGTTGGGATGAAGGACCAGGGGCATGGCAGGTCCAATCTGCTGGCTCTGAGGTCAGTGTGGCTGACTTGAGATCAGGGCTCAGCCTTTGTTCAGACTGTGCATTGGTGATCAGCATGGCCTAGGAAAGTGGGGTGGCCTCGGGAGCCGTGCAGGTTTCTCCTAATCGGGGGTGCTTTGCAGCTCCCTAGGGCACGATTTCCTTCTGGAGGGCAGGCAGAATCGTGTGGTGTGGCTCCGGAGTCCACAATCCGGAAGGCTTGTGGGCCAGGATTCTGGGCTTGGCAGTCTGACATCCCAAGTTAGGGTTAGGGCCCAGGGTATGGCACGCCCAAACTGAAGATATCTGAGGCGAGATCCCCAGGATCTGAAGTGAGGGTGAGGATCAGGCGGGTGCTCTGGCTGGATTTTGTGTTCCTGAACACCTCCCAATATCAGGGGCCCCTTACCCACAGAGGCTTCTCCCGCTCTGGGGCTTTTACGCAGCTCCAAGGAGCAAGGTTTCATCCTGGGGCGCAGGAGGAGTCCTGCTTAAGGCCCAGGGGTCCTCCATAGGGAGGGATTCGAGAGCAAGGCTCTGGGTATGGATCCCTGGAATCCCAAACTAGGGTTCGGATTAGGGCCTAGGGGCATGGCAGGCTGGATCTTTCATCCCTGAGGCGGTCTGCCTCAGGGCTTTGATGCTCTCTTGAATCTGGCAGCGTGGTCCATTCTGGCTTTGTGTTTCGGAGTGTGTGTGTGTGTGAGTGTGTGTGTGTGTGTGTGTGTGTGTGAATGGTGGGGGCGCATTAGGGGGCATACCGGTGTTTCTCCCTCTGAGCATTTGTCGCCACTCCAAAACACAAGGATTCTACTTGCATGGCAGGCAGTGTACTGTGGCATCGCTCAGTAGTCCTTAATCTGATGGGTGTGGGGGCCAGGCCTCTTGGGATGGAAGCCCGAAAAGGAAACCTAGGTGTAGGGGTTAGGACTAGGGGCATGACAGGCCCAATCTGTTGGTATTGAGGTGGTGTCCCAGTGGGTTGAATGGAGGGCGTGTGTCAGGTGGGGGCTGGAGTCTGGGTTTGTGTTCCTGGGCTGTGGTGCACAGATCCCGGTGGGGACCTCGGGAGGCATGCAGGTTTCTCTGGCTCTGAGGTTTCTGTCCAGCGGCAAATGGTACCATTTTGCCCTAGGCAGACAGCAGAGTGCAAGCGGGAATCCCAGGCGTCCCCTGTCTGATGGGCTTGGGGTCCAGGCCTCTGGGCACGGAAGCCTGTACACACTCCCCAGAGTTCAGGTGAGGGCCTCGGGACAGGGTAGGCCCGATCTGCCAGTGCTGAGGTGGGCTCCCTGGTGGGCTGAGTGGAGGGCGGGTGATAGGAAGCTCGTGTGAATCTCGGTTTGTGTTCAGGAGGGGCTCCGATGCTGGGGCTTGCCTTGGGGGAACACGTAGTTTTCTCCCACTCTGAGTTCTGAGGAGCTCCAAATGGCACCATAACACTGTAGGCAGCCAGCAGACTCTCCGAGCGTGTCTCCGGCGTCCCCAATCTGGCGGATTGGGGTGTTAGGCCTCTGGGGATTGAAACTTGGCCACCCAACCTAGACTTAGGGTTAAGGCCTAGGGGCATGGCAGCTCCGATAGGCTGGTGCTGAGGCGGGCTCCCTCAGGGCTGAGTGGAGGGTCTTCATCTGGTATTGTAGTAGAATCCGTCAACTATCCGGCACTCACGATGGTGGCAGTGTGTTTAGGGGCTCGTGCACCTTTCTCACTGGAGGGCAGGCAGAGTCTGGTGGTGTGGCTTTGGAATCCCCAGTCTGGAAGTCTTGTGGGCCAGGACTCTGGGGGTGGAAGACTGAAAATACCAGCTCAGGTTCGAGTTAGGCCCTGGGGCATGGCAGGCCCCATATGCAGACGGTGAGCTGAGCTCCCCGAGTTCTGACGTTAGGGTGCGTGTCAGACGGTCCCTCGGGCTGGAGTTTGTGTCCATGAGTTCCGCCGAGTGTCTGGGTAGCTTCATGGGGCCGTGGGTGTTTTTCCTGCTCTGGGAGGTTTGCGCTGCTCCAAATAGCAATGTTTCATTCTGGGGAAAGAGGAGTCCTTTCTCATGGCTCAGGGGTCCTCCAGATGGAGTATTTGGAGGGCGGAGCTCTGGGGATGGATGCCTGGACAGCCAGCTTAGGGTTTTCCTTTAGGTCCTAGCAGCATGCCAGGTCTGATCTGCTCCCTCACGGGCAAGCTCGCCAGGGCACTGACTTGAAAACGGGCACCAGCTCAGGGTCCCAGGGTGGGTGTGTGTCCAGGGCAGCTTCCGCATGTCCCAATGGCCTCAGGAGTCATGCAGGTTTCTCCTCCTCATAGGGTTTGACACATCCCCAAAGAGCAAGGTTTCCATTCACGGGGTCGACCCGTTCCGTTTGGTGACTCAGCGGTCCCCCATATGCAGGATTTCTTGAACCAGGCTTTTGGGGACAGATGCCTGAAAAGACAAAATGGTTGGGATGAAGGACCAGGGGCATGGCAGGTCCAATCTGCTGGCTTTGAGGTCAGTGTGGCTGACTTGAGATCAGCACTCAGCCTTTGTTCAGACTGTGCATTGGTGATCAGTATGGCCTAGGAAAGTGGGGTGGCCTCGGAAGCCGTGCAGGTTTCTCCTAATCAGGGGTGCTTTGCAGCTCCCTAGGGCACGATTTCCTCCTGGTGGGCAGGCAGAATCGTGTGGTGGGGCTACGGAGTCCACAATCTGGTAGGCTTGTGGGCCAGGATTCTGGGCTTGGCAGTCTGACATCCCAAGTTAGGGTTAGGGCCCAGGGTATGGCACGCCCAAACTGAAGATATCTGAGGCGAGATCCCCAGGATCTGAAGTGAGGGTGAGGATCAGGCGGGTGCTCTGGCTGGAGTTTGTGTCCCTGAACACCGCCCAGTGACAGGGGCACCTTACCCACGGAGGCTTCTCCCTCTCTGGGGCTTTTGCGCAGCTCCAAGGAGCAAGGTTTTATCCTGGGGCGCAGGAGGAGTCCTGCTTAAGGCCCAGGGGTCCTCCATAGGGAGGGATTCGAGAGCAGGGCTCTGGGTATGGATCCCTGGAATCCCAAACTAGGGTTCGGATTAGGGGCTAGGGGCATGGCAGGCTGGATCTTTCATCCCTGAGGCGGTCTGCCTCAGGGCTTTGATGCTCTCTTGAGTCTGGCAGCGTGGTCCATTCCGGCTTTGTGTTTCGGAGTGTGTGTGTGTGAGTGTGTGTGTGTGTGTGTGTGTGTGTGTGTGTGTGTGTGTGAATGGTGGGGGGCACATTAGGGGTGCATACCGGTGTTTCTCCCTCTGAGCATTTGTCGCCACTCCAAAGCACAAGGATTCCACTTGCATGGCAGGCAGTGTACTGTGGTATCGCTCAGTAGTCCTTAATCTGATGGGTGTGGGGGCCAGGCCTCTTGGGATGGAAGCCCGAAAAGGAAACCTAGGTGTAGGGGTTAGGACTAGGGGCATGACAGGCCCAATCTGTTGGTATTGAGGTGGTGTCCCAGTGGGTTGAATGGAGGGCGTGTGTCAGGCGGGGGCTGGAGTCTGGGTTTGTGTTCCTGCGGTGTGGTGCACAGATCTCGGTGGGGACTTCGGGAGGCATGCAGGTTTCTCTGGCTCTGAGGTTTCTGTCCAGCGGCAAATGGTACCATTTTGCCCTAGGCAGACAGCAGAGTGCAAGCGGGAATCCCAGGCGTCCCCTGTCTGATGGGCTTGGGGTCCAGGCCTCTGGGCACGGAAGCCTGTACACACTCCCCAGAGTTCAGGTTAGGGCATCGGGACAGGGCAGGCCCGATCTGCCAGTGCTGAGGTGGGCTCCCTGGTGGGCTGAGTGGAGGGCGGGTGATAGGAAACTCGTGTGAATCTGGGTTTGTGTTCAGGAGGGGCTCCGATGCTGGGGCTTGCCTTGGGGGAACACGTAGTTGTCTCCCACTCTGAGTTCTGAGGAGCTCCAAATGGCACCATAACACCGTAGGCAGCCAGCAGACTCTCCGAGCGTGTCTCCGGCGTCCCCAATCTGGCGGATTGGGGGGTTAGGCCTCTGGGGATTGAAACTTGGCCACCCAACGTAGACTTAGGGTTAAGGCCCAGGGGCATGACAGCTCCGATAGGCTGGTGCTGAGGCGGGCTCCCTCAGGGCTGAGTGGAGGGCCTTCATCCGGTATTGTAGTAGAATCCGTCAACTATCCGGCACTCACGATGGTGGCAGTGTGTTTAGGGGCTCGTGCACCTTTCTCACTGGAGGGCAGGCAGAGTCTGGTGGTGTGGCTTTGGAATCCCCAGTCTGGAAGTCTTCTTGGACATGACTCTTGGGGTGTGGAAGACTGAAAAGACCAGCTCAGGTTCGAGTTAGGGCCTAGGGCATGGCAGGCCCCATCTGCAGATGCTGAGCTGAGCTCGCCGAGTTCTGAAGTTAGGGTGCATGTCAGGCGGTCCCTCGGGCTGGAGTTTGTGTCCATGAGTTCCGCCGAGTGTCTGGGTGGCTTCATGGGGCCGTGGGTGTTTTTCCTGCTCTGGGAGGTTTGCGCTGCTCCAAATAGCAATGTTTCCTTCTGGGGAAAGAGGAGTCCTTTCTCATGGCTCAGGGGTCCTCCAGATGGAGTATGTGGAGGGCGGAGCTCTGGGGATGGATGCCTGGACAGCCAGCTTAGGGTTTTCCTTTAGGTCCTAGCGGCATGCCAGTTCTGATCTGCTCCCTCACGGGCAAGCTCCCCAGGGCACTGACTTGAGAACGGGCACCAGCTCAGGGTCCCAGGGAGGGTGTGTGTCCAGGGCAGCTTCCGCAGGAAAGTGGGGTGGCCTTGGGAGCCGTGCAGGTTTCTCCTAATCGGGGGTGCTTTGCAGCTCCCTAGGGCACGATTTCCTTCTGGAGGGCAGGCAGAATCGTGTGGTGTGGCTCCGGAGTCCACAATCTGGCGGATTTGGGGGTCAGGCCTCTGGGGACCGAAGCTTGGACACCCAACCTAGACTTAGGGTTAAGGCCTAGGGGCATGGCAGCTCCGATAGGCTGGTGTTGAGGCGGGCTCCCTCAGGGCTGAGTGGAGGGCCTTCATCCGGATTTGTAGTAGAATCCGGCAACTATCCGGGGCATTCCAGATGATGGCAGTGTGTTTAGGGGCTCGTGCACCTTTCTCACTGGAGGGCAGGCAGAGACTGGTTGTGTGGCTTTGGAATTCCCAGTCTGGAAGTCTTGTGGGCCAGGACTCCTGGGGTGGAAGACTGAAAAGACCAGCTCAGGTTCGAGTTAGGGCCTAGGGCATGGCAGGCCACATCTGCAGACGCTGAGCTGAGCTCGCCGAGTTCTGAAGTTAGGGTGCATGTCAGGCGGTCCCTCGGGCTGGAGTTTGTGTCCATGAGTTCCGCCGAGTGTCTGGGTGGTTTCATGGGGCCGTGGGTATTTTTCCTGCTCGGGGAGTTTTGCGCTGCTCCAAATAGCAATTTTTCCTTCTGGGGAAAGAGGAGTCCTTTCTCATGGCTCAGGGGTCCTACCGATGGAGTATTTGGAGGGCGGAGCTCTGGGGATGGTTGCCTGGACAGCCAGCTTAGGGTTTTCCTTTAGGTCCTAGCGACATGCCAGTTCTGATCTGCTCCCTCACGGGCAAGCTCCCCAGGGCACTGACTTGAGAACGGGCACCAGCTCAGGGTCCCAGGGAGGGTGTGTGTCCAGGGCAGCTTCCGCATGTCCCGATGGCCTCAGGGGTCATGCAGGTTTCTCCTCCTCAGAGGGCTTGACGCACCCAAAAAGAGCATGGTTTCTATTCACGGGGTCGGACCCGTTCCGTTTGGTGACTCAGCGGTCCCCCATATGCAGGATTTCTTGAACCAGGCTTTTGGGGACAGATGCCTGAAAACACAAAATGGTTGGGATGAAGGACCAGGGGCATGGCAGGTCCAATCTGCTGGCTCTGAGGTCAGTGTGGCTGACTTGAGATCAGGGCTCAGCCTTTGTTCAGACTGTGCATTGGTGATCAGCATGGCCTAGGAAAGTGGGGTGGCCTCGGGAGCCGTGCAGGTTTCTCCTAATCGGGGCTGCTTTGCAGCTCCCTTGGACACGATTTCCTTCTGGAGGGCAGGCAGAATCGTGTGGTGCGGCTCCGGAGTCCACAATCTGGAAGGCTTGTGGGCCAGGATTCTGGGCTTGGCAGTCTGACATCCCAAGTTAGGGTTAGGGCCCAGGGTATGGCAGGCCCGAACTGAAGATATCTGAGGCGAGATCCCCAGGATCTGAAGTGAGGGTGAGGATCAGGCGGTTGCTCTGGCTGGAGTTTGTGTCCCTGAACACCGCCCAATGGCAGGGGCACTTTATCCACGGAGGCTTCTCCCTCTCTGGGGCTTTTGCGCAGCTCCAAGGAGCAAGGTTTCATCCTGGGGCGCAGGAGGAGTCCTGCTTTAAGGCCCAGGGGTCCTCCATAGGGAGGGATTCGAGAGCAGGGCTCTGGGTATAGATCCCTGGAATCCCAAACTAGGGTCCGGATTAGGGCCTAGGGGCTGGGAGGCTGGATCTTTCATCCCTGAGGCGGTCTGCCCTCAGGGATTTGGTGCTCTCTTGAGTCTGGCAGCGTGGTCCATTCCGGCTTTTTATTTCAGAGTGTGTGTGAGTGTGTGTGTGTGTGTGTGTGTGTGTGTGTGTGTGTGTGTGTGAATGGTGGGGGGCGCATTAGGGGGGCATACCGGTGTTTCTCCCTCTGAGCATTTGTCGCCACTCCAAAGCACAAGGATTCCACTTGCATGGCAGGCAGTGTACTGTGGTATCGCTCAGTAGTCCTTAATCTGATGGGTGTGGGGGCCAGGCCTTTTGGGATGGAAGCCCGAAAAGGAAACCTAGGTGTAGGGGTTAGGACTAGGGGCATGACAGGCCCAATCTGTTGGTATTGAGGTGGTGTCCCAGTGGGTTGAATGGAGGGCGTGTGTCAGGCGGGGGCTGGAGTCTGGGTTTGTGTTCCTGCGGTGTGGTGCACAGATCCCGGTGGGGACCTCGGGAGGCATGCAGGTTTCTCTGGCTCTGAGGTTTCTGTCCAGCGGCAAATGGTACCGTTTTGCCCTAGGCAGACAGCAGAGTGCAAGCGGGAGTCCCAGGCGTCCCCTGTCTGATGGGCTTGGGGTCCAGGCCTCTGGGCACGGAAGCCTGTACACATTCCCCAGAGTTCGGGTTAGGGCCTCGGGACAGGGCAGGCCCGATCTGCCAGTGCTGAGGTGGGCTCCCTGGTGGGCTGAGTGGAGGGCGGGTGATAGGAAGCTCCTGTGAATCTGGGTTTGTGTTCAGGAGGGGCTCGATGCTGGGGCTTGCCTTGGGGGGACACGTAGTTTTCTCCCACTCTGAGTTCTGAGGAGCTCCAAATGGCACCATAACACCCTAGGCAGCCAGCAGACTCCCCGGGCATGTCTCTGGCGTCCCCAATCTGGCGGATTTGGGGGTTAGGCCTCTGGGGACCGAAGCTTGGACACCCAACCTAGACTTAGGGTTAAGGCCTAGGGGCATGGCAGCTCCGATAGGCTGGTGTTGAGGCGGGCTCCCTCAGGGCTGAGTGGAGGGCCTTCGTCCGCCTTTGTAGTAGAATCCGGCAACTATCCGGGGCACTCCCGATGGTGGCAGTGTGGTTAGGGTCTCGTGCACCTTTCTCGCTGGAGGGCAGGCAGAGTCTGGTGGTGTGGCTTTGGAATCCCCAGTCTGGAAGTCTTGTGGGCCAGGACTCCTGGGGTGGAAGACTGAAAAGACCAGCTCAGGTTCGAGTTAGGGCCTAGGGCCAGGCAGGCCACACGTGCAGATGCTGAGCTGAGCTCCCCGAGATCTGAAGTTCAGGTCCATGTCAGGCGGTCCCTCGGGCTGGAGTTTGTGTCCATGAGTTCCGCCGAGTGTCTGGGTGGCTTCATGGGGCCGTGGGTGTTTTTCCTGCTCTGGGAGGTTTGCGCTGCTCCAAATAGCAATGTTTCCTTCTGGGGAAGAGGAGTCCTTTCTCATGGCTCAGGGGACCTCCAGATGGAGTATGTGGAGGGCGGAGCTCTGGGGATGGATGCCTGGACAGCCAGCTTAGGGTTTTCCTTTAGGTCCTAGCGGCATGCCAGTTCTGATCTGCTCCCTCACGGGCAAGCTCCCAGGGCACTGACTTGAGAACGGGCACCAGCTCAGGTCCCAGGGAGGGTGTGTGTCCAGGGCAGCTTCCGCAGGAAAGTGGGGTGGCCTTGGGAGCCGTGCAGGTTTCTCCTAATCGGGGGTGCTTTGCAGCTCCCTAGGGCACGATTTCCTTCTGGAGGGCAGGCAGAATCGTGTGGTGTGGCTCCGGAGTCCACAATCTGGCGGATTTGGGGGTCAGGCCTCTGGGGACCGAAGCTTGGACACCCAACCTAGACTTAGGGTTAAGGCCTAGGGGCATGGCAGCTCCGATAGGCTGGTGTTGAGGCGGGCTCCCTCAGGGCTGAGTGGAGGGCCTTCATCCGGATTTGTAGTAGAATCCGGCAACTATCCGGGGCATTCCAGATGATGGCAGTGTGTTTAGGGGCTCGTGCACCTTTCTCACTGGAGGGCAGGCAGAGACTGGTTGTGTGGCTTTGGAATTCCCAGTCTGGAAGTCTTGTGGGCCAGGACTCCTGGGGTGGAAGACTGAAAAGACCAGCTCAGGTTCGAGTTAGGGCCTAGGGCATGGCAGGCCACATCTGCAGACGCTGAGCTGAGCTCGCCGAGTTCTGAAGTTAGGGTGCATGTCAGGCGGTCCCTCGGGCTGGAGTTTGTGTCCATGAGTTCCGCCGAGTGTCTGGGTGGTTTCATGGGGCCGTGGGTATTTTTCCTGCTCGGGGAGTTTTGCGCTGCTCCAAATAGCAATTTTTCCTTCTGGGGAAAGAGGAGTCCTTTCTCATGGCTCAGGGGTCCTACCGATGGAGTATTTGGAGGGCGGAGCTCTGGGGATGGTTGCCTGGACAGCCAGCTTAGGGTTTTCCTTTAGGTCCTAGCGACATGCCAGTTCTGATCTGCTCCCTCACGGGCAAGCTCCCCAGGGCACTGACTTGAGAACGGGCACCAGCTCAGGGTCCCAGGGAGGGTGTGTGTCCAGGGCAGCTTCCGCATGTCCCGATGGCCTCAGGGGTCATGCAGGTTTCTCCTCCTCAGAGGGCTTGACGCACCCAAAAAGAGCATGGTTTCTATTCACGGGGTCGGACCCGTTCCGTTTGGTGACTCAGCGGTCCCCCATATGCAGGATTTCTTGAACCAGGCTTTTGGGGACAGATGCCTGAAAACACAAAATGGTTGGGATGAAGGACCAGGGGCATGGCAGGTCCAATCTGCTGGCTCTGAGGTCAGTGTGGCTGACTTGAGATCAGGGCTCAGCCTTTGTTCAGACTGTGCATTGGTGATCAGCATGGCCTAGGAAAGTGGGGTGGCCTCGGGAGCCGTGCAGGTTTCTCCTAATCGGGGCTGCTTTGCAGCTCCCTTGGACACGATTTCCTTCTGGAGGGCAGGCAGAATCGTGTGGTGCGGCTCCGGAGTCCACAATCTGGAAGGCTTGTGGGCCAGGATTCTGGGCTTGGCAGTCTGACATCCCAAGTTAGGGTTAGGGCCCAGGGTATGGCAGGCCCGAACTGAAGATATCTGAGGCGAGATCCCCAGGATCTGAAGTGAGGGTGAGGATCAGGCGGTTGCTCTGGCTGGAGTTTGTGTCCCTGAACACCGCCCAATGGCAGGGGCACTTTATCCACGGAGGCTTCTCCCTCTCTGGGGCTTTTGCGCAGCTCCAAGGAGCAAGGTTTCATCCTGGGGCGCAGGAGGAGTCCTGCTTGAAGGCCCAGGGGTCCTCCATAGGGAGGGATTCGAGAGCAGGGCTCTGGGTATAGATCCCTGGAATCCCAAACTAGGGTCCGGATTAGGGCCTAGGGGCTGGGAGGCTGGATCTTTCATCCCTGAGGCGGTCTGCCCTCAGGGATTTGGTGCTCTCTTGAGTCTGGCAGCGTGGTCCATTCCGGCTTTTTATTTCAGAGTGTGTGTGAGTGTGTGTGTGTGTGTGTGTGTGTGTGTGTGTGTGTGTGTGTGTGAATGGTGGGGGGCGCATTAGGGGGGCATACCGGTGTTTCTCCCTCTGAGCATTTGTCGCCACTCCAAAGCACAAGGATTCCACTTGCATGGCAGGCAGTGTACTGTGGTATCGCTCAGTAGTCCTTAATCTGATGGGTGTGGGGGCCAGGCCTTTTGGGATGGAAGCCCGAAAAGGAAACCTAGGTGTAGGGGTTAGGACTAGGGGCATGACAGGCCCAATCTGTTGGTATTGAGGTGGTGTCCCAGTGGGTTGAATGGAGGGCGTGTGTCAGGCGGGGGCTGGAGTCTGGGTTTGTGTTCCTGCGGTGTGGTGCACAGATCCCGGTGGGGACCTCGGGAGGCATGCAGGTTTCTCTGGCTCTGAGGTTTCTGTCCAGCGGCAAATGGTACCGTTTTGCCCTAGGCAGACAGCAGAGTGCAAGCGGGAGTCCCAGGCGTCCCCTGTCTGATGGGCTTGGGGTCCAGGCCTCTGGGCACGGAAGCCTGTACACATTCCCCAGAGTTCGGGTTAGGGCCTCGGGACAGGGCAGGCCCGATCTGCCAGTGCTGAGGTGGGCTCCCTGGTGGGCTGAGTGGAGGGCGGGTGATAGGAAGCTCCTGTGAATCTGGGTTTGTGTTCAGGAGGGGCTCCGATGCTGGGGCTTGCCTTGGGGGGACACGTAGTTTTCTCACAATCTCAGTTCTGGGGAGCTCCAAATGGCACCATAACACCCGAGGCAGCCAGCAGACTCCCCGGGCATGTCTCTGGAGTCCCCAATCTGGCGGATTTGGGGGTTAGGCCTCTGGGGACCGCAGCTTGGACACCCAACCTAGACTTAGGGTTAAGGCCTAGGGGCATGGCAGCTCCGATAGGCTGGTGTTGAGGCGGGCTCCCTCAGGGCTGAGTGGAGGGCCTTCGTCCGCCTTTGTAGTAGAATCCGGCAACTATCCGGGGCACTCCCGATGGTGGCAGTGTGGTTAGGGTCTCGTGCACCTTTCTCGCTGGAGGGCAGGCAGAGTCTGGTGGTGTGGCTTTGGAATCCCCAGTCTGGAAGTCTTGTGGGCCAGGACTCCTGGGGTGGAAGACTGAAAAGACCAGCTCAGGTTCGAGTTAGGGCCTAGGGCATGGCAGGCCCCATCTGCAGACGCTGAGCTGAGCTCGAGTTCTGAAGTTAGGGTGCATGTCAGGCGGTCCCTCGGGCTGGAGTTTGTGTCCATGAGTTCCGCCGAGTGTCTGGGTGGCTTCATGGGGCCGTGGGTGTTTTTCCTGCTCTGGGAGGTTTGCGCTGCTCCAAATAGCAATGTTTCCTTCTGGGGAAAGAGGAGTCCTTTCTCATGGCTCAGGGGTCCTCCAGATGGAGTATGTGGAGGGCGGAGCTCTGGGGATGGATGCCTGGACAGCCAGCTTAGGGTTTTCCTTTAGGTCCTAGCGGCATGCCAGTTCTGATCTGCTCCCTCACGGGCAAGTTCCCCAGGGCACTGACTTGAGAACGGGCACCAGCTCAGGGTCCCAGGGAGGGTGTGTGTCCAGGGCAGCTTCCGCAGGAAAGTGGGGTGGCCTTGGGAGCCGTGCAGGTTTCTCCTAATCGGGGGTGCTTTGCAGCTCCCTAGGGCACGATTTCCTTCTGGAGGGCAGGCAGAATCGTGTGGTGTGGCTCCGGAGTCCACAATCTGGCGGATTTGGGGGTCAGGCCTCTGGGGACCGAAGCTTGGACACCCAACCTAGACTTAGGGTTAAGGCCTAGGGGCATGGCAGCTCCGATAGGCTGGTGTTGAGGCGGGCTCCCTCAGGGCTGAGTGGAGGGCCTTCATCCGGATTTGTAGTAGAATCCGGCAACTATCCGGGGCATTCCAGATGATGGCAGTGTGTTTAGGGGCTCGTGCACCTTTCTCACTGGAGGGCAGGCAGAGACTGGTTGTGTGGCTTTGGAATTCCCAGTCTGGAAGTCTTGTGGGCCAGGACTCCTGGGGTGGAAGACTGAAAAGACCAGCTCAGGTTCGAGTTAGGGCCTAGGGCATGGCAGGCCACATCTGCAGACGCTGAGCTGAGCTCGCCGAGTTCTGAAGTTAGGGTGCATGTCAGGCGGTCCCTCGGGCTGGAGTTTGTGTCCATGAGTTCCGCCTAGTGTCTGGGTGGTTTCATGGGTCCATGGGTGTTTTTCCTGCTCTGGGAGAATTGCGCAGCTCCAAATAGAAATGTTTCCTTCTAGGGGACAAGAGAAGTCCTTTATCATGGCTCAGGGGTCCTCCAGATGGAGTATGTGGAGGGCGGAGCTCTGGGGATGGATGCCTGGACACCCAGCTTAGGGTTTGGTTTTAGGTCCTAGCGGCATGCCAGGTCTGATGGGCTCACTCACGGGCAAGCTCCCCAGGGCACTGACTTGAAAACGGGCACCAGCTCAGGGTCCCAGGGAGGGTGTGTGTCCAGGGCAGCTTCCGCATGTCCGATGGCCTCAGGGTTCGTGCAGGTTTCTCCTCCTCAGCGGGTTTGATGCATCCCCAAAGAGCAAGGTTTCCATTCACGGGGTCAGACCCGTTCCGTTTGGTGACTCAGCGGTCCCCCATATGCAGGGTTTCCTGATCCAGGCTTTTGGGGACAGATGCCTGAAAACACAAGACGGTTGGGATGAAGGACCAGGGGCATGGCAGGTCCAATCTGCTGGCTCTGAGGTCAGTGTGGCTGACTTGAGATCAGGGCTCAGCCTTTGTTCAGACTGTGCATTGGTGATCAGTATGACCTAGGAAAGTGGGGTGGCCTCGGGAGCCGTGCAGGTTTCTCCTAATCAGGAGTGCTTTGCACTTCCCTAGGGCACGATTTCCTTCTGAAGGGCAGGCAGAATCATGTAGTGTGGCTCCGGAGTCGACAATCTGGAGGTTTGAGGGCAAGATTCTGGGCTTGGCAGTCTGACATCCCAAGTTAGGGTTAGGGCCCAGGGTATGGCTGGCTCCAGCTGAAGATGCTGTGGCGAGATCTACAGGAACTGAAGTGAGGGTGAGGATCAGGCGGTTGCTCGGCTGGAGTTTATGTCCCTGAACACCGCGCAATGCCAGGGGCACCTTACCCACAGAGGCATCTCCCTCTCTGGAAGTATTGCGCAGCTCGAAGGAGCAAGGTTTCATCCTGGCGCGCAGGAGGAGTCCTGCTTTAGGGCCCAGAGGTCCTCCATAGGGAGGAATTCAAGAGCAGGGCTCTGGGTATAGGTCCCTGGAATCCCAAACTAGGGTCCGGATTAGGGCCTAGGGGCTGGGAGGCTGGATCTTTCATCCCTGAGGCAGTCTGCCCTCAGGGCTTTGGTGCTCTCTTGAGTCTGGCAGCGTGGTCCATTCTGGCTTTGTGTTTCAGAGTGTGAGTGTGTGTGAGTGTGTGTGTGTGTGTGTGAATGGTGGGGGGCGCATTAGGGGGGCATACCGGTGTTTCTCCCTCTGAGCATTTGTCGCCACTCCAAAGCACAAGGATTCCACTTGCATGGCAGGCAGTGTACTGTGGTATCGCTCAGTAGTCCTTAATCTGATGGGTGTGGGGGCCAGGCCTCTTGGGATGGAAGCCCGAAAAGGAAACCTAGGTGTAGGGGTTAGGACTAGGGGCATGACAGGCCCAATCTGTTGGTATTGAGGTGGTGTCCCAGTGGGTTGAATGGAGGGCGTGTGTCAGGCGGGGGCTGGAGTCTGGGTTTGTGTTCCTGCGGTGTGGTGCACAGATCCCGGTGGGGACCTCGGGAGGCATGCAGGTTTCTCTGGCTCTGAGGTTTCTGTCCAGCGGCAAATGGTACCGTTTTGCCCTAGGCAGACAGCAGAGTGCAAGCGGGAGTCCCAGGCGTCCCCTGTCTGATGGGCTTGGGGTCCAGGCCTCTGGGCACGGAAGCCTGTACACATTCCCCAGAGTTCGGGTTAGGGCCTCGGGACAGGGCAGGCCCGATCTGCCAGTGCTGAGGTGGGCTCCCTGGTGGGCTGAGTGGAGGGCGGGTGATAGGAAGCTCCTGTGAATCTGGGTTTGTGTTCAGGAGGGGCTCCGATGCTGGGGCTTGCCTTGGGGGGACACGTAGTTTTCTCCCACTCTGAGTTCTGAGGAGCTCCAAATGGCACCATAACACCCTAGGCAGCCAGCAGACTCCCCGGGCATGTCTCTGGCGTCCCCAATCTGGCGGATTTGGGGGTTAGGCCTCTGGGGACCGAAGCTTGGACACCCAACCTAGACTTAGGGTTAAGGCCTAGGGGCATGGCAGCTCCGATAGGCTGGTGTTGAGGCGGGCTCCCTCAGGGCTGAGTGGAGGGCCTTCGTCCGCCTTTGTAGTAGAATCCGGCAACTATCCGGGGCACTCCCGATGGTGGCAGTGTGGTTAGGGTCTCGTGCACCTTTCTCGCTGGAGGGCAGGCAGAGTCTGGTGGTGTGGCTTTGGAATCCCCAGTCTGGAAGTCTTGTGGGCCAGGACTCCTGGGGTGGAAGACTGAAAAGACCAGCTCAGGTTCGAGTTAGGGCCTAGGGCATGGCAGGCCCCATCTGCAGACGCTGAGCTGAGCTCGCCGAGTTCTGAAGTTAGGGTGCATGTCAGGCGGTCCCTCGGGCTGGAGTTTGTGTCCATGAGTTCCGCCGAGTGTCTGGGTGGCTTCATGGGGCCGTGGGTGTTTTTCCTGCTCTGGGAGGTTTGCGCTGCTCCAAATAGCAATGTTTCCTTCTGGGGAAAGAGGAGTCCTTTCTCATGGCTCAGGGGTCCTCCAGATGGAGTATGTGGAGGGCGGAGCTCTGGGGATGGATGCCTGGACAGCCAGCTTAGGGTTTTCCTTTAGGTCCTAGCGGCATGCCAGTTCTGATCTGCTCCCTCACGGGCAAGTTCCCCAGGGCACTGACTTGAGAACGGGCACCAGCTCAGGGTCCCAGGGAGGGTGTGTGTCCAGGGCAGCTTCCGCAGGAAAGTGGGGTGGCCTTGGGAGCCGTGCAGGTTTCTCCTAATCGGGGGTGCTTTGCAGCTCCCTAGGGCACGATTTCCTTCTGGAGGGCAGGCAGAATCGTGTGGTGTGGCTCCGGAGTCCACAATCTGGCGGATTTGGGGGTCAGGCCTCTGGGGACCGAAGCTTGGACACCCAACCTAGACTTAGGGTTAAGGCCTAGGGGCATGGCAGCTCCGATAGGCTGGTGTTGAGGCGGGCTCCCTCAGGGCTGAGTGGAGGGCCTTCATCCGGATTTGTAGTAGAATCCGGCAACTATCCGGGGCACTCCAGATGATGGCAGTGTGTTTAGGGGCTCGTGCACCTTTCTCACTGGAGGGCAGGCAGAGACTGGTTGTGTGGCTTTGGAATTCCCAGTCTGGAAGTCTTGTGGGCCAGGACTCCTGGGGTGGAAGACTGAAAAGACCAGCTCAGGTTCGAGTTAGGGCCTAGGGCATGGCAGGCCACATCTGCAGACGCTGAGCTGAGCTCGCCGAGTTCTGAAGTTAGGGTGCATGTCAGGCGGTCCCTCGGGCTGGAGTTTGTGTCCATGAGTTCCGCCGAGTGTCTGGGTGGTTTCATGGGGCCGTGGGTATTTTTCCTGCTCGGGGAGTTTTGCGCTGCTCCAAATAGCAATTTTTCCTTCTGGGGAAAGAGGAGTCCTTTCTCATGGCTCAGGGGTCCTACCGATGGAGTATTTGGAGGGCGGAGCTCTGGGGATGGTTGCCTGGACAGCCAGCTTAGGGTTTTCCTTTAGGTCCTAGCGACATGCCAGTTCTGATCTGCTCCCTCACGGGCAAGCTCCCCAGGGCACTGACTTGAGAACGGGCACCAGCTCAGGGTCCCAGGGAGGGTGTGTGTCCAGGGCAGCTTCCGCATGTCCCGATGGCCTCAGGGGTCATGCAGGTTTCTCCTCCTCAGAGGGTTTGACGCATCCCCAAAGAGCAAGGTTTCCATTCACGGGGTCGGACCCGTTCCGTTTGGTGACTCAGCGGTCCGCCATATGCACGATTTCTTGAACCAGGCTTTTGGGGACAGATGCCTGAAAACACAAAATGGTTGGGATGAAGGACCAGGGGCATGGCAGGTCCAATCTGCTGGCTCTGAGGTCAGTGTGGCTGACTTGAGATCAGGGCTCAGCCTTTGTTCAGACTGTGCATTGGTGATCAGCATGGCCTAGGAAAGTAGGGTGGCCTCGGGAGCCGAGCAGGTTTCTCCTAATCGGGGGTGCTTTGCAGCTCCCTAGGGCACGATTTCCTTCTGGAGGGCAGGCAGAATCGTGTGGTGTGGCTCCGGAGTCCTCAATCTGGAAGGCTTGTGGGCCAGGATTCTGGGCTTGGCAGTCTGACATCCCAAGTTAGGGTTAGGGCCCAGGGTATGGCAGGCCCGACCTGAAGATATCTGAGGCGAGATCCCCAGGATCTGAAGTGAGGGTGAGGATCAGGCGGTTGCTCTGGCTGGAGTTTGTGTCCCTGAACACCGCCCAATGCCAGGGGCACCTTACCCACGGAGGCTTCTCCCTCTCTGGGGCTTTTGTGCAGCTCCAAGGAGCAAGGTTTCATCCTGGGGCGCAGGAGGAGTCCTGCTTGAAGGCCCAGGGGTCCTCCATAGGGAGGGATTCGAGAGCAGGGCTCTGGGTATGGATCCCTGGAATCCCAAATTAGGGTTCGGATTAGGGCCTAGGGGCATGGCAGGCGGGATCTTTCATCCCTGAGGCGGTCTGCCCTCAGGTCTTTGATGCTCTCTTGAGTCTGGCAACGTGGTCCATTCCGGCTTTGTGTTTCGTAGTGTGTGTGTGTGTGTGTGTGTTGTGTGTGTGTGTGTGTGTTTGTGAGTGTGTGTGAATGGTGGGGGGTGCATTTGGGGGGCATACCGGTGTTTCTCCCTCTGAGCATTTGTCGCCACTCCAAAGCACAAGGATTCCACTTGCATGGCAGGCAGTGTACTGTGGTATCGCTCAGTAGTCCTTAATCTGATGGGTGTGGGGGCCAGTCCTATTGGGATGGAAGCCCGAAAAGGAAACCTAGGTGTAGGGGTTAGGACTAGGGGCATGACAGGCCCAATCTGTTGGTATTGAGGTGGTGTCCCAGTGGGTTGAATGGAGGGCGTGTGTCAGGCGGGGGCTGGAGTCTGGGTTTGTGTTCCTGCGGTGTGGTGCACAGATCCCGGTGGGGACCTCGGGAGGCATGCAGGTTTCTCTGGCTCTGAGGTTTCTGTCCAGCGGCAAATGGTACCGTTTTGCCCTAGGCAGACAGCAGAGTGCAAGCGGGAGTCCCAGGCGTCCCCTGTCTGATGGGCTTGGGGTCCAGGCCTCTGGGCACGGAAGCCTGTACACACTCCCCAGAGTTCGGGTTAGGGCCTCGGGACAGGGCAGGCCCGATCTGCCAGTGCTGAGGTGAGCTCCCTGGTGGGCTGAGTGGAGGGCGGGGGATAGGAAGCTCGTGTGAATCTCGATTTGTTTTCAGGAGGGTCTCCGATGCTGGGGCTTGCCTTGGGGGGACACGTAGTTTTCTCCCACTCTGAGTTCTGAGGAGCTCCAAATGGCACCATAACACCGTAGGCAGCCAGCAGACTCTCCGAGCATGTCTGCGGCATCCCCAATCTGGCGGATTTGGGGGTTAGGCCTCTGGGGACCGAAGCTTGGACACCCAACCTAGACTTAGGGTTAAGGCCTAGGGGCATGGCAGCTCCGATAGGCTGGTGTTGAGGCGGGCTCCCTCAGGGCTGAGTGGAGGGCCTTCATCCGGCATTGTTTTAGAATCCGGCAACTATCCTGGGCACTCCCGATGGTGGCAGTGTGTTTAGGGGCTCATGCACCTTTCTCACTGGAGGGCAGGCACAGTGTGGTGGTGTGGCTTTGGAATCCCCAGTATGGAGGTCTTGTGGGCCAGTACTCTGGGGATGGAAATCTGAAAAGACCAGCTCAGGGTTGAGTTAGGGCCTAGGGCCAGGCAGGCCACACGTGCAGATGCTGAGCTGAGCTCCCCGAGATCTGAAGTTCGGGTCCATGTCAGGCGCTTCTCAAAATTGGCTGGCGTCGGCAGCCCTGGTGACCGGTCTGTTCCCCGGGGCCGAGGGCCCTTTCTTGCTCAGGGCCCGTTGTGGCCCCCTGGAAAACGCACTGAGTCGACGCGGCCCCGACAGGGGCCCCGGCACAGGGTAGCACTCCAGGAGCAGAGTCGAGGGAGGGGTTGTGGCCGGGCGTCGTCCTCCCGCTTTTGGCTCGGCTGGGGCGCCCAGGACTGGGGCTGGCCTCTGCAGGGGAACGGTGGTTTCTCTCGCTCCAAGCCTTGTTTGCAGCTCCGCCGGGCACTGGCGGCGACGGGGCTGTAGGGGGCGTCAGGGCGCGGGACTCTGGGTTCCCCAGGAGGAGGCCCTGGGGTACAAGACCCTAGACACGGAAGTCTTGGGATTCCGGGCCAGGCCCTGGTGGTGGCCTCGCAGATGTTCAACGCCCAGAGCGTGTTCCCCCGTGTTTTCCGGTCAATTCTCACGAGCGTTCTGCCCAGTCCTGGATCGTTCGTTCCCGGGATTTGGGGTAGGCTCGGCCCCAAGGAACAGTGTCAGGGATGGGACCCTTGGACGCTGAGCAGCTGAAGTCGTTGGCCTGTCATGCCCTTTCCTCACGGATGCTTTCTGACAGGCTTCGAGCCGCAACCAGTCGGGAGCTTGGATCAGACCCAGGTGATGACTCTGCTGACATTCGGCGCCTGAAGCAGGTTGAAATTTTTGGTGTCTGATCATGCTCACTTTTTTCTGCATAATTTAATTGTAATTCTTTCTTTACACAATTTCTGCTGTGAAAAGGTTTCGTAGGAAAACTGTACTTTCAATGAGCAATGGAATCGGTACCCATGCTGCAGGGTTAGTTTTAGTCTCCATGTTACACAGAACTTTCCATGACGTGAAGATTTTATCAATTGAACATTGCGCCTTTGGCCACCTTCATCTGTTTCCCGCCACCCACTCCCCGCTTCCCTGAATCTGGCAACCGGTAATTTGTTTTCAGTATGTATGTGTTCATCACGTTCTTATTTCCCTGTGGAATGGACACGAGAGCATCTGGTGTTTGTCACTTTGTGTCTAAGTTACATAGCATAATGCTCTCATGGTTTTTGTTTCCATGTCTGGTTATTGGGAATGATGCTCCAGTGAACATGGGAGTGCATCTCTCTTTTTGAGGGAGTGTTTTTGTGTTCTCCAAAAAATATTCAATAGAGCAACTACTCTGGTCTCATGGTAGTTGTATTTATCATTTTCAGGACCCTCCATATTGTTTGCCACTGTGGCTGCACCAATGTACATTCCCACCAACAGCCAACAGGGTCCACTCATCGACACACGCTGGACCACACCTGGTGTCTATCTCTGGGACAATTGCCGTTCCAACCATTGTGAAAGCTGACACCTGTTGACTTACAGTTCCCTGATGACGATTAGTGATGTTGAGCCACTTTTTCTGTGTCTGTTGGCCACATGTATGTTATCGTTGGAAAGTATCTATTCACATATTCTCCCCATTCTTTATTTCGTTTTTGTTTAGATTTGTATGTGTCTTTTGTGAATTTTGGATGTTAGCCTCTTCTCACACCCATGATGTACAGATGTTTTTGATCATTGGGTAGGTTGCCTTTTAAGTTTTTGAGGTTTTCTTTTCCCGTGAAGAAGATCTCATTTGATGTCGTGCCACTTGCTTATTTTTGCCTTTTTTGCATTTGCTTTTGGTGTCCAATCTGAAGACTTTGCCAAAACCAATGTCAAGAAACTTACTACCTGTGTTTTTTTCTTGTAGGTTTATGGATTCAGGTCTTATGTTCAAGTCATTCATCCGTTTAAAATTTCTGTGTGTGGTGTTGTGTTCTAGATACACTTTTCTGTATCTAGTTCTCTCAGTATCATTCACTGAAGAGACAGTCCTCTCTGCATTGTACATTTTCTGGCCCTGTGTTGTACGTAAAGACCATATATGTACGGGTTCATTTCTGAGTTTTCTATTTTGTTCTATTCTATTCTCTGTGTGTGTTTTTATGCCAGTACCATACTGTTTGTAGGATCCTAACTTTGTATTCTAGCTTGACATCTGGGAGTGTGGCGACTGCAGCTTTCTTTCTCCACATTGCTCTGGGTATTTGGGGTCTTTTGTGAAATCGTATGAATTTTAGAACTGTCTTCTATTTCTTTGAATCATGTCATTGGGATTCGGATAGGGATTTCATCACATCTGTAGCTTGCTTTGGGTATGATGGACATGTTTACATTATTAACTTTTCCAGTTAATGAGCATAGCATATGCTTCTGTTTATTTGTGTCGTCTTCCATTTCTTTGACCCCCACATTCCTCCCACCCCAACACACTCATGCACTTCCTTCATTTTCCACCCTGTGTCCAGTGTACCAGGTCTTTCTTATCCTTGGTTACTCTTATTCCAAATATTTTTTCTCCATTCAATTGTATATGGCATTTCTTCCTTAGTTTCTCTTTGTGAATGTTTGTCTTCGGTATATAGAAACACAAGTGGGGTACCTGGGTGGCTCCGTTGGTGAAGCATCTTCCTTCAAGTCAGGTCATGATTCTGAGTCCTGGGATGGAGCCTTTAATCGGGCTCCCTGATCAGTGGGGATCCAGCTTTTCTCTCTCCCTCTGTTGCTCCCCCAGCTTGTGCTCATACTTCCTCTATCAAATAAATCAATAAAATCTTTTTTTTAAGATTTTATTTCTTTATTTGACAGAGGGAGAGATCACAAGTAGGCAGAGAGGTAGGCAGAGAGAGGGGGAAGCAGGCTCCCTCTTGAGTGAGAGCCCAATGCGGGACTCGATCCCAGGATCCTGGGATCATGACCTGAGCCGAAGGCAGAGGCTTTAACCCCCTGAGCCACCCAGGAGCCCCAATAAAATCTTCTAAAAGGAGAAATGCAACAGGTCTCTGTATGCCAACTTTGTATCCTACAGCTTTACTGAATTTGTTTTCTCTAACAGATTTTTTTTTTTTTTTGGTGAAATCTTATATAGTATCATGTCATCTGCAAATAGTGACTGCTTTCTTTTCCTATTTGGATTTCATATCAATTTTTGTCTCAATGTTTTGTCTAAGACTTTCAGTGCTATGTTGAATGAAAGTGGTGAGAGTGGGCATCTATCCTTGTCTTGTTCTTGATCTTAGTGGAAAAGTTTTCAGCTTTTCACACTTGAGTATGGTGTCAGCTATGGGCTTTTCAGATAGGCCCTTTTAAAAATTTTTATTTATTTATTTATTTTAAAATTTCTTTTCAGCGTTCCAGAATTCATTGTTTATACACCACACCCAGTGTTCCATGCAACATATAGAGCCATTATTGTTTTGAGGTATGTTCCCCCAATACTCAGATGGTTTAGGGTTTTATCCTAAATGCATATTTAATCTTGTGAGAAGTTCGTTCTGCATCTACTCTAACAATCATGTGATTTTATCTTTTATTTTGTTAAGGTGGTCTATCCCATTGATGGATGTGCAGATGTGGAATCGTCCTTGCATCCCTGGAATAAATCCCACTGGATCGTGTTGTGTGATTCTCCTGATGTATTGTTGAACACAGTTTGCTGATTAATTTCTTGAGGATTGTTACATCTATGTTCATGAGGGATATTGGTGTTTCCTTTTCTTGTAGTGTTTCTTGAATCCTTTTCTTGAATTTTTGGCCTTGGACATCTGTTTCTTGGGACGGTTTTGATGATCAAATCAATCTTTTTCCTAGTGATCAGTCTGTTCAGATTTTTTTTTTCCTTTCATGGTTCAGTCTTTCTAGGATGTTGGTAGGGACTTATCCATTTCTTCTAGGTTGTCCAGTGTATTGGCCTCTACTTGCTCATAGTACTCTTATGATCTTTTGTATTTTTGTGGTATTCATTGTCATGGATCATCTTTTGTTCCTTTATTTAAAGTTTCTCATTGTTTTAAATTTAAGATCCATTAGGCAAGGTAGAGTCCATCATTAGTTTTTGATATAATGTTCAATGATTCATTAATGATTTAATTAATTCAATGATTCATAGAGTGTAACAGCCAATGCTTATCACCACACATGCCCTCTTTAATGCCCATCACCCAGTTATCCCATCCCCCCACCCACTTCCCTTTCTGCAACCCTCAATTTATTTCCTAGAGTCAAGAGTCTCCTCTCAGATATCTTCCCATTCAGGTTTCCCATCCCGCCCCTATGATCCTCTGTGTTATTCCTTGTATTTCACATAGGAGTGAAATTGTATGATAACTGTCTTTCTCTGCTTGACTTATTTCACTTAGCACAATCCCCTCCAGTTACATCCATGTCAATGCAAATGGTAGGTATTCATCGTTTCTGATGGCTGAGTAATATCTCATTGTACATATAAACCACATCTTCTTCTTCTTTTAAAAGGATTTTATTAATTTATTTGACAGAGAGAGAGAGATCACAAGTAGGCAGAGAGGCAGGCAGGGAGAGAGGGGCAAGCAGGCTCCCCACTGACCTTAGAGACCTATGGGGGGCTCCATCCAAGGAACCTGAGATCATGACCTGTGCCTAAGGCAGAGGCTTAACCCACTGATTCACGTCTTCTTTATACATTCATCTGTTGAAGGACAACTCCGTTCCTTCTACAGTTTGGCTATTGTGGACATTGCTTCTATGAACACTGGGGTGCATGTGCCTCTTCTTTTTACCAAACCCATATGGTAAATACCCAGGAGTGCAGTTGGTGGGTCACAGGGTACCTTTAACTTTAATGTCTTGAGGAAACTCCATACTGCTTTTCAGAGTGAATGTACCATCTTGCTTTCCCAACAAGAGTGTAAGATTGGGGTTCCCTCTTACACTGTTGTGTGAGATGTTTCACATCCTCACCAACATTTCTTGTTCCCTGTCTTTTAATTTTTGCCATTCTAACTGGTGTAAGGTGGTGTCTCATTGTGGTTTTGATTTTTATTTCCCTGTTGGCAAGTGATGTGGAGAATTTTGTCATGTGTCTGTTAGCCATTTGTATGTCTTTTTTGGAGAAGTGTCTTTTTGTGTCTTCTGCCCATTTCTTGAGTGGACTCTGGGGTTTGGGTGTTGAGTTTGAGAAATGCTTTGTAAATCTTGGATACCAGACCTTTAACTGTAATAGCATTTGCAAATATCTTCTCCCATTCTACAGGTCACCTTTTAATTTTGTTGATTGTTTCCAAGCTTTTCATTTTGATAAAGTACCGAAAGTGCATTTTTACTTTTGTTTCCCTTAACTTTAGAGACGTGTCTTGTAAGAAGTTGCTGTGTTGGAGGTCGAAGACGTTGTTGCCTGAGTCCTGTGGGACTTTGGTGTGAGACAGGAATTAATCATCTTTCTTTCCTGAATGTATTTGAGCCATCTCTCTTTCTTGGTGAGTCTAGATAAAGTTTGTTTGTTTTATCTTTCCAATAAAGACAGCTCTTATTTTCATTGATCTTTTGTCTCTGTAGTCACCATTGTATTTATTTTCACATTCCTTTTTGTTATGTCCTTATTCCTACTGATTTGGGGCTTTGCTTTTTTAATACTTCTTTCTCATATAAAATTATAATGTTTATAGGAGAGCTTTCTTGTGGATTGACAAGGACCTGAATTTCTATGAACTTCCCCCTTAGAACTAATTTTGCTGCATCCCATAAGTTTTTGTAGGTTTTTTTTTGTTTTTTTTTGTTTTTTTTTTTTGTCTCAAGGCACTTTTAAAATTTCTTCTGATTTAAAAAAAAAAATTCTTCTGATTTCTTCTTTGACTGTTGTTAGTTTAGGAGCATGTTGTTAAATCTCTCCATAGTTTTGGCTGTCCCATTTTGTTCTTGTGACTGATTTCTAGTTTCATCCCATTATGGTTGGACAAGATTTGAATCAGAAGGTGAAGGGAGCATTTAGCATAAAGGTTTGTTTACTGGGCTGTTTTTCTGAGGGCAGAGAATGTGCTCCAAACAGTGGAAGTTTCTGTGAGATGGTGGGGGGTGGACAACCCTTGTTAGAATTACTGCCTACCGTGCAGGCAGTGTACCACCATTCACACTGTATTCCCGATGGATTTGCACTTCATTAGAAACATTTTCTATGAAGTGCAGGGTTGGCCTTCTCTAACAGAAAGATGCCATGTGGGTTCATGGCATGGCCCCAGGTCAGCAACCAGGATGCAAGATATTGTGCAGGAACAGAACTTTCTTTGAAAGTGATAGAAACAGATCATGGTGAGCTTCATGACAATAGCCAAGGTCCTGAGTGACCCATTGGCTGTTGGCGGTGGGTAAGGTAATGAGGTCTGTTAACCTGTCTCATAAGGACTTGTAGAACTCAGGGACATCCCCCTGTCTGTTGAGCTGTGTGGAGACAGGTATACAGCAGTTTCTGGCTAAGCACAAGGGTTGCACTGGACCACCACCAGAGGGGGAGAGTGCCGGTGGAGCCACTCCTTCATTTTCATAAATACTGACCAGGGTCTGGGACTGTGATTCCTAACATCATCATGGGGAGAGGAGGGCGGTAGTGGTGCACACTTCCTAGGGTTGTGGTCAGGACTAGTCTGGAGCCCACTGAAGTCAACCATACCTGGCACAGAAGGCACCCAGTCACTGTAGCTGTGAGCACTGTGCCAGCTCCCAGGCTGCTGCCTCCTATTTTTCATCATCTTTATGGACATGATCCTCTGCATTTGCCCCATGGTCTCCAGGGTATTGCCCTCCGTCCATCTGGCCCTCTTCTTCTGCCCTGTGTAACCTGATGAAAGGGTACCTTCTCAAGAGGAAGCTCATTCAGTTCCTGATGGATCACCTCCATGGATCCTCTGCGGGGTGAGGACAATCCTTGCCCTGGAAGGGGGCTGCAGGTCCCCAATCAAGAAAGCCACATCTCTCTTTTCAGCCTGACCTGCCCTCCCCTCAGTCTTCCTTAAGGAAGATCTTCTCACTTCATGAGCTGACAGCTCTGAACTTAAAAACGAATAGTGTTTTATATTTTTCAATGACTTAGTTCATCCATGGCAAGGCTTTCAATATGCCAGTGGAGGGGGCTCCTGGGTGGCTGAGTGGGTTAAAGCCTCTTCCTTCAGTTTGGGTCTTGATCTCAGGGTCTTGGGATCGAGACCCGCATTGGGCTCCCTGCTCAGCGGGGAGCCTGCTTCCTCCTCTCTCTCTCTCTCTCTGCCTGCCTCTCTGCCTACTTGTGATTTCTCTCTGTCACATAAATAAATAAAATATTTTTATTTTTGGCATTGGGTTTTTGGCAGTACTGGAGGGCTGCCTGCTCAAGCAGGGCATGACCTGGAGGGTCAGCCCTCCTTCCCATCTCCCTAAGCATGTCCCTGAGACCTGGAGCCATCTGTCCCACTGAAGGTTGAGGGACCCAAGACAGCCCATCTTGAGCCCAGGCTGGGTCAGCTGTGTAGACTGATGTGTACCAGTAGTGGTGGGAAGCTGGCATGGACCAGGTGCAGGCAATTTCTCCTTCTCATTCCTTCCTCCCTTCCTGCCCAGAGGTAGCTCAGAACAGACCTCAAGCCCTGCATCTCAAGATCCCGTGACCTGGGCTCTCTGCTTTCAGCTGGTGACTTTAGTGGTTTCCTGTGGTTCTGCCTCCCGTACCCACTCCCATGGCCATTCCTAGATCAGGGGAAGGATCAAACACTTGTCTGTACTTGGTCCTCTTCCTGTCCCACACCAAGCCCACCCTCATTTGTCTTCCACGTATGTGCTTGGAAGCAAGCACATCCACCGGAAATTATCAGCCAAAGAGATCCAGGGAATGACCACTGAATTAGAGATCCAGGGTGTATAACAAACTTGCTCTGAAACCTGTCCCATACTCTATGACAATCTCACACAAAAACAGAAACAATAATAGATTTCTGGACAGTGAAGTGACATCCGTCTCTACTTACACTCTTGAAATCATAGGTGCTGACCCTGGATGGAAAGAAACCATGGCTCCTGTGGGCTACAATTAACAGGAAAAGTATAAGAATTCAGTGAAATTTGAATTCCAGGCATGGAGTGAATTATTATTGTACAGTCAATACTCTCAAGGAAATCTTATGAACATTGCATAGCAAAAGCTTTTTCAAATAGAAAAAAAAAC
Source organism: Martes flavigula (assembly GCA_029410595.1). Classification (NCBI taxonomy): domain Eukaryota; kingdom Metazoa; phylum Chordata; class Mammalia; order Carnivora; family Mustelidae; genus Martes; species Martes flavigula. Next base: position 287,362 of record JAODOS010000047.1, on the reverse strand, counting down.
ACTTTTTTTATTGTTCATTTTAATTTAGGTATAGTTAACATACAGTGGTATATTAGTTTCAGGTGTACAATATAGTGATTCGGTGATTCTATATATTACTCAGGGGTCATCAAGAAAAGTGTACTCTGAGTCCCCGTCATCCATTTCACATATCCCTCCATCCACTTCCACTCTGGTAACCACAGTGTCGGTATTTTGTTTTGTATCTTCTTTCTCCTTTATTCATGTATGTTCATTTCTTAATTTCCATGGAAGAGTGACATCAAAACGCATTTGTCTTTCTCCCACTAATGGATTTCAATTAGGATAGTACTCTCTAGCTCCATCCATATGTCTGCAAATGGCAAGATTTCATTTTTTTATGGCTGAGTAATTTTCCACTGTGTGTGTGTGTGTGTGTGTGTGTGTGTATACACGCATCATCTCATTTATCAAATTATCAAGAAACACTTGGATTGCTTCCATATTGTAATATTGTAAATGATGTTGCAAGAAACATAGGGGCACATGTATCCTTTTGGGTTATTGTTCGCATATTCTTCAGGTAAATACCCGGTAGTGTGATTGCTGGATCATAATGTAGTTCTATATGTAAGGTTTTGAGGAACAGTCATACTGGTTTCCACAGTGACTGCAGCAGCTTGCATTCCCCCCAACAGTGCAAGGTGGTCCCCTTTTACCCACATCCTCCCAACATCTGTTTTCTTGTGCTGGTGGTGTAAGACATTCTGATAGTATGTGGTAATATCTCATGGAACTTTTCATTTGTATTTTCCTGTTGTTGGGTGATGGGGAACATCTTTTCACGTGACTGTTGGCCATCTGTATTTCTTCTTTTCAGAAATGTCTGTTCATGTCTTCTATTTTTGAACTGGATTATTTGTTTTTTGGGTGTTGCGTTGTATCAGTTCTACCTATTTTGGACACTAACCCTTTATTCACACGATATTTGCAAACATCTTCTCCCAATAAGAAGTTTGTCTTCTATTTATTACATTTTCATTGTTCTTCTGCTGTGCGGTAAGTTTTTATATTGATGTACTTCCAGTAGTTTATTTTTGCTTTTGTTTCCTTTGCCTTAGGAGGCGTGTCTAGGAAATGTATGGTTCATGTCAGAGAAGTTACTGTCTGTGCCCCCTTGTTGGACTTTTATGATTTCAGGTCTCACACTGAGGTCTTGAAACTGTTTTGAGTCTATGTGTCCATCTGGTGTAGGAAAGCAGTCTAATTTCATGTTTTTGTGCATAGCTGTCCAGTTTTCCCAATACCATTTGTTGTAGAGACTGTCCTTTTCCCGTTTAATATTTTTGCCTGTTTTGCAGAAGATTAATTGGGCACGTGATGGTGGGTTTATGTCTGCGCTTCTATTCTGTAACCTTGGTCGTTGTGTGTATTTTTGTGCCAGTCCCATACTGTTAGGATAACTGCAGCTTTGTACTATAATTTGAAATATGGAATTGTGACTCCTCCAGCTTTGTTTTTCTTCGGAACATTGTGTTGGTTGTTCATTATCTTTTGTGATTCCATACAAATTGTTAAGGTAGTTTCTTTAAGTTCTTTCATTTTTTAAAATTTAAATTCAATTAGCCAACTTATCATACATCATTAGTTTCAGAGGTAATGTTAAATAATATATCAGATGTGTATAATACCAAATGCTCATTGCATCACGTGCCCTCCTTAATGCCCATCACCCAGTTACCCTCCCCTCCATCCAGCAACCCTCTGTTTGTTTCTATACTTAAGAGTCTATCATGATTTTTTTCCCATCTCTGATGACTTCCCATTCTGTTTCCCCTTCATTTCCCTATGGTTCTCTGACCTGTTTCTGATATTTCACATATGAGTGAAACCATATGATAATTGTGATTCTTTCATTGACATATTTTACTCAGCATAACATCTTCCAGACCCATCCAGGTGGATGTGATGATGAGTATTCACCCTTTCTGATGGCTGAGTAATGTTCCATTGAATATATGAACCACATCTTCGTTATCCATTCGTCTGTCCATAGATATCTGGGTTCTTTCCATAGTTTAGCTATAGTGGATATTGTTGCAATGAACACTGGGGTGCAGGGGCCAGTTCTTTTCACTACACCTCTATATTTGTGGTAAAAGCCCTGTAGTGCAATTGCTGTGTTTTAGGGTAACTTTACTTTTAACTTCTTGAGAAAACCCCGTACTGTTTTCCAGAGTGGATGTAACAGTGTGCATTCCCACCAGGAGCGCAGGAGGCTTCCCCATTCTCTGCATCCTCACCAACATTTGTGCTTTCATGTCTTGTTAATTTTAGACATTCTGCCTGGTGTGATAGGACACCTCAATGTGGTTTAGATTTGCATTTCCCAGAAGCCATGTGATATGGGACATTTATGCATATACCTGTTGGTCACATGTGTGTCATCATTGGAGAAATGTCTGTTCATATTTTCACCCATGACTGAACCTTACATTGGGTTAAGGCTCTGAAAGCTGGAAGATACAATCAGCCAGAACTGTGGAGATCTTCACAAGGTCTGAGTTAAAATGGAGTTTTAGGGTGTATGTCAACCTCACGATTGTGTTCAGAGGGTGGATGAAAATGTAGGTTCACTGACATTGTTTCAGGTGTGCATTCAGATTTCTCATGCTCTGAATCCAGTCTGGAGTAGAAAGGGGAGTTTCTTTTTATGTGGCAGGCTGATCCTCTGGTTTTGCTGAAGTGTTCCTAATAACTGGGGCTTGGGAGCCAGGCCTCTACAGATGGAACTCTCAGAACTCCAAATAGGGTTATGGTTAGGACCTAGGAGCAAGGAAGGTCTGAACTGCCCACCGTGTGGTGAGCGTCCAGGAGCGCTGAGTTGAGGGCATGGGTTAGGGTGAGCATCTGGCTCAGGGATTCAATCCATGAGCCCTTGAAAGTGGGAGTTCACCTAGGAATGGAATGTACAGAACACAAACTAAGCTTCAGTTAGGGGTTAGGAGCATGGCAGGCCCACTCTGACGGTGGTGTGGCAAGCTATCCAGAGGACTGAGTACAGAATGAGGGACAGAGTGAATGTCAGGTTCACGTTTGTGTCCACAGAGCTTCTAACTCTGGGTGAACTCAGTGGAGCATGGCAGATTTCTCCTGCTCAGAATCCTTTGCAGAGTTCCAAATGGTATGGTTTCCTTCCGGGTGGGAGGCAGAGATCTCAGATATTACTCAGGTGTCCCCATTCGTGGGACTTGGGTGCCAGTCCTCTGGGGATAGAAGCCTGAAAACCCAACCTAGGGTTAGGTCTAGGTCCAGGAACATGACAGTCCTGGTCTGCTGGTGCTGTGCAGAGCTCTCAAGGGGACTGAGTGGAGAACATGGGTCAGGCTGAGTCAGGATCCGGGTTGCTGTCCATGGGGCTACAGAAGATGGGGTAGCCATAGAGGGGAGAGGCGGATTTCTTCGGCACTGAGTCCTTGGCAGAGTTCCAATTCCACTCTGTCCTTCTGGGTAGAAGGCAGAGTCCTCTGGCAGTTCTCAGGGGTCCCACCTATGTGGGTCTTTGGTACCTGTATTCTGGGGACACAAGACAGAAAATGCACCTAAGTTTAGTTAGGGCTGAGGGTCATGTCAGGCTCAATCTGCCACCCTGAGAGGAGCGACCTGGGGAGCAGAGTTGAGGCCATGGGTCAGTGTGAGTGTTAGGATCCAGGTAGTGTACAGGGGGATGCTGAAAGTAGGATAGCCTCAGGGGGCCACGAAATATTCTGGTATAGTTCAGGTGTAATCCATCAGTGGGGCTTTGGTGTTGATCCTCGGAGGACAGAAGACTGAAAACACAACCTAGGGCTAGGGAAAGAGCACAGGGGCATGGCTGGCCTGATCTACCGGTGCTGACCCTGGATGTCTGGGGCACTGAGTTGAGGGCCAGGATCAGGTGGTGCATTACGCTCTGGGTTTGTGCCTAGGGCGCTGCCAAAGGTGCAGGTGGCCTCAGGGGGCATGCAGGGTCTCCCATTCTGAGGGCTCTGTGCAGCTCCAAACAGAACGGTTTCCTCCTGGGTAGCAGACGGAGTCCTGGGTTGTGGCTTGGGGCCAAATATGGAGGAATTGGGGGCCCAGCCTCTGGAGATGAAGACTGAAAACACAACCTAGGGTTAAGGTTAGGGCCAGGAGCATGGCAGACCCAATATGCTGGCACTGAGGAGGGATCCCAGGGGGCTGAATTGAGGGCAGGTTTCAGGTGGTACTACAGGGTCCAGGTTTGTGGCCAGGGGGCCGCTCAAGGAGGGGGGTGTGCTCAGGGAGGCATGCAGTTTCTCCCACTCTGAGTGTTCTACTGAGCTTCAAATGGCACGGTTTCCTCCTGGGTGGTAGGCAGGCTGTGTGGCAGCCTCCTCACTTGTGGCCCAAATGTGTGCAGACGGTGGGGGATGGCCTCGGGGGTGGGGCATGCATTTTCTCCCACTCTGAGGATTTGGCACAGCTCCAAATAGCATGGTTTCCTCCTGCATGGTGGGCAGAGTCCTGGTGTGTCCCTCAGGGGTCTTTAATCTTGGAGACTTGGGATCAGGCCTCTTGGAATGGAAGCCTGAAAACCCAAATTATGGATAGGGTTAAGGTCTAGGGGCATGGTAGACCTGATATGCCTATGCTGAGGCAGGCGTCCTTGTGCTCTGAGTTGAGGTTGGGTGTCAGCACATTAGCCTCTGGTTTTGTGTCCAGGCGTTCGCATAACCTGGGGGTGAATTCAGGGGTGCATGGAATTTTCTCTAGCTCAGGGTTCAGCCCAGCTCCAACCAGAGAAGCTGTGCCCCACATGGCAGACAGAGTCCCAGCATGAGTATCAGGCATCCTCAATCATGTGGACTTAAGGACCAGGCCTCTGGGCCCATAAGCCTGTACACCCAACCTAGGGTTAGGGTTAGGACCTAGGGGCATGGCAGACTTTATCTGCCAGCACTGAGGCATGATCCCCTTGGGACTGAGTTGAGGGCATATGTCAGGTGGTTCCTCAGAATCCGGGTTTATGGCCAGGGGGCTACAGATGGAGGGGGTGACTCTTTAGAGGGCTATGCAGGTTTCTCCCTCTCTGAGGGTTCTGTGAAGCTTAAAATGGCACAGCTTCCTACCACACGGGAGGCTGAATCCTGGGGTATCACTCAGGGGTCCTTAATGAGCTGGTTTGGTGGCCAGGTCTTTTGGGATGGAAGCCTGAATAACCAAACCAGGATTAGGGTTAGGGCCTAGTGGCATTGCAAGTTCAATTTGTCGGTACTGAGCCAGGTTCCCTAGTGGTCTGAGTTGAGGGCACATGTCTGGAGGTGCATCAGATTCCAGGTTTTGTTCCAGGGTTTCCACAGATGCTGGGGTGGCCTCAGGTGGTCAGACAGGTTTCTCCCATTCTGCGGGTTCTGTGCAGCTCCAAGCAGCAGAGTTGTGTTCTCAGTGCGAGGCAGAAGTCTGGTGTGAGTCTCAGAGGCCCCCAATCTGGCTGGGTTGTGGGCCAGGCCTCTGGGCATGGTAGCCTGTACATGTCACCTAGGTTTAGGCTTAGTGCCTAGGGTCATGGCAGGCCTGATCTGCCATTTCAGAGGCATGCTCTGCCCAGGGCCAAGTTGAGGATTTGTCAGTCATTGCGTCAGAGTCCATTTTTGTGACTGGGGGGCCACCGAAGGTAGTGTTGGCTTTATGAGGACTTGCAGGTTTCTCCCACTCTGAGAGTTCGGCACAGCTCCGAATGGTCTGGTTTGCAACCACATTGTGGGCTGAATTCTGGGGTGTTACTCAGGGGTTCTTAACCTGGGGTGCTTTGGGGCCAGGCCTTTAGTGTGGAATCCTAAAAACCCAAACTACGTTTAGGGTTAGGGCCTAAGGGCATGGCAGGCCAGAACTGCTGGTGCTGAGGCGGGCTCCCTGGTGGGCTGAGTTGAGAGAGGGCATCATGCAGTGCCTCAATCTCTGGTTTGGTGACCGTGGGGGCCACCGAGGGTGGATGTGGCCTCAGGGAGGCATGCTGGTTTCTCCTGCTGTGAGGTTTGGGCGCAGCTCCAATGGCACAGTTTCCACCTGGGTAGCAGGTGGATTCCTGGGATGTGGCTCTGGGGTCCCCAATCTGGAGGGCTTGGGGGATAGGCCCTTGCAGATGGAAGCCTGAAAACCCAACCTAGGGTTAGGGTTAGGGTCTGCGGCATGGCAGGACTGAACTGAAATCACTGAGACAGGCACTCCAGAGGGCTGAGAAGAGTGAGTATTTGGCCATGTTTGCATCTGGGTCTTAAACTGCTTTCTCATGGGGTTTGGGTCGCCACCACTTGAGATCATGGGCCAGGCCCAGGGAGCTGCCCTGCAGGTCGGTGCCGCCAGAAGCCGTTTCACTGGGGTCCTTTCTGGCCAATTCTCATGAGCTTTATGCCCAAATGGATATTGAGTTGGGTGAGAAGCTCATGAGAATTGGCCGGCATTGGGCGGCAAATTGGGATGCACTCACACCCGCTGTTTAGAGTGCTTTCTCCCTATGTGCATGTTGTGACCATCTAGGAACTTGGACTGGTCCCACACGGCTCCCCTGAGGGCCCCAGCGGGTGGGAGATTTCTGAGGGTAGAGTTGAGGGACAGTCTCAGGCTGAGAATGAGGCTCCGTGTTTGTGGCCCATTTGGGTGCTGAATGTGGGGGTGGCCTCAGGAGGGTATGAATGTTTCTCCCCTTCTGAGGGTTTTCTGCACTCAAAACAGTACTGTTTCCTCCTTTGTGGCAGTGAAGTGCTGGGGTGCAGCTCTGGGGTTCCCAATCTGGAGGGCTTGGGAGCCAGGTATCTGGGGACAGAAGCCTGAAAAGCCAACCTGGGGTTAGGGTTAGGGCCTAGGGTCATGACAGGACCGATCTGCCGGTGCTGTGGCAGAATCCCTGGGTGGCTGAGTTGAGGATGGGGGTCCATTGGCACATCAGGCTCTGGATTTTTTGGTTAGGGCGTGGGAGCACCGGATGTGGGGGTGGCATCGGGGAAGCATGCAGATTTGTTCCATTTTGAGGATTCTGTGAAGGTGCGAATGGCACTGTTTCCTCCTTGGTGGCCGGTAGACTCCAGGGGAGTGGCTTTGGGGTCAACAATCTGGAGGGCTTGGGGAAAAGGCCTCTGGGACCAGAAGCCTGAAAACCCAAATGAGAGTTACAGCCAGGACCTATGGGCATGGCAGGTCAAATCTGCCAGTTTTGGTGCAGGCACCCCATGGGGCTGAGTAGCAGGAGGAATCGGCTTCATGTGCACCTGCTTTATAGAGCATTTTCTCAGCGAGTTCATGCCGAGACAACTCGGGACCCCAGGCTGGGCCCAAGTGGAGGCCCTGCAGCATATGCCACAGGAAGCAAGTTCGCCAGGGGGCTTCCGGCCAATTCTCATGAACTTTCTGCCCAAATCAACATCAATTTGGACAGAAGGCTCGTGAGAATTGGCTGGCATTTGGCAGCAATTCAGGCTGCCCAGGCTTCTGTGATCTAGAGTGCTCTTTCGCTAGGTGCATGTCACGGCGATTAGAGAACATGGGTCATGCCCAGTCTGCTCCCACGAGGGACCCTGCACAGGGGAGCTTTCCCAGGGTAGAGTTGAGGGACCAGTTCCTGCTGAGACTCGGCCTCCAAGTTTGCATCCTGGTGGGGTGCCAAAAGTGTGGCTGGTCTCGGTGGGGTATGCAGGTTTCTCCCACTCTGAGGGTTTTGCGCAGCTCTGAAGGCATGGTTTCCTCTGTGGTGGCAGGAAGAGTCATGGGGTGTGGCTCAGGGGTCCATTATCTGGAGGACTTGAGGTACATGGCCCTGGGACAGAAGCCTGAAAACCCAACAGAGGGTTAGGGCCAAGGCCTAGGGCATGGCAGGCCAGATCGTCCAGTGCTTGGTTGGGCATCCAATGGGGCTGAGTAGCGGGAGGCATTGGCCTCGCATGCACCTGGATCACAGAGGTCTTTCTCGCAGGGTTCTGGCCGCGATCAGACCCCAGGCTAGGGCCAGGCGGTGGCCTTGTGGACACACGCTGCTGGTAGCGAGTTCACCAGGGGTTTTCCAGCCAATTCTCATGAACTTTCAGCCCAAATAGATGTCGATTTGGGCAGAAATCTCGTGAGAATTTTCTGGTGTTGGGTGCAATTCAGGCCGCACTGGCACCTGTGTTCTTGAGCGCTTTCTTGCCAGTAGCTTTTTCTGGCCATCTGGGAACATGGGCCAGGTACCCGCGAGGGCCCATGCAAGAGTTTCTGGGGGCAGAGTTGAGGTAGGCATTCTGGCTGAGCGTCAACCTCTGTGTTTGTGGTCTGGTGGGGAGATGAGGGTGGGGCTTACCTCAGGGGTGGCATGCAGGTTTCTCCCACTCTGAGGGTTTTGTGCAGCTCTGAACAGCACAATTTCCTCCTGGGTAGCAGGCAGGGTCATAGGGTGTGGATCAGGGGTCCCCAATCTGAGGGCTCAAGGGAAAGGGTCCTGGGGAAGGAAGACGGAGAAACCAAATGAGGGTTAGGGCCAGGGCCTAGGGGCATGGCAGTCCTGAATTGCCAGTGCCAGGGTGGGCACTACCGGGGACTGAGTAGCAGGAGGCTTTGGTCTTGTGTATGCCTTACTAGTAGATGGCTTTCTCCCAGGGTTTGGGCCATGACCACTCGGCACCCTGGGCCAGGATCAGGCAGCAGCCCCATGCGCCTGAACTCACTAGGTATGTGACACGGCCATCCAGGAAAACAGGTCAGGCCCCCAGGTTGGGGAGCTCTCTGGGTTCAGAGTTGAGAGAGGGGTTACGGCAAAGTGTCAGCCTCCCTTTTGCAGCCTGGTGGGGTGCCAAAAGTACGGGTGACCTCAATCGGGGTGTGCAGGTTTCTCCCTCTCTGAGGGTTTTGTGCAGCTTCAAATGGCACGGTTTCCTCCTGGGTGGCAGGCGGAATCATGGGGTGTGGCTCAGGGTCCATAATTCGGGGGACTTGTTTACCTACCCCCTCAGAATGGAAGCCTGAAAACCCAAACAAAGGTTAGGGTTAGGGCCTAGGGACATGGCATGACAGTTCTCCTGGCACTGAAGCAGTCTCCCCTCAGGGATTAGTTGAGGGCACACATCCAGCGGTGTGGCAGAATTCAGCTTTATGGCCAGTGGGACTGCCATGGTTGGGGTGGCTTAAGGAGGGCATGCAGCATTCTCCCCCTCCAAGGGCTCAGAGCAGCTCCAAATGGTACGGATTCTTACTGCATGGCTGGTGGATTCCTGAAGTGTCACTCAGACGTCCTTAGTCCGGGGGGCTTGGGAGCCAAGCCCCTCAGAATAGAAGCCTGAAAATTAGGGTTAGGGCCTAGGGGCAATACAGACCTGATCTGCCGGCGCTATGACAGGCTCCCCTCAGGGCTGAATTGAAAGCATGCATCTGGTGCCAGGCAGAATCCAACTTTTTTGTCAGGGGGTCTGCTGATGGTGGTAGTGGCTTTAGGAGGCAGGCAGGTTTCTCCTCCTCTGAGGGTTTGGAGAAGCTGCATACTGCAAGGTTTCTTCCTGTGTGGTGTGTGCAGTTCTGGGTTCTCACTCAGGAATCCTTAATTCAAGGGGCTTGGGGGCCTGGCCTCTTGGGATGGAATCCTGAAAACCCAAACTAGACTTATGGTTAGGGCCTAGGGGCATGGCAGATTCGATCTGCCAGTGCTGAGACTGGCACCCTGGTGGCTTAGTTGAGGGTGGGTGTCAGGCGGTGTATTGGAATTCTGGTTTATGTATAGGGGGTGCGCAAGTGCTGGTCGTGACCCAGGGTCATACAGTTTTCTCCCGCTCTGTGTTTTCTGCGCAGCTCCAAATGGCACAATTTCAACCTAGGAAGCTGGCAGTGTGCTGGGGTGAGTCTCAGGCATCCCCAGTTGGACGGGCTTGGGAGCCAGCCCTCTGGGCACAGAAGCCTGTACACCCGACCTAGGGTTAGGCTTAGGGCCTAGGGGCATGGCACGCCCTATCTGACAGCACTGAGGTGGGCTCCCCTCAGGGCTGAGTTGAGGGTATGTGTCTGGCAGCTCGGCAGAGCTGCATTAGGAGTCTGAGGAAGGGCCAGCAGTGTTAGTTCACGCCACTGGAGGGAGTGGTAAGCTGTGGTGCCAGAGACCTGGAAGGCATGGCAATGCTGCTTGCCACCAGTGGAGTCAGTGGCGAGCTGCCACGAGAAACACACGCGAGGAGGAGTTCCTGGTGGGGACCAGGGGAGGCATGCAGGTTTCTCTGGCTCTGAGGGTTCTTTACAGCTTCAAATGGTACCATTTTTCCCTAGGCGGCTCACGAAGTGTCAGCAGGAGTCTCAGGCATCCTCTGTCTGTTGGGCTTGGGTACAGGCCTCTCGGCACAGAAGCCTGTACAACCCATCTAGGGTTTGGGTTAGGGCCTAGAGACATGGCAGCCCCGATCTGCCAGTGCTGAGATGGACTCCCCTCAGGGCTGAGTTGAGGACATGCATCTGACTGCTCGGCAGAATCCGGCTCTATGGTGGGGGGCCCGCTGATGGTGGGGATGGCTTTGGGTGGCTTGAAGTTTTCTCCCCCTCTAGGGTTTGGTGCAGCTCCAAACTGTAAGTTTTCACCCTGCTTGATGGTTGGAGTCCTACAGTGTCACTCAGGGGTCCTAAATGTGGGAGGCTAGGGGTGCTAGGCATCCTGGGATGGAAGGCTGAAAACCCCAACTCGGGTTAGGGTTTGGGTTTCGGGGTATGCAGGCCCGATCTGCCAGTGTTGAGGCGGGCTTCCTGTTTGGCTGAGTTGAGGGCAGGTAGTAGGTGATGCATCTGAGTCTGGGTTTGTGTTCAGGATGGACTAAGATGCTCGGGCTTGTCTCTGGGGATACGCAGGTTTCTCCCACTCTGAGGTTTCTGCGCAGCTCCAAATGGCACAATAACGCCCTGCTGGCCGGAGGAGTGCTGGACAGAGTCTCAGGCATCCGCAGTCTGGTGGTCTTAGGGGCCAGTCCTTTGGGCACGGAAGTCTGTACACCCAACCTAGGGTTAGTGTTAAGGCTGAGGGGCATGGCAGCTCCGATACAGTGATTTGTTGTGGGTGAGGGTTAGGGTTAGAGCTTAGGGTTAGTGTTAGGGTTACTGTTAGGGTTAGTGTTAGGGGTCAGGGGTTAGGGTTAGGGTTTCAGCTGCCTCCTACTTTTCATCATATTCATGGCCATGAATCTCTGCTCCTGCCCCATGGCTCCCCGGGGTATTGTCTGCCTCTGTGATGCTCTCATCCTCTGCCTTGTGTGACCCGATGCCAGGGTAGCTTTCTCGAGAGTCAGCACTTGTCAGTCCCCTGATGGAACACTTCCATCCGTCCCCTGTGAGGTGAGGACAATGCCCTGCCCTGGAAGGGGGCTGCAAGTCCCCAATCAGGAGAGCCACGTCTTCCTTTTCAGGATGGCCTGCCATCCCCTCAGTCCTCCTCAGGGAATCTGAGCTGAGTCCTGAGCTGATGGCTGTGACCTTAATAATACTATTGTTTTCTGTTTCTCCATGCCTTAGTGAATCCACGGTGTCTCTTTTGAACCTCTCAGTGGGTTTTCAGCAGTCCTGCAGGGCTTTCTGCTCAAAGAGGCGATGACCTGGGAGGGACAGCCTTCTCTGCCACTTCCCTCAGCATGTCCCTGAGCCCTGGAGCCAGCTGTTTCACTGAGTGCTGAGGGACCCAAGCCAGCCCATCCTGGGCCCGGGCTGTGTCAGCTGTGTAGACGGATGTGTGCCAGGAGCAGTGAGCTGCTGGCATGAGCCAGGCACAGCCAAGTTCTTTTCCTCATGCCTGCCTGCACCCATGCAGTTCCTGGATCAGGGGAGGGATTTTACCCTTGTCTGTACTTGACCTGCTTGCTATCCTGCACTGAGCCCACCCACCTTTGTGTCTCCAATGGATGTGATTGGAAGCAAGCTCATCCACAGGGAACCTATTTGCCAAATGGATCCAAGGAATGACCACTGATTTAGCGACCCAGGATAGAGAACAAACCTGCTCTGAAACCTGTCCCTCACTCTGACCATCTCATCCTAAAACAGAAACAGTAATAGCTTTCTGGATCATGATGTGGTTTCTATCTCTACTTACACTCTCTTGAATGTATAGGTGCTGATCCTGGATGGAAAGGGGCCATGGCTCCTGTGGGCTAGGATTAACAGGGAAAATAGAAGAATTCAGTGAAATTAGAATTCCAGGCATAGAATGAATGGATATTGTCAAGGAAATACTCCCAAGTAGGACATGAGGACGTTGTGTACCAAAGCTTTCTCAAAGAGGTTACTGGAAGAGAAATCTTTCTTATTGTTTATTTTAATTCCAGTTGAGTTGACATACATTGCTGTATGAGTTTCAGGTGTACAATAGCGAGAGTCAGTAATTCTCTATATCACTCAGTGCTCATCAAGAAAAGGGAAGTCTGAGTCCCCTTCATCTGTTTCACCCATCGCTCCAGCCAGCTCCCCATTGGTAGCCTTCGGTTTGTTTTCTCTTGTTCAGAATCTGTATTTTGGTTTGTGTCTTTTTTCTCCTTCATTTATGTATGTTTGTTTCTTCAATTCTACACAAGAGTGACATCCTATGGTATTGTCTTTCTCTGACTGATTTCACTCAGGATAATCCTCTCTACATCCATCCATGTGGCTGCAAATGGCAAGATTTCACTCTTTTTACAGCTGAATAATATTCCACTGTGTGTGTGTGTGTGTGTGTGTGTGTGTGTACACATCTGTCATCTCTTTTAGCACTTCATCCACAGACACTTGGGTTTCTTCCACATTGTGATCTTGTAAATAATGCTGCAAGCAACATAGGGGTCCATGTATGCTTTTGAGTTACTGTTTTTATATGCTTTGGGTAAATGCCCAGTAGTGTTGTTGCTGGATCCCAAGACAGCTCTGCGTTTAACGCTTTGAGGACCTTCCATACTGTTTCCCAGAGTGGCTGCAGCAGGTTGCTTTTCCACCAACAGTGCATGAGGGTGCCCATTCCCCACATCCTCCCAGCCCCTCTTGTTCTTTGTGCTGTAGATGGGAGCCATTCTGACAGTATGTAGTAATATCTCATTGTATTTATGATTTGCATCTTCCTGAGCTTGGGTGATGGTCAAATTCTTTTCATGGGACCATTGGCCATCTGTATTTTTTCTTTGGAGAAATGTCTGTTCATGTCTTTGGACGATTTTTAACTGGATTATTTGGTTTTGGGGTTTTAAGTTGGATCCACTCCACATATTTTGACACTATCCCTTTACTGCATAGGATATTTGCAAATATTTTCTCCCTTTCAGTAGGTTGTCGTATTATTATTACTTCTTTGTAGTCTTCTGCTGTGCGGAAGCTTTATTGTGTTACAGTCCCAGTTGTTTATTTTTGCTTGTATTTTCTTTGCCTCAGGAGAGAGTCTAGAAATATGTTGCTTTGGACCATGTCAAGAAGTTATGGTCTGTGCCCTCTTGTGGGATTTTTATGGTTTCAGGACTCCCATTGAGGTCCTGAAACTGTTTTGAGCTTATGTGTCTGTATGGGATAAAGAAGCAGAGTAATTGCATTCTTCTGTGCATAGCTGTCCTGTTTTCCCAACACTGTAGAGACTGTTCTTTTCCTTTCGATATTCTTGTCTGCTTTGTGGAAGACTAATAGGCCCCACACTTGCGGGTTTATATCTGAGCTTCTATCCTGTTCCCTAGGCTGCTGTGTGTATTTTTGTGTCAGTGCCATACTGTTAGGATGACCACAGCTTCGTAGTATAACTTGAAATCTGGAATTGTGACTCCTCCAGCCTTGTTTTTCTTCTCAACATTGCATTGGCTGTTCAGTATCTTTGGTGGTTCCATACAAATTTTTTGGACTGTTTGCGTGAGTTCTTTTTGTTTAACTTAATTCTATGAGCCAACTTATAGTGCATCATTAGTTTCAGATGCAGTGTTCAGTAATAGATCAGATGTGTATACCGCACAGTGCTCATTGCATCACGTGCCCTCTTTAAAGCCCATCACCCAGTTACCCCATCTCCCATCCATCTCCCCTCCAGCAACCCTCAGTTTGTTTCTCTAATGAAGAGCCTCTCGTGGTTTTTCTCCCTTGCTGATGACTTCTTGATCAGTTTTCCCTCCCTTACCCTCTCACCCTCTGTGGTGTTTCAGTCTGGATTAATCCAGACTGGATTAGTGGATAATCCAGTCTGGATTAGTGTCCAGGGGCTGTAGAAGCTGGGGGTGGCCTCAGGGTGGCATGCAGGTTTCTCCTTGTCTGAGGGTACTGTTCAGCTACAAATAGCATGGTTTCCTTTCACGTGGTGGGCGCAGACCTGAGGTGCCACTCAGGTGTCCTTAATCTGTGGGTCTTGGGGGCCAGGAGTTTTTGGGTAGAAGCATGAAAACCCAAACTAGGGTTAGGGTTAGGGCCAAGGGGAATGGCAGGCCCGATCTGCTGGCACTGAGGCAGGATTCCTGGGGGGCTGAGACAAGGACAAGGGTCAGGCGGTGAATCAGAGTCTAGGTTGATGGAAGCGGTCCGGCTGAGGGTCAGCCTCCCTCTTTGTGGCCCGCTGGAGTGCTGAAGGTGAGGGGGTGGCCTCGCGGGGAGGGGTGGGGCGGGCATGCAGTTTTCTCCTGCTCTGAGGCTTTTGGTCAGCTTGTAATGGCACGGGGTCATGGTGGTCCCCGCAGTCAACAGCGCTTTCTCGCTGGGAGGGTGTCGTGACCATTCCAGAACTCGGGCCAAGCCCACGTGGCTCCCCTGAGGGCCCCCGTGCAAAGGAGCTTTCCAGGGGCAGAGTTGAGGGAGGGTGTCTGGCTGAGTGTCACCCTCTGTAATTGTTGCCCATTGGGGTGCTGATGGTGAGGGTGGCTTCAGGGGGCATATGCAGGTATCTCCTGCTCTGAGGGTTTTGCACAGCTATAGATGGCATGGTTTCCCCCTGGGTGGCAGGCATAATCCTAGGGTGTGGCTTAGGGTTCCCCAACCTGGAGGGCTTGGGGGCCAGGTCTCTGGGGACATAAGTCTGAAAACCAACGTAGGGTTAGGGTTAGGGTCTAGGAGCATGGTAGGCCCAATCTAGTGGCACTGAGGTGGAATCCCGGGGTGCTGAGTCAAGGACGGGGATCAGGCAGTGCGTCAGGATCCGGTTTTTGCGGCCAGGTGTGGCCTCCAGAGGTGGGTTTAGACTCAGGGAGGCATGCGGATTTCTCCCGGTCTGAGGGTTCTGCACAGGTCCAAATGGCATGGTTTCCTCTTTGGTGACAGGCGGAGTCCTTGGGTGTGGCTCTGGGGTCCCCAATCTTGAGTGCTCGGGGGATGGAAGTCTGAAAACCAAACTGAGCTATGGGTCCAGGGCCTAGGGGCATGACAGATCTGATCTGCCAGTGCCAGGGCGGGCACTCCAGGGGGCTGAGTAGCAGGAGTGGTTGACCCACATGCACCTGCCTCGCAGAGGGCTTTCTCTCAGGGTTTGGTCTGCGACCACTCGGGTCTCTGGCTCAGGCCTAGGCTGTGACCCAGCCAGCCTGTGTGCCCCAAGCAAGGTCTCCTGACGTTATCCTGCCAATTCTGACAATTTTTCTGCCCAAGTTGGTTTTGATTTGGGTGTAAATCTTGTGAGAAGTGGCCAGCATGGGCGGCTTTATGGGCTGCCCGTGTGGCTTGGTCTAGAGCACTTTCTCGCTAGGTGCATGTCACGGCCATGTGGGATCACGGGCTGGTCCCACGTGGCTCCACCAAGTGCACCCACCAGGGGAGTATCACAGGGGCAGAGTTGAGGGAGGGAGTAAGTCTGAGCATCAGCCTCCTTGTTTGTGGCCTGGCGGGGCAATGGCTGTGGGTGGACTTGGTGGGGCATGCAGGTTTTCTCCCACTCTGAGGGTTTGGGGCAGCTCTGAACAGGAGTTTCATCCTGGGTGGCAATGGAGTCCTGGGGTGTGGCTCAGGGGTCCTCAATCTGGAGGGCATGGGGGCCCAGGTCTCTGGGGACAGAAGCCCGAAAAACCAAGCTATGGTAGGGCCGGGGCCTAGGGGCATGGCAGGCGTGATATGCTGGCACAAAGGTGAGATTCCCTAGAGTGTGAATCGAGGATGGTGGTTAGGCGGTGCTTCAGTCACAGGGTTTTGTGGCCTCGGGGCTGCAACAGGTGGATGTGGCCTCAGGTTAGAATGCAGGTTTCTCCCTGTCTGAGGGTTCTGCACAGCTCCAAAAGGCACAGATGTCCTCCTGGGTGGCAGGCGGTCTTCTGGGGTGTGTCTTTGGTACCCATAATCTGGAGGGCTTGGAGGACAGGCCCCTGGGGATAGAAGCCTGAAAACCCAACTGAGCATTAGGATGAGGGCCTGGGGACAAGGCAGGCCTGATCTGCCAGCACCAGGGGGGCACACCAGGTGACTGAGTAGCTGGAGTGGCTGGCCACATGTGTACCTGGCTCATAGATGGCTTTCTCACGGTTTTCGGGCTGCACTACTCCAGACCCCATGCCAGGCCTAGGCGGTCGCCCTCGCTCCAAGTGACCGGCAGCAAGTGTGCTGGGGGTTTTCCATCCAATTCTCACAAGCTTTCTGTTCAAATCGATATCAATTTGGCAGAGAGCTCGTGAGAATTGGTTATTGTTGGTTGGCAATTCGGGCCACACTGGCACCCACAGTCTAGAGCAATTTCTCACTAGGTGCCTGTAGTGAACATCTTGGAAACATGGGCCAGGACCATGAGGCTCCCTCGAGGGCCCCCGCATAGGGGTTTTTCCGTGGACACAGTTGAGGCAGGGGTTCCGGCTGAGCATCAGGCTCCATGTTTGTGGCCCAGGTGGGCGCCGAAGGTGGGGGTGGCCTCGGGGGACATGCAAGTTTCTCCTGCTCTGAGGATTTTGGGAGGGTCCAAATGGTACAGTTTCCTCCTGGGTGGCAGGCAGAGTCCTGGGGTGTGGCTCAGGGGTCTGCAATCTGGAGGGTTTGTGCGCCAGGTCTCTGGGGACAGAAGCCTGAATAGCTACTTGTCCTCCGTTTTTGTGGCCCAGTGGTGAGTCAAAGGTGGGCGTGGACTGGGGAGGGCATGCAGGTTTCTCAAGCTCTAAGGGTATCGCACGGCTCTTAATGGCCTGGTTTCCTTCTAGGGGGCAGGTGTTCTCCTCCCGTGTGGCTCTGTGGAAGACTCAGGCGACTGGCTCCTGAAGATGGAAGCCTGAAAACCCAACCGAGGGTGAGGGCAAGGGCCTACGGGCATCGCAGATCTGATCTGCCAGTGCCAGGGGGGGCACCTCAAGGGTGGAGTATCGGGAGTGGTTGGGATCATGTGCACCTGCCTCACAGAGGGCTTTCTTGCAGGGTTTGGACCCCAACTACTTGGGACCCCGGGCCAGGCCCAGTCAGTGGCCCTGCCAGCCCGTGCTTCTGAATGCAAGTTCGCCAGGTTTTTCTGGCTAAATCTGACATTTTTTCTGCTCAAGTTGATATCGATTTGGGCAGAAAGCTGTGAGAATTGGCGACCGTTGGGGAGTGATTCAGGCCACGCTGGTGCATGCTGTCTAGAGCTCTTTCTGTGTCGTGGCCATCTGGGAACATGGATCGGGCCCATGCAGCTCCCCTGAGGGCCCCCATGCAGCGGAGCTTTCCACAGGCAGAGTTGAGGGAGGGGGGATCCAGTTGAGCATAGCCTGCATGTTTGTAGTCTGGTGGGGAGCCAAATGTGGGCGTGGGCCTCAGGGGTTTATGCAGGTTTCTCCCACTCTGAGGGTTTTGAACAGCTCCAAGCAACACGGTTCCCCCCTGGGTGGCAGGCGGAGTCCTGGGATGTGGCTCAGGGGTCCACAATCTGGAGGGATTGGTGGCTAGGTCTATGGGGACAGAAGCCTGAGAACCCACCCTAGGGTTACAATTAGAGTCCAAGGGTATGATAGGCCCAATGTGCCCACACTGAAGCAATATCCCCAGGTGGGTGAGTTGAGGACAGGGGTGCAGAAATACATGAGGCCCTTGGTTTTGTGCCTGGGCAGGCTGCTGAAGGTGGGGGAAACATGCGGGTTTGTTCTGTTCTGAGGGTTCTGCGTGGGTGTGGTTTCCTCCTTAATGGCAGGAGGACTCCTGGGGTATGGCTCTGTGTCCCCAATCTGGAGGGCTTGGGGGACAGGCCCAAGGGGATGGAAGCCTGAAAACCCAAGAGAGAACTAGGGCTAGGGCCTAGGGGCATGGAGGGCAGATCTTCCAGTGCTTGGTTGGGCATCCCATGGGGCTGAGTAGCAGGAGGCATTGGCCGTGCATGCGCCAGGATCGTAGAGGGCTTTCTTGCAGGGTTGGGGACTCGACCACTCGGGATCACAGGCTAGGCCCAGGCAGAGGCCCTGCAGACATGCACTGCAGGACTCAAGTTCACCGGGGTTTTCCTGGCCAGTTCTCAAGAGCTTTCTGCCCAAATTGATATTGATTGGTTCAGAAAGCTCATAAGAATTTGCTGGCATTGGGTGGCAATTTGGTGTGCACTGGCATTCGCAGTCCAGAGCACTTTCTCCCTAGGTGTGTGACGTGGCCATCTGGGAACATGAGCCGGGCCCAGGTGGCTCCCCCGAAAGCCCCAATGCAGGGAGCTTTCCAGGGGCAGAGTTAAGCAGGGGGTGTGAATGGACATCAACCTCTGTGTTTCTGGCCCAGTGTTGAGCCGAATGTGGATGGCCTCATGGGGTGCATGCCCTTTTCTCCCGCTCTGAGGGTTGTTTGCAGTCTCAAATGGCATGGTTTCTGTCTGGGTGGCAGGTGGAGTCATGGGGTGTGGTTCAGGTGTCCACTATCTGGAGGACTCGAGGGACAGGCCCCTGGGAAAAGAAGGTTGAACACCCAAATGAGTGTTATGGTGATGCCCTAGGGGCATAGCAGGTCTAATCTCCCAGCGCCGGTTCAGACATCCAGGGGGGCTGAGTAGTGGGAGGCACTGACATCGCTTGTGCCCGGGTCGTAGAGGGCTTTTTCGCAGGGTTCTGCCCGCGACCAGACCCCCAGCCAGGGCCAGGTGGCGGGCTTGTGGACCCACGCTGCTGGTTGCGAGATCACCAGGGGTTTTCCAGCCAATTCTCAGGAGCTTTCTGCTCAAATAGATATCGATTTGTGCAGAAAGCTCGTGAGAATTGTCTGATGTTGGGTGGCAATTCAGGCCGCACTGGCACACGCAATCTTGAGTGCTTTCTTGCCAGGTGCTTGTCCTGGCCATCTGGGAACACGGGCCAGGCTCCTGCGTGGGCCCCCGTGCAAGAGAGCTTTCCAGGGGCAGAGTTGAGAGAGGCGTTCTGGCTGAGCGTTAGCCTCTGTGCTTGTGGTCTGGTGGGGAGCCGACGGTCTGGGTCGCCTCAGGGATGGCATGAAGGTGTCTCCCACCCTGAGGATTTTGTGCAGCTCTGAACAGCACAGTTTCCTCCTGGGTAGCAGGCAGAGTCATGGGGTGTGGATCAGGGGTCCCCAATCTGAGGACTAAGGGAAAGGGCCCTGGGGTTGGAAGACTGAAAACCCAACTGAGGGTTAGGGCCAGGGCCTAGGGACATGGCAGTCCTGATTTGGCAGCGCCTGGGTGGGCACTACCGGGTGGTGCGTAGCAGGAGACTTTGGTCTTGTGTATGCCTTACTCGTAGGTGGCTTTCTCACAGGGTTTGGGCCACGACTCCTCGCCACCATGGGCCAGGACCAGGCAGGCGCCCTGCACACCTGAGCTTTCGGGAGCGAGTTTGCCGGGGGTCTTACAGCCAGTTCTCATGAGATTTCTGGGCAGAAAATTGATGAGAATTGGCCACAGTTTTGCGGTGATTCGGGCCCCACTGGTGCCCGCAGTCTAGAGCGCTTCTCACTGGGTGCGTGTCTCTGCCATCCAGGAACACGGGTCAGGCCCCCATGCTCAGGAGCTCTCTGGTTTCAGAGGTGAGCGAGGGTTTCCAGCTGAGCATTAGCCTCCCTGTTTGCAGCCTGGTGGGGCGCCAAAGGTAGGGGTGACCTCAATAGGGGCGTGCAGGTTTCTCCCGCTCTGAGGGTTTTGTGCAGCTTCAAATGGCATGGTTTCCTCCCGGGTGGGGTGTGGCTCAGGGGTCCATAATTGAGGGGCTTGGTGACCAGGTCCCTCAAATTGGGAGCCTGAAAACCCAAACAAGGGTGAGGGGTAGGGCCTAGGGGCATGGCATGACCGATCTCCCAGCACTGAAGCAGTCTTCCCTCAGGGCTTAGTTGAAGGCACACATCCAGCAGTGTGACAGAATTCGGCTTTATGGCCAGAGGGACAGCCATGGTTGGGGTGGCTTAAGGGGGGCATGCAGCTTTCTCCCCCTCCAAGGGCTGGGAGTAACTCCAAATGGTACGGTTTCATACTGCATGGCTGGTGGAGTCCTGCAGTGTCACTCAGAGGTCCTTAGTCCGGGGGGCTTGGGAGCCAAGCCCCTCAGAATGGAAGCCTGAAACCAAAGTAGCGTAAGGGTTAGGGCCTAGGGACAATACAGACCTGATCTGCTGGCGCTAAGACAGGCTCCCCTCAGGGCTGAGTTGAAGGCATGCGTCTGGTGCCAGGCAGAATCCAACTCTGTGGTCAGGGGGTCTGCTGATGGTGGGAGTGGCTTTAGGTTGCATGCAGGTTTCTCCTCCTCTGAGGGTTTGGAGCAGCTCCATTCCGCAAGGTTTCCTCCTGCGTGGTGGGTGGAGTACTGGGTTCTCGTTCAGAGATCCTTAATCCAGGGGGCTTGGGGGCCTGGACTCTTTGAATGGAAGCCTGAAAACCCAAACTAGGGTTAGGTTAGGGCCTAGGGGCATGGCAGGGTCGAACTGCCGGTGTGGAGACTGGCTCCCTGGTGCCTAGTTGAGGGTGGGTTTCAGGCAGTGTATTGGAATTCTGGTTTGTGTCTAGAGGGTGTGCAAACGCTGGGGTGGCCCAGGTCATATAGTTTTCTCCCGCTCTCAGTTTTCTGTGCAGCTCCAAATGGCACAATTTCACCCTAGGCAGCTGGCAGTGTGCTGGTGTGAGTCTCAGCAGTCCCGAATCTGACGGACTTGGGAGCCAGCCTTCTGGGCACAGAAGCCTGTACACCTGACCTAGGATTAGGCTTAGGACCTGGGGACATAGCAGGCCCTATCTGACAAAACTTAGGCGGTTCCCCTCAGGGCTGAGTTGAGGATATGTGTCTGGTGGCATGGGAGAATCTGGCTTCATAGCCTGGGGGAGGTTGGCAGGGCCAGTTGTGGGTGTGGCTTTAGCAGGGCATGCAGGTTTCTCCTGCTCCGTGGGTTTTGTGCAGCTCCAAATGGCACATTTTCTTCCTGGGTGGCAGCCAGAGACCTTGGGTATGTCTCAGGTGTCCCCAAACTGGAGGGCTTGGGAGCCAGGTCTCTGGGGACAGAAGCCTAAAAAGCCAACATAGGATTAGGGTTAGGGCCTAGGGACATGGCAGGCCCAATCTGCCATTGCTGAGGCGTGATCCCCCATGGGCTGAGTCAAGGACGGGGGTCAAGGGGTATTTCAGTCTCTGGGTTTTGTTGTCATGTGGGCCATCATAGGTGAGGGTGGCCTCTGGAATGCATGTGGGTTTCTACTAGGGTTCGGGTAGCTCCGAATGGCATGATGTTCTCCTGGATGGTAGGCGGGGTCCTTGTTTGGGTCTCAGGGCGTCCCAATCTATAGGGATTATTGGCCATATCTCTGGGCATGGAAGCCTGAAAACACAACTTAGAGTAAGGGTTAGGGGTTAGGGGTATCCAGGTCCTACCTCGTGGTCCTGAGGCTGGATCCCCAGGGACTGAGTCGAACATGGGGGTCAGGAAACACATCAGGCTGTGAGTTTGTGACTATGGGGACTGTTGAATGTGGGGGTGTCCTCAGGGAGTCGTGTGGGTTTGTTCCATCCTGATGGTTCTGCTCAGCTTCAAATGGTACAGTTTCCTCCTGGGTGGCAGGTGGGCAACTGGGGTGTGGCCCAGAGATCCCCAATCTGGAGGGACCGTGCCAGTGTGGCTTTAGATCTGTGGAGGGTTTGGGAGCTGCCTTAGGAGTCTGTGGAAGGTCCGGCAGTGCCAGTTCACGCCACTGGAGGGAGTGGTGAGCTGTGGTGCCAGAGACCCTGGAAGTCATGGCAATGCTGCTTGTCACCACTGGAGGCAGTGGCGAGCTGCCATGGGAAACACACTGGAAGAGGAGTCTGTGCAGCCTGCTGGCTCTGAGGGCAGTGGGGCGGTGCTGGGTGAGAGACCCTGAATCGTGAGGCACTACAGCTTGTTCTTACAGGATGGAGTGTTGAGCTGTATAGCCTCTGATTCCCCAGGCTGAAGAGTGGTCATAAGAAACGCTGGAGCCAGGCCCCCACTCAGCATTGTGCCCTGTTCCCCCAGGTTTGCTGGTAATCTGCTGTCAGGATGGTTCAGGAGGGTCCCCTGAGTTGGGCTCTGGAGCCGGGGGAAACCAAACCCGACTCATGGTGCATTTGGAACCGAGGAGTTGAGTGTTTATTTGGAAGAGTATGTTTGTTTCTCCAACAAGGACAAGGGCATTGGTCGGCTTTAGAAGGAAGTGAATGACCACTTAAGAAACACGCATGTGTCTCTCCTTCTCCCAGGAATCGGAGCAGGTGTGCAGACTTTAGCCGGGAGACGCCTGCTTATCCGCACCTGTCAACCCTTCTTCACTCTGGCTCCACGAGACCTGAAGTTTGGAAATCAGCATCTGGGTGCGTCATGCAGCTTGTCCCAGGACGTCAGTGTTCAGAGAAAACAGCAGACCTGTGGGGCACAATGTCACATCCATGCCAGGATGGGAGGTAAAACTTCTCTTTCACCCCAAATCTCCTGGGCTTACCTCTTGTCTCCAGTGGAGCTCCCAATTGGCACACTGAACCAGCTGTAAGCAATCTAGTGTGGGCGACAGAGTTCTGAGTTTCTCTGCAGGTAGCACCTGGTAGGGATCTATTTTCTCTGTTTCTTTCCGGCCTACAAAGGTATTTCAAACATTTCTTTCCTAGGCAATCCCTTGGTTTCGAAAGGGAAGATGCGATTGTCTTGGTGTGCATTTTGAACATAGAAAATATTCCTTCATCTAACAATGTTTATTCCACTGGGCTTAGGCTGTGGTGGAATGGCCGGCATCTAGAGTGAGGTGGCTGTTTGTGGTCAGATAGAGACTTGGATGATGGCTTCTCCTTTGTGCAAGGTGATGGATCCTAATGGGTTCGTCTTTGCATCCAAAGAGTTCCCATAGTGCTGAGGGAAAATTCAAAATGATTCCAAGGAGCCTTGGATAATTTAAAAGGGATGCTTTCCTCATAGGTTCTCTCAAATGGCTATATATGGTTGGACATGCCGTATTTTCTATGCAGTTTCCTGGGTGGTGAAGTCAGAAGGAGAGTCTTTGGTAATTTTCCTGGATAAATGTATTCTGGTGGCTTCAAGGGACTTGGCGTCAGGAACCCTGGGGTGAATTTCTGTGGCTGCTTGCCTGACGCTCAGTGAGTCAGGTTATCCCACAGGTTTTACATTTGCTTCTTAGGAAATTTCTGGCAGGGAATGTTCTGCTTAAAGTGGAACCGCCGGTGTCATATGGGTGTCTCAGTGGGTTAAGACCCTCCCTTCAGCTCAGGGCATGGTCCCAGGGTCCAGGGATGGAGCCCTGCATTGGGCTCTCTGCTCAGCAGAGAGCCTGCTTTGCCCACTCTCTCTGCCTGCCTCTCTGCCTACTTCTGATCTCTGTCAAATAAATAAGTAACATCTTCAAAAAAAAAAATAAAAACAAAACGGAACCCTCCTACACTGTTGGTGGCATGTGGTTTGTTGCAGCCACTCTGGAAAACAATATGGTGTGTCTTCCAAAAGCTAAGAACTGAACAACTCTAGGATCCAGCAATTGCCCTCCTAGGTATTTGCCTAAAGGGCACAAAAATGCACATGCAGTGGGGTACCAGCACCGTGATATTTACAGCAGGATTATCAAACATAGTAAACCAATGGAGGGAGCCCAAATGTCCATTCACAGATGAGTGATTTTATATATATATAAATATATAAATATATATATAAAAATATATAAATTTGTATATAAATATATTAATATTTATGTGTGTGTGTGTGTGTGTGTGTATTCATTCTCCGACATCTTCTTAATAAAACAGGGGCCAGGTTCAAAAAGAGTGAAATCTTACCGTCTGTAAGGATGTGGATGGATCTACAGTGGATTTAGCTAACTAAAATCAGTACGAAAAGACCAATAGCCTGTAACTTGAATTTTGTGGAATTTCAGAAAGAAAACAGATGAGCATAGTGAGGGGAGAAAGGCCAATGAGGAAAGAGACTCTAAACTACACCACAAATTGAGGGTTCCTAGAGGACAGGGGTGTGGGGCGAAGGGTTCAATGGGTGACAGCTATTAGGGAGAGCACTTGCTGTGATGAGCTCTGGGTGTTCTATGCAGGTGAGGAATCACAAAATCCTACCCCTGAAGGAGAGGAATGAACACTTCATGGAAACGAATTGGAATGGAAGTCAAGGAAGGAAAGAAGAAGACCATGTTCTGCTTCATGAGGAGTGAGGTAAAAATGGAGGGATTTTCGCTCTCCTGTTCTGTCAATGATCACTTTCGAACACACTATGGTATGATACACCAGTTTCCTATTGCATAAGGAGCCCTCAGAAAGCTGCCAGCAAGATTCAGATGTCAGAGCATGTCCATGTTCCATAGATATGTTCCTTCTAGTCTGCCCAGGTACAAAGTTAAGTAGAGATAAATGTGACAGAACAGGAAAGGAGATGTTAAGCATTCAGGAGGTAGCTTTCCCCTTTCTCATGATTGCCTGGGCCAGTGTAAACTGAGAAGAAGGAGGGCGGATCCCAGAGCTTTGCCTAAGACATGGGCATTCCAGGTCTGCCTAGAGCTGGCAGGGGTCCCCGAGGAGAGTTGAGCTGGTGGCGTGGCGGGCCCAAACTGCTGGTGCTGAGATGAGTTCCCCAAGCAGCTGAGTTGAAGATGGGGGTCAGATGGTGCATCAGGCTCCAGGTTTGTAGCCAGGGGCTGCAGAACATGGGGAAGTCTCATGGGGGCATGCAGGATTCTCTGGCTCTGAGGGTTCTGCACAGCTCCAAGTGGACTAGTTTCCTGCTGGGTGGCAGGCGGACTCCTACAGTGTGGCTCCAAGGTTATCAATCTAGAGGGCTTGGGGGACAGGCCCCTGGGGAAGGAAGCCTGAAAATGAAGCATAAGGTTAGGGTAATGGTGTTGGGGCATGGAAGGCCTGATCTGCCAACACTGAGGTGGGATACCTCGGGATAGTTGAGGTAATGTGTCTTGCAATGCAGAAGAGTTAGGGTTTCTGGCCAGAGGGACGGCTGATAGTGGGAGTCCCTTTAGAGGGACATGCGCTGATTTATCCCTCTCTGAGGGAACCATGGAGCTCCAAATGGTATGATATCCCCCTGCATAACGGTCAGGTTTCTGGCTTGTACCAAAGGGGTCCTGAATCTGGGGAGTTTGGGGGCCAGGCCTCTTGGGATGGAAGCCTGAAATCAGAAACAGAGTCATGCTAAAGGCCTAGGGGCATGGCATGCTCAATCTGCTGGTGCTGAGGTGGGCTCCCTGGTGAGATAATTTCAGGGTGGGTATGCAGGAGACCCTTCAGGCACTGGGGTTTTGGCTGAGAGGGGCAAAGGTGGCGGGAAAGTCCTCAAAGGACCATGCCGGTTTCTCTGGATCTGAGGGTGTTAGAGAGCACCAAATGAAATAGTCTCCGCCTGGCTGATAGGCTGTGTCCTGCCGTCAGTCTAATGTTTCCATCCATGGGAGAGATTGGGTGTCAGGCCTCTTGGGTTCAGAGCATGAACACCCAACCTAGGGTTAGGGTTTTGTCCTGGGAGAGTGGCAGGCCTGATGTGACAGTGCGGACGCAGGCTCTCCAGTGCTCTGAGTTGAGGGTATTGCTGTGGCGGCCTGCCAGGCTCCCGGATTGTGTTGTGGGGATCCTCAGAATGTGTGGGTGGCTTTAGGGGGCATGGAGGTTTCTCAGGCCAGGAGGGTTCCGCACAAGGCCTTGTGGTCCAGTTGCCTCGTTAGTGTCTGCCACACCTGTGTTGGGAATGCGGGGTCCCCCAGTCTGGAGGACTAGGAAGCCAGGCCTCGGGTGATGGAAGCCAAAACACCCAGCCTACGGTTATTGTTAGGTCATAGGAGCATGGCAGCCCTGATCTCCCGGCTCTGTGGTGACCCATCCCGATGCCTGAGTTGAGGGCGTGTGTCTGCAGGACAGTGAGGCACCTGGTCTTTAGGGGCCCCGGAAATGGGGGTGGCCTCAGGGAGGCATGCAGGTTTCTCCAGCTCTGTTGGTTCAGCACATTTCTAAATGGCAGGGTATCCTCCTGGGATCAGGTGCTACGATGATGTGCAGCTCAGGGGTCCCCCATCTGGGGGTTGGGCACCAGGCATCAGAAGAACAACCTGGAACAACCTGGAACACACAATCTGGGCTTAGGTTAATATTAGGGTTAGGGATAGGCTGAGGGTTAGGCTTAGGTCTTAGGGACAAGGCAGGTTGGATCTGCCAGCACAGATAGCTGCTCGCCCAAGGGTTGAGTTGAGGGCGGGAATCAGTAGGCTGCTCTGGCACTGAGTTTTTGGCCTGGAGGGGAAAGATGGTGGGAATGGCCTCAAGGGAGCATGCCCCTTTCTGGGGCTCTGAGCGTGTTAGAAAGAACCAAATGAAATGGTCTCCTCCTGTCAGAGAGGCTGAGTCCGGCCATCAGACTGATGCTCCCATCCATGGGAGGAATTGGGTGTCGGGGCTCTGAGGTCAAGAGCCTGAACACCCAACCTAGGGATAGGGTTTGGTCCTGGGAGAGTGGCACGCCTGAAGTATCAGTGCGGACTTTGGATCTCCAGAGGGCTGAGATCAGGGCATTGCTGTGGCGGCCCGTCAGGCTCCGGGATTGTGGTGTGGAGGTCCTTGTATGTGTGGGTGACGTTAGGAGGCATAGAAGTTTAACCGTCCAGGAGGGTTCTGCACAGGGCCATGGGGTCCAGTTTCCTCATGGGTGGCATCCAGAGTCCTGAATTGGGAATTTGGGGTCTGCAGTCTGGAAGGCTAGGGAGCTAGGCCTCTGGGGACAGAAGCCTGAACACCGAACCTAGGTTTAGGGTTAGGTTGTAGAGGCAAGGCAGCCCTGATCTGCCGGTGCTGTGGTAACCCAGCCCAAAGCCTGAGTTGGGGGCACGTGTCTGCAGGACAGTGAGACTCCCGTTTTCTTGTCCTTGGGGGTGCCGGACATGGGGGTGGCCTCAGGGAGGCATGCAGGTTTCTTCTGCTCTGCGGGTTCAGAACATTTCTAAACGGCAGTGTTTCCTCCTGGGATCAGGTGAAATGATGGGGTGCAGCTCATGGGTCCCCCATCTGGGGGCTTTGGGGACCATGTGTTGGAGGACTAATGCCGGAACACACAACCTGGGCTAGGGTTAGTATTAGCGTTTGGGTTAGGCTTCAGGATAGGGTTATGTCTTAGGGACAAGGCAGGTCGGATCTGCCAGCACAGATATCCACTTACCCAAGGGCTGAGTTGAGGGCGGGACTCAGGAGGCCCTTCAGGCCTTGGGTTTTTGGCCTGGGGGGTCCAAGGTGGCATGAATGGCCTCAGGGGAGCATGCTGGTTTCTAGGGTTCTAAGAGAGTTAGAGAGCACCAAATGAAATGGTCTCCTCCTGGCTGAGAGGATGAGTCCGGCCATCAGTCTGATGCTGGCATCCATGGGAGGGATTGCGTGTCTGGTCTCTGGGGTCCAGGGCCTGAACACCCAACCTAGGGTTATGGTTTGGTCCTTGGAGAATGTCAGGCCTGATGTGCCAATGCGCTGGGACGAAGCGGCCCACCTGGGGGCCCCAGCGCTGGGGAGCTTTTGCAGAGCAGATTTGAAAGAAGGGTTTTGCCGGGCATCCGTCTCCAAATTTTCGGGACTCTGGGACGCCCAAGGATGGTGCTAGGCTCAGGGAGGGCTCGAGGTTTATTCTTGCTCAGAGGATTTTCCACAGCTCCAAAAGGCACAGTTTGCACTGAAGTGGTTGGTGCACAAAGGGTGCAGGGAAAAGGGTTCCCCAGTAATAGGTCCCAAGGGATAGGACCCTGGATACGAAAGACTGAGAAAGCAAGAGAGGGTTCGGGCCAGGGACTTGCGGCAGGTCGGGCCCCATTGGCCAGTGCCAGGGAGGGGACACCACGAGGCTAAGGAGAAGGAAGTGTCTGCCCCGTCTGGGCCTGACTCCCAGAGGGCTTTCCGGCAGGGTTCGGACGCAACAACTCACGATCCGGGGCCAGGCCCAAAGGGGAGCCATGGAGACGTGTGGCACCTGAAGCAAGTTCGCCGGCCGTTTTCTGGCCAATTCTCAAAAGCGTTCTGCCCAAACCGCGATTGGTTTGGGCAGAACGCTCGTGAGAATTGGCCGGCGTTGGGCAGTCCTGGGGCCCGGCCTGTTCCCCGGGGCCGAGGGCCCTTTCTCACTTGGGGCCTTTCGCAGCCCCCCGGAAAACGTGCCGAGACGAAGCGGCCCCGCCAGGGGCCCCGACGCAGGGGAGCAGTCCCGGAGCAGAGTTGAGTGAGGGGTTGTGGCCGAGCGTCGTCCTCCAACTTTTGGGGCGGCTGGGGCACCCAGGGTTGGGGCTGGCCTCTGCATGGGAATTGAGGTTACTCTCGCTCGAAGTCTTGGACACAGCTACAAAGGGCACCGTCGGTGCTGGGGTTGTCGGGGGCCTCAGGGTGCAGGACTCATGGTTCCCCATTGGGAGGCCCCGGGGGCAGGACCCTGGAAATGGAAGGCTGAGGAAGCATGTGAGGGGTCGAGCCCGGGCCTCGGGGCCAGCCCAGCCCCATTGGCCAGTGCCAGGGAGCGGAGCCCCGGAGGCTGAGGAGCAGGAGTCGTCGGCGTTGCCTGCGTCAGACTCGCGGGGGCCTTTCCGGCGGGGTTCGGACGCGACACTGCGGGATCCTGGGCCGGGCCCCGGGGCGGCCCCACAGACGTTCGGGGCCGAAACGTGTTCGCCCGGTATTTTCCGGCCAATTCTCACGAGCGTTCTGCCCAATCCTGGATCATTCGTTCCCGGGCCTTGGGGTAGGCTGGGCCCCATAGAACAGCGGCAGGGAAGGGACCCTCGGGCGGTGAGCAGCTGAAGGCGTTGGCCTGGCATGCGCCTGCCTCATGGATGCTTTCTGGCTGGCTTCGAGCCGCAACCACTCGCGAGCTTGGATCAGACCCAGGTGGTGACTCTGCAGACATGCGGCGCCTGAAGCAAGTAGAAATTTTGGGTGTCTGATCATGCTCACTATTTTTTCTGCATAATTTAATGGTAATTCTTTCTTTACACAATTTCTGCTGTGAAAAGTTTCCTAGGAAAACTGTACTTTCAATGAGCAATGGAATCTGTACCCATGCTGCAGGGTTAGTTTTAGTCTCCATATTACACAGAACTTTCCATGACCTGTAGATTTTATTACTCAAACATTGAGCCTTTGGCCACCTTCATCTGTTTCCCGCCACCCACCCCCCACTTCCCTGAATCTGGCAACCGGTAATTTGTTTTCAGTATGTATGTGTTCATCATGTTCTTATTTCCCTGTGGAATGGACACGAGAGCATCTGGTGTTTGTCACTCTGTGTCTAAGTTACTTATCATAATGCTCTCAAGGTTTTTGTTTCCATGTCTGGTTATTGGGAATGATGCTCCAGTGAACATGGGAGTGCATCTCTCTTTTTGAGGGAGTGTTTTTCTGTTCTCCAAAAAATATTCAATAGAGCAATTACTGGGTCTCATCGTAGTTATGTTTATCATTTTCAGGACCCTCCATGCTGTTTGCCACTGTGGCTGCACCAGTGTACATTCCCACCAACAGCCAACAGGGTCCCCTCATCGGCCCATGCTTGACCACACCTGGTGTCTGTCTCTGGGACAATTGCCGTTCCAACCATTGTGAAAGCTGACACCTGTTGACTTACAGTTCCCTGATGACGATTAGTGATGTTGAGCCACTTTTTCTGTGTCTGTTGGCCACATGTATGTTATCGTTGGAAAGTATCTATTCACATATTCTCCCCATTCTTTATTTAGTTTTTGTTTAGATTTGTACGTGTGTTTTGTGTATTTTGTGTATTTTGGCTATTAGCCTCTTCTCACACATATGATGCACAGATGTTTTTGGTCATTGGGTAGGTTGCCTTTTAAGTTTTTGAGGTTTTCTTTTGCCGTGAAGAAGATCTCAGTTTGATGTCGTGCCACTTGCTTATTTTTGCCTGTTTTGTGTTTGCTTTTGGTGTCCGATCTGAAGACTTTGCCAAAACCAATGTCAAGAAACTTACTACCTGTGTTTTTTTCTTGTAGGTTTATGGATTCAGGTCTTATGTTCAAGTCATTCATCCATTTAAAATTTCTGTGTGTGGTGTTGTGTTCTAGATACACTTTTCTGCATATAGTGTCTATTTTTCTCAGTATCATTCACTGAAGAGACAGTCCTCTCTGCATTGTACATTTTATGCTCCTGTGTTGTATTTTAAGACCATATAAGTACGGGTTCATTTCTGAGTTTTCTATTTTGTTCTATTCTATTCTCTGTGTGTTTTTATGCCAGTACCATACTGTTTGGATGATCCTAACTTTGTATTCCAGCTTGACATCTGGAAGGGTGGTGACTGCAGCTTTCTTTCTCCACATTGCTCTGGGTATTTGGGGTCTTTTGTGAAAACGTATGAATTTTAGAACTGTCTTCTATTTCTTTGAATCATGTCATTAGGATTCGGATAGGGATTTCATCACATCTGTAGCTTGCTTTGGTTATGATGAACATGTTTACATTATTAACTTTTCCAGTTAATGAGCATGGCATATGCTTCTGTTTATTTGTGTCGTCTTCCATTTCTTTGACCCCCACATTCCTCCCACTCCAACACACTCATGCACTTCCTTCATTTTCCAACCCTGTGTCCAGTGTACCAGGTCTTTCTTATTCTTGGTTACTCTTATTCCTAGATATTTTTTCTCCATGCAATTGTAAATGGCATTGCTTCCTTAGTTTCTCTTTGTGAAGGTTTGTCTTCGGTATATAGAAACACAAGTGGGGTACCTGGGTGTCTCCGTTGGTGAAGCATCTGCCTTCAGGTCAGGTCATGATTCTGAGTCCTGGGACGGAGCCCTTAATTGGGCTCCCTGATCAGTGGGGAGCCAGCTTTTCTCTCTCCCTCTGTTGCTCCCCCAGCTTGTGCTCATGCTTCCTCTATCAAATAAATCAATAAAATCTTTTTTTTAAGATTTTATTTCTTTATTTGACAGAGGGAGAGATCACAAGTAGGCAGAGAGGCAGGCAGAGAGAGGGGGAAACAGGCTCCCTCTTGAGCAGAGAGCCCAATGCGGGACTCGATCCCAGGATCCTGGGATCATGACCTGAGCCGAAGGCAGAGGCTTTAACCCCCTGAGCCTCCCAGTCTCCCCAATAAAATCTTTTAAAAGGAGAAATGAAACAGGTCTCTGTATGCCAACTTAGTATCCTGTAGCTTTACTGAATATGTTTTCTATAACAGTTTTGGTTTTTTTTTTTTTTTTTTTTAGTGGAATCTTATATAGTATCATGTCATCTGCAAATAGTGACTGCTTTCTTTTCCTATTTGGATTTCATATCAATTTTTGTCTAAATGTTTTGTCTAAGACTTTCAGTGCTATGTTGAATGAAAGTGGTGAGAGTGGGCATCTATCTTTGTCTTGTTCTTGATCTTAGTGGAAATGTTTTCAGCTTTTCACACTTGAGTATGGTGTCAGCTATGGGCTTTTCATATAGGGCCTTTTAAATTTTTATGTATTTATTTATTTTAAAATTTCTTTTCAGTGTTCCAGAATTCATTGTTTATACACCACACCCAGTGTTCCATGCAACATATAGAGCCTTTATTGTTTTGAGGTATGTTCCCCCAATACCCAGATGGTTTAGCGTTTTATCCTAAATGCATATTTAATTTTGTGAGAAGTTCTTTCTGCATCTACTCTAACAATCATGTGATTTTATCTTTTATTTTGTTAAGGTAGTCTATCCCATTGATGGATGTGCAGATGTGGAATCGTCCTTGCATCCCTGGAATAAATCCCACTGGATCATGTTGTGTTATTCTCCTGATGTATTGTTGAATACAGTTTGCTGATTAATTTCTTTAGGATTTTGACATCTATGTGCATGAGGGATATTGGCGTTTCCTTTTCCTATAGTGTTTCTTGAATCCTTTTCTTGAATTTTTGGCCTTGGACATCTGTTTCTTGGGACGGTGTTGATGATCAAATCAATCTTTTTCCTAGTGATCAATCTGTTCAGATTTTTTTTCCTTTCATGGTTCAGTCTTTCTAGGTTGTTGGTAGGGACTTATCCATTTCTTCTAGGTTGTCCATTGTATTGGCCTCTACTTGCTCACAGTACTCTTATCGATCTTTTGTATTTTTGTGGTATTCATTGACATGGACCATCTTTTGTTCCTTTATTTAAAGTTTCTCATTTTTTTAAAATTTAAATTCCATTTGGCAAGGTAGAGTCCATCATTAGTTTTTGATATAATGTTCAATGATTCATTAATGATTTAATCAATTCAATGATTCATAGAGTGTAACAGCCAGTGCTTATCACCACACATGCCGTCTTTAATGCCCATCACCCAGTTATCCCATCCCCCCACCCACTTCCCTTTCTGCAACCCTCAATTTATTTCCTAGAGTCAAGAGTCTCCTATGGTTTTTCTCCCTCTCAGATATCTTCCCATTCAGGTTTCCCACCCTGTCCCTATGATCCTCTGTGTTATTCCTTATATTTCACATAGGAGTGAAATCGTATGATAACTGTCTTTCTCTGCTTGACTTATTTCACTTAGCATAATCCCCTCCAGTTCCATCCATGTCAATGCAAATGGTAAGTATTCATCGTTTCTGATGGCTGAGTAATATCCCATTGTACATATGAACCACATCTTCTTCTTCTTTTAAAAGGATTTTATTAATTTATTTGACAGAGAGAGAGAGAGATCACAAGTAGGCAGAGAGGCAGACAGGGAGAGAGGGGGAAGTAGGCTCCCCACTGACCTGAGATCCCTATGGGGGGCTCCATCCAAGGAACCTGAGATCATGACCTGAGCCTAAGGCAGAGGCTTAACCCACTGAGTTACCCAGGGGCCCCTGAGCCACATCTTCTTTATACATTCATCTATTAAAGGATATCTCAGCTCCTTCTACAGTTTGGCTATTGTGGACATTGCTGCTATGAACACTGGGGTGCATGTGCCTCTTCTTTTTACCAAACCTGTATGGTAAGTACCCAGGAGTGCAGTTGGTGGGTCACAGGGTAGCTTTATTTTTAATGTCTTGAGGAAACTCCATACTGTTTTTCAGAGGGAATGTACCATCTTGCTTTCCCAACAAGAGTGTAAGAGGGGTGTTCCCTCTTACACTGTTGTGTAAGATGTTTCACATCCTCACCAACATTTGTTGTTCCCTGTCTTTTAATTTTTGCCATTCTAACTGGTGTAAGGTGGTGCCTCATTGTGGTTTTGATTTTTATTTCCCTGATGGCAAGTGATGTGGAGAATTTTGTCATGTGTCTGTTAGCCATTTGTATGTCTTTTTTGGAGAAGTGTCTTTTTGTGTCTTCTGCCCATTTCTTGAGTAGACTCTGGTTTTTGGGTGTTGAGTTTGAAAAATTCTTTGTAAATCTTGGATACCAGACCTTTAACTGTAATAGCATTTGCAAATATCTTCTCCTGTTCTACAAGTCGCCTTTTAGTTTTGTTGATTGTTTCCAAGCTTTTCATTTTGATAAAGTACTGAAAGTTCATTTTTACTTTTGTTTCCGTTGACTTTAGAGTCATGTCTTGAAAGAAGTTGCTGTGTTGGAGGTCGAAGACGTTGCTGCCTGTTTCCTGTGGGATTTTGGTGTGAGACAGGAATTAATCATCTTTCTTTCCTGAATGTATTTGAGCCCTCTCTCTTTCTTGGTGAGTCTAGCGAAAAGTTTGTTTGTTTTGTTTATCTTTCCAACAAAGGCAGCTCTTATTTTCATTGATCTTTTGTCTTTTTAGTCAGCATTGTATTTATTTTCACATTCCTTTTTGTTATTTCCTTATTCCTACTGATTTGGGGCTTTGCTTTCTTTAATACTTCTTTCTCATGTAAAATTATAATGTTTATAGGAGAGCTTTCTTGTGGATTGACAAGGACCTGAATTTCTATGAACTTCCCCCTTAGAACTAATTTTGCTGCATCCCATAAGTTTTTGTAGGTTCTTTTTCTTTGTCTCAAGGTACTTTTAAAATTTCTTCTGATTTCAAAAAAAAAAAAATTCTTCTGATTTCTTCTTTGACTGTTGTTAGTTTAGGAGCATGTTGTTAAATCTCTCCATAGTTTTGACTGTCCCATTTTCTCCTTGTGACTGATTTCTACTTTCATCCCATTGTGGTTGGACAAGATTTGAATCAGAAGGTGAAGGGAGCATTTAGGATAAAGGTTTGTTTACTAGGCTGCTTTCTGAGGGCAGAGAAGGAGCACCAAACAGTGGAAGGTTCTGTGAGATATTGGGGGAGGAAACCCTTGTTCGAATTAGTGACTACCGTGCAGGCAGTGTACCACCATTCACATTGTATTCCTGATGGATTTGTAATTCATTAGAAACATGTTCTATGAAGTGCAGGGTTGGCCTTCTCTAACAGAATGATGACATGTGTGTTCATGGCATGGCCCCAGGTCAGCAACCAGGATGCATGATATTGTGCAGGAACAGAACTTTCTTTGAAAGTGATAGAAACAGATCATGGTGAGCTTCATGACAATAGACAAGGTCCTGAGTGACCCACTGGCTGTCGTTGGTGGGTGAAGTAATGAGGTCTGTTAACCTGTCTCATAAGACCCTGTAGAACTCAGGGACACCCTCCTGTCCGTTGAGCTGTGTGGAGACAGGTAGACAGCAGTTTCTGGCCAAGCACTAGGGTTGCACTGGACCACCACCAGAGCGGCAGTGTGCCGGTGGAGCAACTCCTTCATTTCCATAAATATTGACCAGGGTCTGGGACTGTGATTCCTAGCATCACCATGGGGAGAGGAGGGTGGTAGTGGTGCACACTTTTAGGTTTGTGGTCTAGACTAGTCTGGAGCCCACTGAAGTCAACCATACCTGGCACAGAAGGCACCCAGTCACTGTAGCTGTGAGCACTGTGCCAGCTCCCAGGCTGCTGCCTCCTATTTTTCATCATCTTTATGGACATGAGCCTCTGCTTTTGCCGCATGGCCTCCAGGGTATTGCCCTCCCTCCATCTGTCCCTCATCTTCTGCCCTGTGTAACCTGATGCCAGTGTACCTTCTCAAGAGGAAGCTCAGTCAGTTCCTGATGGAACACTTCCATGGATCCTCTGTGGGGTGAGGACAATCCTTGCCCTGGAAGGGGGCTGCAGGTCCCCAATCAAGAAAGCCACATCTCTCTTTTCAGCCTGACCTGCCCTCCCCTCAGTTTTCCTCAAGGAAGATCTTCTCACTTCATGAGCTGACAGCTCTGAACTTAAAAACGAATAGTGTTTTATATTTTTCAATGACTTAGTTCATCCATGGCAAGACTTTCAAAACTGCCAGTGGGGGTGCTCCTGGGTGGCTGAGTGGGTTAAAGCCTCTTCCTTCAATTCGGTTCATGATCCCAGGGCCCTGGGATCAAAACCCACATCGGGCTCCCTGCTCAGCGGGAGCATGCTTCCTCCTCTCTCTCTCTCTGCCTGCCTCTCTGCCTACTTGTGATTTCTCTCTGTCAAATAAATAAATAAAATATTTTTAAAAATCTGCCAGTGTTTTTTTGGCAGTTCTGGAGTGCCGCCTGCTCAAGCAGGGTATGACCTCGAGGGGCAGCCCTCCTTCCCATTGCCCTAAGCATGTCCCTGAGACCTGGAGCCATCTGTCCCACTGAAGGTTGAGGGACCCAAGACAGCCCATCTTGAGCCCAGGCTGGGTCAGCTGTGTAGACTGATGTGTACCAGTAGTGGTGGGAAGCTGGCATGGACCAGGTGCAGGCAATTTCTCCTTCTCATTCCTTCCTCCCTTCCTGCCCAGAGGTAGCTCAGAACAGACTTCAAGCCCTGCATCTCCAGATCCCATGACCTGGGCTCTCTGCTTTCAGCTGGTGACTTTAGTGGTTTCCTGTGGTTCTGCCTCCCATACCCACTCCTATGGCCATTCCTAGATCAGGGGAAGGATCAAACCCTTGTCCGTACTTGGTCCTCTTCCTGTCCCACACCAAGCCCACCCTCATTTTTCTTCCACGTATGTGCTTGGAAGCAAGCACATCCACCGGAAATTATCAGCCAAACAGATCCAGGGAATGACCACTGAATTAGAGATGCAGGGTGTATAACAAACCTGCTCTGAAACCTGTCCCATACCCTATGAAAATCTCACATGAAAACAGAAACAATAATAGCTTTCTGGACAGTGAAGTGACATCCGTCTCTACTTACACTCTTGAAAGCGTAGGTGCTGACCGCGGATGGAAAGGATCCATGGCTCCTGTGGGCTACAATTAACAGGAAAAGTATAAGAATTCAGTGAAATTTGAATTCCAGGCATGGAGTGAATTATTATTGTACAGTTAATACTCTCAAGGAAATCTTAGGAACATTGCATAGCAAAAGCTTTTTCAAATAGAAAGAAAAAACTTTTTTATTGTTCATTTTAATTCAGGTACAGTTAACATACAGTGGTATATTAGTTTCAGGTGTACAATATAGTGATTCGGTGTTTCTATATATTACTCAGGGGTCATCAAGAAAAGTGTACTCTGAGTCCCCGTCATCCATTTCACATATCCCTCCATCCACTTCCACTCTGGTAACCACAGAGTCAGTATTTTGTTTTGTATCTTCTTTCTCCTTTATTCATGTATGTTCATTTCTTAAATTCCATGGAAGAGTGACATCAAAACGCATTTGTCTTTCTCCCACTAATGGATTTCACTTAGGATAGTACTCTCTAGCTCCATCCATGTGTCTGCAAATGGCAAGATTTCATTTTTTTATGGCTGAGTAATTTTCCACTGTGTGTGTGGGTGTCTGTGTGTGTGTACATGTATCATCTCATTTATCAAATTATCAAGAAATACTTGGATTGCTTCCATATTGTAATATTGTAAATAATGTTGCAAGAAACATAGGGGCACATGTATCTATTTGAGTTATTGTTCTCATATTCTTCGGGTAAACACCCGGTAGTGTGATTGCTGGATCATAAAGTAGTTCTATATTTAATGTTTTGAGGAGCAGTCATACTGGTTTCCACAGTGACTGAGGCAGCTTGCATTCCCACCAACAGTGCAAGAGGGTTCCCTTTTATCCACATCCTCCCAACATCTGTTTTCTTGTGCTGGTGCTGTTAGCCATTCTGATAGTATGAAGTAAAATCTCATGGAACTTTTCATTTGGATTTTCCTGTGTGTGGCGTTGTATCAGTTCTACATATTTTGGACAGTAACCCTTTATTCACATGATATTTGCAAACATCTTCTCCCAATAAGTAGGTTGTCTTCTATTTATTACATTTTCATTGTTCTTCTGCTGTGCAGTATGTTTTTATATTGATATAGTTCCACTAGTTTATTTTTGCTTTTGTTTCCTTTGCCTTAGGAGGCGTGTCTAGAAAATGTATGGTTCATGTCAGAGAAGTTACTGTCTGTGCCCTCTTGTTGGACTTTTATGATTTCAGGTCTCACATTGAGGTCTTGAAACTGTTTTGAGTCTATGTGTCCGTCTGGTGTAAGAAAGCAGTCTAATTTCATGTTTTTGTGCATAGCTGTCCAGTTTTCCCAATACCATTTGTTGTAGAGACTGTCTTTTTCTCGTTTAATATTTTTGCCTGTTTTGCAGAAAATTAATTGGGCACATGATGGTGGGTTTATGTCTGCGCTTCTATTCTGTAACCTTGGTCGTTGTGTGTATTTTTGTGCCAGTCCCATACTGTTAGGATGACTGTAGCTTGGTACTATAATTTGAAATATGGAATTGTGACTCCTCCAGCTTTGTTTTTCTTCGGAACATTATGTTGGTTGTTCAGTATCTTTTGTGATTCCATACAAATTGTTAAGGTAGTTTCTTTTAGTTCTTTCATTTTTTTAAAATTTAAATTCAATTAGCCAACTTATCATCCATCATTAGTTTCAGATGTAATGTTAAATAATATATCAGATGTGTATAATACCAAATGCTCATTGCATCACATGCCCTCCTTAATGCCCATCACCCAGTTACCCTCCCCCCCATCCAGCAACCCTCTGTTTGTTTCTATAGTTAAGAGTCTATCATGTTTTTTTTCCCATCTCTGATGACTTCCCATTCTGTTTCCCCTTCATTTCCCTACGGTTCTCTGACCTGTTTCTGATATTTTACATATGAGTGAAACTATATGATAATTGTGATTCTTTCTTTAACATATTTTACTCAGCATAACATCTTCCAGACCCATCCAGGTGGATGTGATGATGAGTATTCATCCTATCTTTTTTTTTTTTTTTGCATTTTTTATTAAATTTTTTATTTATTTTCAGCATAACAGTATTCATTGTTTTTTCACCACACCCAGTGCTCCATGCAATCTGTGCCCTCCCTAATACCCACCACCTGGTTCCCCCAACCTCCTGCCCCCGCCCCTTCAAAACCCTCAGGTTGTTTTTCAGAGTCCATAGTCTCTCATGGTTCACCTCCCTTTCCAATTTCCCTCAACTCCCTTCTCCTCTCCATCTACCCTTGTTCTCTATATCATTTGTTATTCTCCACAAATAAGTGAAACGATATGATACTTGACTCTCTCTGTTTGACTTATTTCGCTCAGCATAATCTCTTCCAGTCCTGTCCATGTTGCTACAAAAGTTGGGTATTCATCCTTTCTGATGGAGGCATAATACTCCATAGTGTATATGGACCACATCTTCCTTATCCATTCATCCGTTGAAGGGCATCTTGGTTCTTTTCACAGTTTGGCGACCGTGGCCATTGCTGCTAGAAACATTGGGGTACAGATGGCCCTTCTTTTCACTACATCTGTATCTTTGGGGTAAATACCCAGTAGTGCAATTGCAGGGTCATAGGGAAGCTCTATTTTTAATTTCCTGAGGAATCTCCACACTGTTCTCCAAAGTGGCTGCACCAGTTTGCATTCCCACCAACAGTGTAAGAGGGTTCCCCTTTCTCCACATCCTCTCCAACACACGTTGTTTCCTGTCTTGCTAATTTTGGCCATTCTAACTGGTGTAAGGTGGTATCTCAATGTGGTTTTGATTTGAATCTCCCTGATGGCTAGTGATGATGAACATTTTTTCATGTGTCTGGTAGCCATTTGTATGTCTTCATTGGAGAAGTGTCTGTTCATATCTTCTGCCCATTTTTTAATATTATTTTCTGTTTTGTGTGTGTTGAGTTTGAGGAGTTCTTTATAGATACTGGAAATCAAACTTTTGTCTGTACTGTCATTTGCAAATATCTTCTCCCATTCCGTGAGTTGCTTCTTTATTTTGTTGACTGTTTCTTTTGCTGTGCAGAAGCTTTTGATCTTGATGAAGTCCCAAAAGTTCATTTTCGCTTTTGTTTCCTCGCCTTTGGAGACATATCTTGAAAGAAGTTGCTGTGGCTGATATCAAAGAGGTTACTGCCTATGTTCTCCTCGAGGATTCTGATGGATTCCTGTCTCACTTTGAGGTCTTTTATCCATTTCGAGTTTATCTTTGTGTACGGTGTCAGAGAATGGTCGAGTTTCATTCTTCTACATATAGCTGTCCAGTTTTCCCAGCACCATTTATTGAAGAGACTCTCTTTTTTTTACTGGATATTTTTTCCTGTTTTGTCGAAGATTATTTGACCATAGAGTTGAGGGTGCATATCTCGGCTCTCTACTCTGTTCCACTGGTCCATGTGTCTGTTTTTATGCCAGTACCATGCTGTCTTGGTGATCACAGCTTTGTAGTAAAGCTTGAAATCAGGTAACGTGATGCCGCCAGTTTTATTTTTGTTTTTCAACATTTCCTTAGCAATTCGGGGTCTCTTCTGATTCCATACAAATTTTAGGATTATTTGCTCCAGCTCTTTGAAAAATACTGGTGGAATTTTGATTGGAATGGCATTAAAAGTATAGATTGCTCTGGGCGGTATAGACATTTTAACGATGTTTATTCTTCCGATCCAAGAGCATGGAATGGTCTTCCATCTTGTTGTGTCTTCTTCAATTTCTTTTAGGAGTGTTCTGTAGTTCCTCGAGTACAGATCTTTAACCTCTTTGGTTAGGTTTATTCCGAGGTATCTTATGGTTCTTGGTGCTATAGTAAATGGAACCGATTCTCTAATTTGCCTTTCTGTATTTTCATTATTAGTGTATAAGGAAGCCACTGATTTCTGGAAATTGACTTTGTATCCTGCCTCATTACTGAGTTGCTGTATGAATTCTAGTAGTTTGGGGGTGGAGTCTTTCGGGTTTTCCATATAAAGAATCATGTCATCTGTGAAGAGAGAGAGTTTGACTTCTTCCTTGTCCATTTGGATACCGTTTATTTCTCTTTGTTGTCTGATTGCTGTTGCTAGGACTTCTAATACAATGTTGAACAAGAGTGGTGAGAGTGGGCATCCTTGTCGTGTTCCTGATCTCAACGGGAAGGCTGCAAGCTTTTTCCCATTGAGGATGATATTTGCTTTGGGTCATTCATAGATAGATTTGATGAAGTTCAGGAATGTTCCCTCTATCCCTATACTTTGAAGCGTTTTAATCAGGAACAGATGCTGGATTTTGTCAAAAGCTTTTTCTGCATCAATTGAGAGGATCATGTGGTTCTTCCCTCTTCTCTTATTGATTTGTTCTATCACATTGATTGATTTGCGAATGTTGAACCATCCTTGTAACCCAGGGATGAATCCCACCTGGTCATGGTGGATAATCTTTTTAATGTGCTGTTGGCTCCTGTTTGCTAGGATCTTGTTGAGAATCTTAGCATTCATATTCATCAGTCATTTTGGTCCGAAATTTTCCTTTTTGGTAGGGTCTTTGCCTGGTTTGGGGATCAGGGTAATGCTGGCTTCATAAAAAGAGTCTGGAAGTGTTCCTTCTGCTTAAATTTTTTGAAACAGCTTCAGCAGAATAGGTGTTATTTCTTCTTTGAAAGTTTGATAGAATTCCCCAGGGAATCCGTCGGGTCCTGGGCTCTTGTTTTTTGGGAGGTTTTTGATCACTGCTTCAATCTCGTTTCTAGATATCAGTCTATTCAGGTTGTCAATGTCTTCCTGGTCCAATTTTGGGAGTTTATAGTTTTCCAGGAATGCATCCATTTCATCTAGGTTGCTTAGCTTATTGGCATATAACTCTTGATAATAACTTCTGATGATTGTTTCTACTTCCTTGGTGTTAGTTGTGATCTCTCCCTTTTCATTCATAATTTTATTAATTTGGGCTTTCTCTCTTTTCTTTTGGAGTAGTGTGGCCAATGGTTTATCAATCTTATTGATTCTCTCAAAAAACCAGCTTCTAGTTTCATTGATACGTTCTACTGTATGTCTGGTTTCTACCTCATTGATCTCTGCTTTAATCTTGATTATTTCCCTTCTTACATGTAGAGTTGGTTTGATTTGTTGTTGATTATCCAGTTCTTTAAGGTGTAGAGACAGCTGGTTTATTCTGGATTTTTCAATTTTCTTGAGGGAGGCTTGGATGGCTATGTATTTCCCCCTAGGACCACCTTGGCTGTATCCCATAGGTTTTGGAGTGAAGTGTCTTCATTCTCATTGGTTTCCATAAATTGTTGAAGTTCTTCTTTGATCTCCTGGTTGATCCAAACATTCTTAAGCAAGGTGGTCTTTAGGTTCCAGGTGTTTGAGTTCCTTCTGAACTTTTCCTTGTGATTGAGCTCCAGTTTCAAAGCATTGTGATCTGAGAATATGCAGGGAATAATCTCAGTCTTTTGGTATCGGTTGAGCCCTGATTTGTGACCCAGTATGTGGTCTATTCTGGAGAAGTTTCCATGTGCACTTGAGAAGAATGAGTATTCTGTTGTTTTAGGGTGGAATGTTCTGTATATATCTATGAGGTCCATCTGGTCCAATGTGTCATTCAATGCTCTTATTTCTTTATGGGTTTTCTGCTTCGATGATCTGTCTATTTCTGAGAGAGGCGTAATAAGATCTCCTACTATTAATGTATTCATATCAATATGACTCTTTATCTTGATTAATAGTTTTCTTATGTAATTGGGTGCTCCCATATTGGGGGCATAGATATTTACAATTGTTAGATCATCTTGGTGGATAGTCCCTTTAAGAATTATGTAGTGTCCTTCTGTATCTCTGACTACCATCTTTAGTTTAAAATCTAATTTATCTGATATGAGAATCGCCACCCCGGCCTTCTTTTGAGGCCCATTGGCATGAAAGATGCTTCTCCATCCCTTCACTTTCAGTCTGGGTGTATCTTTAGGTTCAAAATGGGTCTCTTGTAGACAACATATGGATGGGTCCTGTCGTTTTATCCAATCTGCAACCCTGTGTCGTTTTATGGGCGCATTTAGGCCATTCACATTGAGAGTGATTATTGAGAGATACGTTTTTATTGACATTGTGTTATCTTTGAAGTCTTTCTTTCTGTCGATTGTCTCTATATTTCTGTTCAATGCTATTCTTAGGGTTTTTCCTCTTTTATAGAACCCCCCTTAATATTTCCTGCAGTGTCAGCTTGGTGGTTGCATAGTCTTTTAAGCCTTGTCAGTCTTGGAAACTCTTTATCTCTCCATCCATTTTGAATGGCAGTCTTGCTGGGTAAAGTATTCTTGGCTGCATGTTCTTCTCATTTAGTGCCCTGAATATATCTTGCCAGCCCTTTCTGGCTTGCAGGTCTCTGTGGACAGATCTGATGTTATTCTGATGGGTTTTCCTCTGTACGTAAGTAGCTTCTTTGTCCTAGCGGCTTTCAAGAGATTGTATCTACAATTATGATTCCTCAATTTTACTATGAGGTGCCTGGATGTTTTTTTGGAATTTATAATCTTGGGAGGAGACCTTTCTGCCTCTAGTACATGAACACTTGTTCCATTCGCAAGATTGGGAACATTTTCATGAAGAACTCTTTCCACTATATCTTCTAGACTTCTTCCTTTCTCCTCCCCTTCAGGGATTCCAATAATTCTGACGTTGGAACGTTTCATGGCATCATTTATTTCCCTGATTCTGTTTTCGTGGCTTCTAAGCTGTTTGTTCCAGGCTTCCTCCTGATCCTTTCTCTCTATCTGTTTGTCCTCCAGATCACTAATTCTATCTTCTGTCTCAGTTACCCTAGCTTTTAGAGAATTTAGATTAGATTGGAACTCATTGAGAGCATTGTGAACCTCATCCCTGGTGGCCTTCAGCTCTGCCCTAACATTATGAACACCATCCCTGGTCGCTTTCAATTCTGCCTTAATCAATTCCGTTTGGTCATCCATGGCTTTCTCCAACCTAGCTATTGCCTGGATAATTGTTAGCCTGAATTCTCTTTACGACATATTGTCTATGTTGATAGCCATTAGCTCTGTTGCAGGAGGCCCATCCTCTGTACTTTTCTTCTGTTGGGGATTCCTCCTCCTAGTCATTTTGGTGAGAGATGACTGGACAGATGTAGCTGGATGTATCGACCGTGGTGCCGTCAAGGTGCACCCTGGAACGCTTCTGAGCACTCAGGATTCCCCACCCAAACGAGAGAAAAAAGAAAAGAAAAAGAAAAAAGAGAGAGGGAGAGAGACAGGAAAAAAAGGGAAGATAAAAGAGAAGGTTCAGTCCAAATGGGCCCCAGGGTAAGATTTATGATGTATACAAACAAAAACAGACAAACAAAAAGACTGATAAAAGTATATGATGAGAGAAAAAATATATATACATAAGCAAAAAAAAAAAAAGTAAGAACCTCGCCTAAAAGAATCCCAAGTATAATATTTATATACTATCAGGACAAACATAAATACACAGAGACACTGGCAGAAGAAAAAGATGGGAGCATGGTTATAGATTCTCAGTGTGGGCGAGGAAGGTTATTTTGATTCTCCCTGGATGTTATCTTGATATCATTGTTAAAGGACTCAACTTTCCTAAGATAAAAGGGGGATTAAAAATTGGTTAACCTATAGGGGTAGCATTGATTGGAGAAAGGGGGTTACCTTGAAGTT
This sequence comes from Martes flavigula, assembly GCA_029410595.1. NCBI lineage: Eukaryota > Metazoa > Chordata > Mammalia > Carnivora > Mustelidae > Martes > Martes flavigula. The sequence continues at coordinate 243,263 of JAODOS010000047.1, read as the reverse complement.
TAACTCTATATAAATATTAGAAAATAAAAAATAAAAAAGGAATAAACTGGACCAAATTAAACTAATTTTTTTTAAAAAAATTAAAAATAAAAAAGCAAAAGAAAAACACATGTGTATGTATCAAAAATTCAGGTTAGAAGTTTATTATGGAATTTGATGTACTGGACATCTCACTGTGATGGTAAATAGGTTAAAAAATTATCTATATAGAAAAAGAAAAAAAAAGAACCCGCATAGTGGAAAGGAGTTAAAAGTAAAAGTTGTATCTATGAAGTAGTGGTGGTTGTTCTCTTGTAGTCTTTTTTTTTTCTTTCCTGATTTGTTTTCTGGGGGAGGGGGCTGCCACGTGGGTTTTCAGTCAATGATGTTCCCTGAGTTAAGTCCTCCAGCCCCCTCAAGGGGGTGGGCTATGAGGAAAACAGTTTTTTCAGGCTTTTGTTCTCTGGAGGTTTTTATGTTTGTTCACTTCTTTTCTCTCGCCTTGACAGCTTTTGATGGTTTTTGGAGGTTTAGAGGAAAACAAACTGCACCCCGACCTCCCTCTCAGAGAGAAGCCTCAGTCTGCTCCCCTGCAGGTGTTGCAGCCACTGGGACGCTGGCAGAGCAGATTCTGAGTTGCGGTCCCTGGGGGCGCAGGATCTCATGCTTGTATGTAAAACCACGGGAGCAGCAGCTGTCTGGGCAGCCCCAGACCGCCAGAGAGGTTCCAAGCAGCGATCGCACACCGAGATTTTCCCGCTGGCCAGGACTGGGACTGCCTGGTCTTTCCAGGTCTAAGAGTGCAGGACATGCACGCACCTCTCCCAGGGGAGGTTGTGGGGTGCGGGCATCTCCAGCTCTAGCACGGGGCGGGTCGCAGAACACCAGGCTGTGCGTTCGTGCACCTCTTTCAGGGGAGGGTGAGGCGCGCGTGAAAGTATCTCAGGCAAGATGCACTTTCTGCCGTCTGGTGTGGCTCCCAGCCCCTCACGGGAGCCAGACTCCACTCGTTCTCTGGCGCGCTGGTGGTTCAGGGACCAAGACCTGGTTTCTCCACCACACTCTCTGGCTCAGCACCAGGGGAGGCTGTCCTGGGTCTGGGGACTTAAGCCCCTGTCCCTAGCCTCCCCAATTCCCACAAATTCCCCCCACGATCCTTTGCTCTTTTGAGTGCTTTCAACCAGACTCCAAGTTAATGCTGGTGCCCAGACCACATCTTCTTTATCCATTCCTCTGTCCATAGATATCTGGGTTCTTTCCATAGTTTAGCTATAGTGGATATTGTTGCAGTGAACACTGGGGTGCAGGGGCCAGTTCTTTTCACTACATCTCTATTTTTGTGGTAAAAGCCCTATAGTGCAATTGCTGTGTTTTAGGGTAACTTTACTTTTAACTTCTTGAGAAAACCCCGTACTGTTTTCCAGAGTGGATGTAACAGTATGCATTCCCACCAGGAGTGCAGGAGGCTTCCCCATTCTCTGCATCCTCACCAACATTTGTGCTTTCATGTCTTGTTAATTTTAGACATTCTGCCTTGTGTGATAGGACACCTCAGTGTGGTTTAGATTTGCATTTCCCAGAAGCCATGTGATATGGAACATTTATGCATATACCTGTTGGTCACATGTGTGTCATCATTGGAGAAGTGTCTGTTCATATTTTCACCCATGTCTGAACCTTACAATGGGTTAAGGCCCTGAAGGCTGGAAGATACAATCAGCCAGAACTGTGAAGATCTTCACAAGGTCTGAGTTAAAATGGAGTTTTAGGGTGTGTGTCAAGCTCAGGGATTGTGTTCAGAGGGTGGATGAAAATGTAGGTTCACTGACATCGTTTCAGGTTTGCATTCAGATTTCTCATGCTCTGAATCCAGTCTGGAGTAGAAAGGGGAGTTTCCTTTTGTGTGGCAGGCTGATCCTCTGGTTTTGCTGAAGTGTTCCTAATAACTGGGGCTTGGGAGCCAGGCCTCTACAGATGGACCTCTCAGAACTCCAAATAGGGTTATGGTTAGGACCTAGGAGCATGGAAGGTCTGAACTGCCCACCGCGTGGTGAGCGTCCTGGAGGGCTGAGTTGAGGGCATGGGTTAGGGTGAGTGTCCGGCTCAGGGTTTCAATCCATGAGCCCTTGAAAGTGGGAGTTCACTGGGATGGAAACAGATGGGGCTTCTGATTTCTACTGACCTAGAAACTTATTGGAGTCCATTATGGACAGATTTCCTTCTGGGTGGGAGGCTGAGTCCTCTGGTATTACTCAGGCATCCCCAAATCCTGGGGCTTTGGAGCCCACCCTTAAGGGACGAATACCTGAGAACCGAACTTAGGGATATAGTGTCAAAGGGAATTGCAGCCCCAAACAGCTGACAGTGTGTGTAGTTCCTAGAGGTTGGAATTAAGGATGAGTGTGTTCCGGTTCAGTTCAGGCACAGGGTTTGTGGCCTAGAGGCCACTGAATGTGGGGTTTTGCTTGGATAGGCTCAGATGGGCAGGCATTTTCTCCTGCTTTGAATACTTTCTAGAGGTCTGCATAGCACGCTTTCCTCTTGTGTGTTAGGCTGAGTCTTGTGGTATGGCTACGGTGACCCCAGTCCCTGGGGCAGGGGGCCAGGCCCCTAGGAATGGAATGCTCAGAACACAAACTAAGCTTCAGTTAGGGGTTAGGAGCATGGCAGGCCCAATCTGACGGTGATGTGGCAAGCTATCCAGAGGGCTGAGTACAGAGTGAGGGACAGAGTGAATGTCAGGTTCACGTTTGTGTCCACGGAACTGCTAACTCTGGATGAACTTAGTGGAGCATGGCAGATTTCTCCTGCTCAGAACCCTTTGCAGAGTTCCAAATGGTATGGTTTCCTTCCGGGTGGGAGGCAGAGATCTCAGATATTGCTCAGGTGTCCCCGTTGGTGGGACTTGGGTGCCAGTCCTCTGGGGATAGAAGCCTGAAAACCCAACCTAGGGTTAGGTCTAGGTCCAGGAACATGACAGTCCTGGTCTGCTGGTGCTGTGCAGAGCTCTCAAGGGGACTGAGTGGAGAACGTGGGTCAGGCTGAGTCAGGCTCCGGGTTGGTGTCCATGGGGCTACAGAAGATGGGGGTAGCCATAGAGGGGAGAGGCAGATTTCTTCGGCACTGAGTCCTTGGCAGAGTTCCAATTCTACTGTGTCCTTCTGGGTAGAAGGCAGAGTCCTCTGGCAGTTCTCAGGGGTCCCACCTATGTGGGGCTTTGGTACCTGTATTTTGGGGACACAAGACAGAAAATGCACCTGTTTAGGTTAGGGCTGAGGGTCATGTCAAGCTCATTCTGCAACCCTGAGAGGAGCAACCTGGGGAGCAGAGTTGACGCCATGGGTCAGTGTGAGTGTTAGGATCCAGGTAGTGTACAGGGGGTTGCTGAAAGTGGGATAGGCTCAGGGGGCCACGAAATATTCTGGTATAGTTCAGGTGTAATCCATCAGTGGGGCTTTGGTGTTGATTCTCCGAGGACAGAAGACTGAAAGCACAACCTAGGGCTAGGGAAAGAGCACAGGGGCATGGCTGGCCTGATCTACCGGTGCTGAGGCTGGATGTCTGGGGCACTGAGTTGAAGGCCAGGGTCAGGTGGTGCATTGTGCTCTGGGTTTGTGCCTGGGGTCCTGCCAAATGTGGGGGTGACTTCAGGGGGCATGCAAGTTTCTCCCATTCTGAGGGTTCTGTGCAGCTCCAAACAGAACAGTTTCCTCCTGGGTAGCAGACGGAGTCCTGGGTTGTGGCTTGGGGCCAAATATGGAGGAATTGGGGCCCAGCCTCTGGAGATGAAGATTGAAAACCCAACCTAGGGTTAAGGTTAGGGCCAGGAGCATGGCAGACCCAATATGCTGGCACTGAGGAGGGATCCCAGGGGGCTGAATTGAGGGCAGGGTTCAGGTGGTACTACAGAGTCCGGGTTTGTGGCCAGGGGGCCGCTGAAGGAGGGGTGTGTGCTCAGGGAGGCATGCAGTTTTTCCCACTCTGAGTGTTCTACTGAGCGTCAAATGGCACAGTTTCCTCCTGGGTGGTAGGCAGGCTGTGTGGCAGCCTCCTCATTTGTGGCCAAATGGTGAGCAGAAAGTGGGGGATGGCCTCGGGGGGCGGCATGCAGTTTTCTCCCACTCTGAGGATTTGGCACAGCTCCAAATAGCATGATTTCCTCCTGCATGGTGGGCAGAGTCATGGTGTGTCACTCAGGGGTCTTTAATCTTGGAGGCTTAGAGTCAGGCCTCTTGGAATGGAAGCCTGAAAATCCAAATTATGGATAGGGTTAAGGTCTAGGGGCATGGTATATATGCCAGTATTGAGGTAGGTGCCCTCGTGCGCTGAGTTGAGGTTGGGAGTCAGACAGCACATTACCCTCTGGTTTTGTGTCCAGGCGTTCACATAACCTGGGGGTGAATTCAGGGGTGCATGAAATTTTCTCTAGATCTGAAGGTTCAGCGCAGCTCCAACCAGCACAGCTGTACCCCACGTGGCAGACAGAGTCCCAGCATGAGTATCAGGCATCCTCAATCATGTGGACTTAAGGACCAGGCCTCTGGGCACAGAATCCTGTACACCCAACCTAGGGTTAGGGTTAGGACCTAGGGGCATGGCAGACTCGATCTGCCAGCACTGAGGCATGATCCCCTTGGGGCTGAGTTGAGGGCATATGTCAGGTGGTGCCTCAAAATCCGGGTTTGTGGCCAGGGGGGCTGCAGATGGAGACGGTGTCTCTTTAGTGGGGTATGCAGGTTTCTCCCTCTCTGAGGGTTCTGTGAAGCTTCAAATGGCACAACATCCTACCACACGGGAGGCTGAATCCTGGGGTATTACTCAGGGGTCCTTAATGAGCTGGTTTGGTGGCCAGGTCTTTTGGGATGGAAGCCTGAATACCCACACCAGGATTAGGGTTAGGTCCCAGGGGCATGGCAGGTTCAATCTGTCGGTGCTGAGCCAGGTTCCCTAGTAGGCTGAGTTGAGGGCAGATGTCTGGAGGTGCATCAGATTCCAGGTTTTGATCCAGGGGCTTCACAGAAGCTCAGGTGGCCTCAGGCGATCATACAGGTCTCTCCCATTCTGCGGGTTCTGTGCAGATCCAAGCAGCAGAGTTGTGCCCTCAGTGGGAGGCAGAATTCTGGTGTGAGTCTCAGGGGTCCCCAATCTGACTGGGTTGCGGGCCAGGCCTCTGGGCATGGTAGCCTGTACATGTCACCTAGGTTTAGGCTTAGGGCCTAGGGTCATGGCTGTCCTGATCTGCCATTTCAGAGGCATGCTCTGCCCAGGGCCAAGTTGAGGATTTGTCAGTCATTGCGTCAGAGTCCGTTTTTGTGACTGGGGGGTCACCAAAGGTGATGTTGGCTTTATGAGGGCTTGCAGGTTTCTCCCACTCTGAGAGTTCGGCACAGCTCTGAATGGTCTGGTTTGCAACCACATTGTGGGCTGAATTTTAGGGAGTTACTCAGGGATTGTTAACCTGGGGGGCTTTGGGGCCAGCCCTTTAATGTAGAATCCTAAAAACTCAAACTACCTTTAGGGTTGGGGCCTAAGGGCATGGCAGGCCAGATCTGCTGGTGCTGAGGCGGGCTCCCTGGTGGGCTGAGTTGAGACAGGGCATCATGCAGTGCCTCAGTCTCTGGGTTGGTGACCGTGGGGGCCACAGAGGGTGGACGTGGCCTCAGGGAGGCATGCTGGTTTCTCCTGCTGTGAGGGTTGGGCGCAGCTCCAATGGCACAGTTTCCATCTGGGTAGCAGGTGGATTCCTGGGATGTGGCTCTGGGGTCCCCAATCTAGAGGGCTTGGGGGATAGGCCCTTGCAGATGGAAGCCTGAAAACCCAACCTAGGGTTAGGGTTAGGATCTGGGGCATGGCAGGCCTGAACTGAAATTGCTGAGACAGGCACTCCAGGGGGCTGAGTAGAGTGAGTGTTTGGCCGTGTTTGTACCTGGGTCTTAAACTGCTTTCTCATGGGGTTTGGGTTGCCACCACTTGAGATCATGGGCCAGGCCCAGGTGGCTGCCCTGCAGGTCAGGGCCACCAGAAGCCGTTTCACTGGGGTCCTTTCTGGCCAATTCTCATGAGCTTTATGCCCAAATGGATATTGAGTTGGGCGAGAAACTCATGAGAATTGGCCGGCATTGGGCGGCAAATTGGGATGCACTCACATCCGCTGTTTAGAGTGCTTTCTCCCTAGGTGCATGTTGCAACCATCCAGGAACTTGGACTGGTCCCACACGGCTTCCCTAAGGGCCCCAGCGGATGGAAGATTTCTGAGGGTAGAGTTGAGGGACAGTCTCAGGCTGAGAATGAGGCTCCGTGTTTGTGGCCCATTTGGGTGCTGAAGGTGGGGGTGGCCTCAGGAGGGTATGAATGTTTCTCCCCATCTGAGGGTTTTCTGCAGCTCAAAACAGTACTGTTTCCTCCTTTGTGGCAGTGAAGTCCTTGGGTGCAGCTCTGGGGTTCCCAATCTGGACGGCTTGGGAGCCTGGTATCTGGGGACAGAAGCCTGAAAAGCCAACCTGGGGTTAGGGTTAAGGCCTAGGGTCATGGCAGGACTGATCTGCCGGTGCTGTGGCAGGATCCCTGGATGGCTGAGTTGGTGATGGGGGTCCATTGGCACATCAGGCTATGGGTTTTTTGGTTAGGGCGGGGGAGCACCGGAGGTGGGGGTGGCTTCAGGGAAGCATGCAGATTTGTTCCATTCTAAGGATTCTGCGAAGGTGCGAATGGCACTGTTTCCTCCTTTGTGGCAGGTGGACTCCTGGGGTGTGGCTTTGGGGTCAACAATCTGGAGGGCTTGGGGGAAAGGCCTCTGGGACAGGAAGCCTGAAAACCCAACCGAGAGTTATTGCCAGGGCCTACGGGCATGGCAGGTCAAATCTGCCAGTTTTGGTGTAGGCACTCCATGGGGCTGAGTAGCAGGAGGAATCGGCTTCATGTGCACCTGCCTTATAGAGCATTTTCTCAGCGGGTTCATGCCGAGACAACTCGGGACCCCAGTCTGGGCCCACGTGGAGGCCCTGCGGCCATACGCCACAGGAAGCAAGTTCTCCAGGGGGCTTCCAGCCAATTCTCATGAGCTTTCTGCCCAAATCAACATCAATTTGGACAGAAGGCTCGTGAGAATTGACTGGCATTGGGCAACAATTCAGGCTGCACAGGCTCCTGTGATCTAGAGCGCTTTTTCGCTAGGTTCATGTCACGGCCGTCAGAGAACATGGGTCGGGCCCAGTCTGTTCCCACGAGGGACCCTGCACAGGGGAGCTTTCCCAGGGTAGAGTTGAGGGACGTGTTCCTGCTGAGCCTCAGCCTCCAAGTTTGCAGCCTGGTGGGGTGCCAAAGGTGTGGCTGGCTTCAGTGGTGGTATGCAGGTTTCTCCCACTCTGAGGGTTTTGCACATCTCTGAAGGTATGGTTTCCTCCGTGGTGGCAGGCAGAGTCGTGGGGTGTGGCTCAGGGGTCCATTATCTGGAGGACTCGAGGTACATGGCCCTGGGGACAGAAACCTGAAAACACAACAGAGGGTTAGGGGCAAGGCCTAGGGCATGGCAGGCCAGATCTTCCAGTGCTTGGTTGGGCATCCTATGGGGCTGAGTAGTGGGAGGCATTGGCCTCGTGTGTGCCTGGGTCATAGAGGGCTTTCTCGCAGGGTTCTGGCCGCGATCAGACCCCCGGCTAGGGCCAGGTGGTGGCCTTGTGGAACCACGCTGCTGGTAGCGAGTTCACCAGGGATTTTCCAGCCAATTCTCACGAGCTTTTAGCCCAGATATCGATTTGGGCAGAAGTCTCGTGAGAATTGTCTGGTGTTGGGTGCAATTCAGGCCGCACTGGCACCTGTGTTCTTGAGCGCTTTTTTGCCAGGTGCTTGTTCTGGCCATCTGGGAACATGGGCCAGGTACCCGCGAGGGCCCATGCAAGAGTTTCCGGGGGCAGAGTTGAGGTAGGGGTTCTGGCTGAGCGTCAGCCTCTGTGCTTGTGGTCTGGTGGGGAGATGAGGGTGGGGCTTACCTCAGGGGTGGCGTGCAGGTTTCTCCCACTCTGAGGATTTTGTGCAGCTCTGAACAGCACAGTTTCCTCCTGGGTAGCAGGCAGAGTCATGGAGTGTGGATCAGGGGTCCCCAACCTGAGGGCTCAAGGGCAAGGGCCCTGGGGAAGGAAGACGGAAACACCAAATGAGGGTTAGGGCCAGGGCCTAGGGGCATGGCAGTCCTGATTTGCCAGTGCCTGGGTGGGCACTACCGGGGGCTGAGCAGCAGGAGGCTTTGGTCTTGTGTATGCCTTACTAGAAGATGGCTTTCTCCCAGGGTTTGGGCCATGACCACTCGGCACCCTGGGCCATGACCAGGCAGCAGCCCTGTGAGCCTGAGCCTTTTGGAGCGATTTCAATGGGGGTCTTCCAGCCAGTTCTCATGAGATTTCAGGGCAGAAAATTTATGAGAATTGGCCAGCGTTTTGCGGTGATTCGGGGCGGCCTGTTGCCTGCAGTATAGAGGGCTTCTCACTAGGTGTGTGTCACGGCCATCCAGGAAAATGGGTAGGCCCCCAGGCTGTGGAGCACTCTGGGTTCAGAGTTGAGAGAGGGGTTAAGGCTAAGTGTCAGCCTCCCTGTTTGCAGCCTGGTGGGGTGCCAAAAGTACGGGTGACCTCAATGGGGTTGTGCAGGTTTCTCCCGCTCTGAGGGTTTTGTGCAGTTTCAAATGGCACAGTTTCCTCCGGGGTGGCAGGCAGAATCATGGGGTGTGGCTCAGTGTCCATAATTCGGGGGGCTTGTTTACCTGCCACCTCAGAATGGAAACCTGAAAACCCAAACAAAGGTTAGGGTTAGGGCCTAGGGACATGGCATGACAGTTCTCCCGGCACTGAAGCAGTTTCCCCTCAGGGATTAGTTGAGGGCACACATCCAGTGATATGGCAAAATTCGGCTTTATGGCCAATGGGACTGCCATGGTTGGGGTGCCTTAAGGGGGCCATGCAACTTTCTCCCCCTCCAAGGGCTCAGAGCAGCTCCAAATGGTATGGTTTCATACTGCATGGCTAGTGGAGTCCTGAAGTGTCACTCAGACGTCCTTAGTCCGGGGGGCTTGGGAGCCAAGCCCCTCAGAATGGAAGCCTGAAAATTAGGGTTAGGGCCTGGGGAAATACAGACACGATCTGCCGGCGCTATGACAGGTTCCCCTCAGGGCTGAGTTGAAGACATGCATCTGGTGCCAGGCAGAATCCAACTCTATGGCCAGGGGGTCTGCTGATGGTGGTAGTGGCTTTAGGAGGCAGGCAGGTTTCTCCTCCTCTGAGGGTTTGGAGAAGCTCCATACTGCAAGGTTTCTTTCTGCGTGGTGTGTGCAGTTCTGGGTTCTCGCTCAGGGATCTTTAATCCAAGGGGCTTAGGGGCCTGGCATCTTGGGATGGAAGCCTGAAAACCCAAACTAGAATTATGGTTAGGGCCTAGGGGCATGGCAGAATCGATCTGCCAGTGCTGAGACTGGCACCCTGGTGGCTGAGTTGAGGGTGGGTGTCAGGCGGTGTATTGGAATTCTGGTTTGTGTCTAGGTGGTGCACAAATGCTGGGCGTGACCCAGGTTCATACAGTTTTCTCCCGCTCTGAGATTTCTGTGCAACTCCAAATGACACAATTTCACCCTAGGAAGCTGACAGTGTGCTGGTGTGAGTCTCAGGCATCCCCAGTATGACGGGCTTGGGAGCCAGCCCTCTGGGCACAGAAGCCTGTACACCTGACCTAGGGTTAGGCTTAGGGCATAGGGGCATGGGACGCCCTATCTGAAAGCACTGAGGTGGGCTCCGCTCAGGGCTGCGTTAAGGGTATGTGTCTGGTGGCTTGGCAGAGATGCATTAGGAGTCTGAGGAAGGACTAGCAGTGTTAGTTCACACCACTGGAGGGAGTGGTAAGCCAAGGTGCAAGAGACCTGGAAGGCATGGCAATGCTGCTTGCCACCACTGGAGGCAGTGGCGAGCTGCCACGGGAAACACGCGAGGAGGAGTCAGTGCAGCCTGCTGGCTCTGAGGGACGTGGGGAGGTGTTGGGTGAGAGACCTTGAAAGATGAGGCACTGCAGCTTGTTTTTACAGGATGGAGTGGTGAGCTGTATAGTCTCTGTTTCTCTAGGCTCAAGAGTAGTCATAAGAAACGCTGCAGCCGGGCCCCCACTCAACATTGTGCCCCATTTCCCCAGGTTTGCTAGTAATGTGCTGTCAGGATGGTTCAGGAGGGTCCTCGCAGTCGGGCTCTGGGGCCAGGGGAAAACAAGCCCGACTCATGGTGCCTCCAAGGATTTGAGTGTTTGTTTGGAAGAGTATGTTTGTTTCTCCAAAAAGGACAGGGGCATTGGTTGGCTTTAGAAGGGAGTCAATGACCACTTAAGAAACAAGCATGTGTCTCTCCTTCTCCCAGGAATCAGAACAGGTGTGCAGACTTTAGGTGGGAGCCACCTGCTTATCGCCACCTGACAACCCTTCTTCACTCTGGCTCCGCGGAAATCAGTGTCTGAGTCAGTCATGCAGCTTGTCCCAGGACGTCAGAATTCAGAGAAAACAGCAGGCCCTTGGGGCACAAGGTCACATCCATGCCAGGTTGGGAGGTAAAAGTTTTCTTTCACTCCAAACCTCCTGGGCTTTTCTCTTGTCTCCAGTGGAGCCACAAATTCACATTGAACCAGCTGTAAGCAATCTAGTGTGGGTGCCCGAGATCCTGAGTTTCTCTGCAGGGAGCACCTGGCAGGGGTGTTATTTTCTCTGTTTATTTCTGGCTTACAAAGGTATTTGTAACATCGCTTTCCTAGGAAATCCCTTGGATTCGAAAGGAAGATGAGATTGAATTGGTGTGGGTTTTGAACATAGAAAGTATTCCTTCCTCTAACAATGTTTATTCCATTGGACCTAGGCTGTGGTGGAATCGTCAGCATCTAGAGTTAGGTGGCTGTTTGTGGTCAGAGACTTGGATGATGGCTTCTCCTTTATCCTAATGGATTGGTCTTTCCATCCAAAGAGTTCCAATGAGGGCAGAGGGAAAATTCAAAATGATCCCAAGGAGACTTGGACAATTTAAAAGGGATGCTTGTCTTCCTAGTTTCACTCAAACAGCTATATATAGTTGGACATGCGGTATATTCTCTGCAGTTTCATGGGTGGTGAAGTCAGAAGGAGAGTCTTTGGGAAATTCCCTGGATAGAGGCATTCTGGTGGCTTCAAGGGACTTGGTGTCAAGAACCCTGGAGTGAATTTCTGTTGCTGCTGGCCTGATGCTCAGTGAGTCAGGTTATCCCATAGGTTTTCCATTTCGTCCTTAGGAAATTGCTGGCAGGGAATGTTCTGCTTAAAGTGGAACCGTCGGAGGCACATGGGTGGCTCAGTGGGTTAAGCCCCTCTCTTTGGTTCAGGTCATGATCCCAGGGTCCTGCGATGGAACCCCTCATTGGGCTCTCTGCTCAGAGGGGAGCCTGCTTTGCCCTCTCTCTCTGCCTGCCTCTCGCCTACTTCTGATCTCTGTCTGTCAAATAAATAAATAAAATCTTAAAAAAAAGAAAACAAAACCAAAAATGGAACCCTCCTACACTGTTGGTGGGTATTTGGGTTTTTGCAGCCACTCTGGAAAAGGATATGGTGTGTCCTCCAAAACCTAAGAACTGAACAACCCTAGGATCCAGCAATTTCCCTCCTAGGTATTTGCCTAAAGGGCACAAAAATGCACATTCAGTGGGGTACAAGCACCGTGATATTTACAGGAACATTATCAACCATAGCAAAACAGTGGAGGGAGTCCTAATGTCCATTCACTAATGAGTGATTACGTGTGTGTGTGTGTGTGTGTGTGTGTGTATGCATATATATTGATTCTCCCCCATCATCTTAATGGAATAGGAGCCAGGTTCCTAAAGTATGAAATCTTACCCTCTGCAAGGATGTGCATGGATCTACAGTGGACTTAGCTAAGCAAAATCAGTAAGAAAAGACCAATATCTTATAACTTGACTTCTATGGAATTTCAGGAAGAAAAGAGGTGAACATAGTGAGCAGAGAAAGATAGGATAATGAGGAAACAAATTTAACCTTAGAACACAAACCGAGGGTTGCTAGAGGGCAGGGGTATGGAAGGGAAGGGTTCAATGGGTGACAGCTATTAGGGAGGGCATTTGTTGTGATGAGCTCTGGGTGTTCTATGCAGGTGAGGAATGACAAAATCCTACCCCTGAAGGAGAGGAATGAACACTGCATGGAAACGAATTGGAATTGAAGGCAATGAAGAAAAGAAGAAGAGCATGTTCTACTTCATGAAGACTGAGGTAAAACTGGAATGACTTTTGCTCTCCTGTTCTGTAGCTGATCATGTTGAAACACTCTGTGGCAGGATACACTAGTTTCCTATTGCATAAGGAGCCCTCAGAGAGCTGCCATGAAAGATTCAGATGTCAGAGCATGTTCATGTACCATTGATATGTTCCTTTCAGTTTGCCCGGGTACAAAGGTAAGTGGAGAGAAATAGGGTAGAAGAGGAAAGAGGTGTGAAACATTCAGGAGGTAGCCTTCGCCCTTTCTCATGAACGCCTGGGCCAGTGTAAATTGAGAAGAAGGAGTGCGGATCCCAGAGCTTTGCCACAGACAGGAGAGTTCTAGGTCTGCCTAGAGCTGGCAGGGGTCCCTGAGGAGAACTGAGCTAGTGTTGTGGCGGGCACGAACTGGTGGTGCTGAGGTGAGTTCTCCAAGGAGCTGAGTTGAAGATGGGGGCCGGGTGGCGCATCAGGCTCTGGGTAGTCAGGGGGCTGCAGAAGTGGGGGAGTCCGCATGGGGACATGCAGGTTTCTCTGGCTCTGAGGGTTCTGCACAGCTCCAAGTGGACTAGTTTCCTGTTGGGTGGCAGGTGGACTCCTACACTCTGGCCCCAAGGTTCCCAATCTAGAGGGCTTCGGGGACAGGCCCCTGGGGAAGGAAGGCTAAAAATACAACATAGGGTCAGGGTAATGGCCTTGGGGCATGGCAGGCCTGATCTGCCAACACCGAGGTTGGATACCCTCGGGATTGAGTTGGCGGAATGTGTCCTGCAATCAGGGTTTCTGGCCAGAGGGGTGGCTGATTTTGGGGTTGGCTTTAGAGGGGCATATTGGTTTCTCCGTCTCTGAGGGAACTGTGGATCTCCAAATGCCAAGGATTCCTTCCAAATGGCATGGAGGTCAGGTTTCTGGGTTGTTACAGAAGGGTCCTGAATCTGGGGAGTTGGGGGCCAGGCCTCTTGGGATGGAAGCCTGAAATCAGAAATTAGAGTTATGGGAAGGGCCTAGGGGCATGCTATGCTCAGTCTGCTGGTGCTGAGGTGGGCTCCCCAGTGGGCTGACTTCATGGTGGGTATCAGGTAGCATGTCAGACTCAGAGTTTGTGTCCAGAGTTTGTGTCCACTTTGTGCCACAGAAGTTGGGGTGACCTCAGGGTTGCATGCAAGTTTCTCCCTCCCTGAGGGTTCTGCAGAGCTCCAAATGGCATGGTTTCCTCCCGTGTGGTGGGTGCAGTCTGGGGAGTAACTGAGGCATCCTTAATCTATACCAGCATGTGTCTCAGAGGTGCCCAATCTAGTGGTCTTGGGGGACAGGCCTCTGGGCATGAAAGCCTGTACACCCCACCTAGTGTTAGGGTTAGGGCCTAAGGGCATGGCATGTCCAATGTGCTGGTGCTGATGCGGGCTCTCCGAAGGGCTGAGGTGAGCACATAGATCTGGCCTCGCAGCAGAATCCGGTTTTGTGGCCATGGGGGTGACTCATGGTGGGGGTGGCATTAGGGGGGCTCGTAGGTTTCTCCCTGTCTGAGGGTTCGGCACAGCTCCAAACCACAACGTTTCCTCCCGTGTGGCAGGTGGACTCCTGTGGTGTCACGCAGGAGTCCTCAATCTGGGGGACATGGTGGTCAGGCCCCCTGGGATGGAAGCCTGAAAACCTAAACAGGGATTATGGTAAGGGCCTAGGGCCAGGGTGGCCTGATCTGCTGATGTTGAGGCAGGCACCCTCAGGGCTGAGTTGAGGGCATGCATCTGGCCACTCAGCAGAATCTGGCTTTATGACCAGGGGGGCCACAGGTGGTGGGAGTGCCTTTAGAGGGGCAGGTTTCTCCCCCTCTGAGTGTTCAGCACAACTCCAAATGGCACAGGTGTCTACTGTGTGGCGAGCAGAGTCCTGGGGTGTATGTCAGGGTTCCTTAATTCAGGGGGCTTTGTTCCCAGGACCCACAGAATGGAAGCCTAAGTACCCAAACTAGGGTCAGGGTTAGGGCCTAGGGGCATGGCAGGCCCAATCTGCCAGTGCTGCAACAGGATCCCCTATGGGATGAATTGATGGTATGCATTCATTGGTGGGACGGAATCCAGCTCTATGGCAAGAGGGGCTGGCAATGGTTGGGGTGGCTTTAGGGTGGCATGCAGGTTTCTCCCCCTCTGAGGGTTCATTTCAGCTTCAAACCACAACGTTTCCACTCCTGTGACGGGTTGTGTCCTGTGGTGTCACTCAGAAGTCCTTAATCCTGGGAGCGTAGGGGCCAGTCCTCTTGGGATGGAAGCCTGAAAATCCAAATTAGGGTTAGGGTTAAGGCCTAGGGACATGGCAGGCCCAATCTGCTGGAATTGAGGAGGTCTCCCAGTTTGGCTGAATGGAGGGTGGGAATCAGGCAGGAGTTGGGCTCTGGGTTTGTGTCGGGCGGGGGACAGAAGCTGGTGGTGCCCTCGGGGAGCATGCAGGTTTCTCCTGCTCTGAGATTCCTGCACAGTTCCGAAGGGCATCATTTTGCAATCAGATATCGTCGGAGTGCTGGCGGGACTGTCAGGCATCCCCACTCTGATGGTCTTGGGGTATAGGCCTCTGGACACGGAAGCCTGTACACCCCACCTATGGTTAGGGTTAGGGCCTAGGGTCATGGCAGGCTCAATCTGCTAGTGCTAGGTGGACCCCCTCAGGGCTGAGTTGAGGGTATGTGTCCAGCCTCTCTGCAGAAATCAGCTTTATGGCCTCGGTTGCCGAAAACAGTGGGGGTAGCTTTACAGGGGATTGAAGATTTCTCCTCCTCTGAGGGATCGGCAGCTCCAAACTACAAGGTTTCATCCCATGTGGGGGTTGAAGTCCTGCAATGTCATTCAGGGTTCCTTAATCCCGGGGGCTTGGACTTAAGGCCCCCTGGGATAGAAGCCTGAAAACCAAATGGGGTTAGGGTCTCGGGGCAGGGCAGACCTGATCAGCCAGTGCTGACGCAGGCTCCCTGGTAGGCTAAGTGGAGGGCGGGTGATAGGTGGCTCGTGTGAATCTGGGTTTGTGTTCAGGAGGGGCTCTGATGCTGGGGCTTCCCTTGGGGGGCATGAAGTTTTCTACCACCCTGGGGACTGAGGAGCTCCAAATGGCACCATAACACCATAGGCAGCCAGCAGACTGTCAGAATGAGTCTCTGACGTCCCCAGTCTTGTGGATTTGGAGGTTAGGCCTCTGGGTACGTAAGCTTGTACACGCAACCTAGGGTTAGGCTTAAGGCCTAGGGGCATGGCAGCTCTGATATGCTGGTGTTGAGGCGGGCTCCCTCAGGGCTGAGTGGAGGACATGCATCCGGAGATGCGGCAGAATCGGGCATTCTATCCGGTGCCCTCCCGAAGGTGGGAGTGTGTTGAGGGGCTCATGCACCTTTCTCTCTGGAGGGCAGGCAGAGTCTAGTGGTGTGGCTTTGGAATCCCCAGTTTGGAGGTCTTGTGGGGCAGGACACTGGGGATGGAAGTCTGAAAATACAAGCTCATGTTAGAGTTTGGACCTAGGGCATGACAGCCCACATGTGCAGATGCTGAGGTGAGCTCCCTGAGATCTGAAGTTAGGGTCCATGTCAGGCAGTTGATCAGGCTGGAGTTTGTGTCCATGAGTTCCGCCGAATGTATGAGTGTCTTCTTGGGGCCGTGGATGTTTTTCCTGCTCGGGGAGGTTTGCCAGCTCCAGATAGCAATGATTCATTCTGGGGGACAAGACAAGTCCTTTCTCATGGCTCAGAGGTCCTCCAGATGGAGTATTTCGAGAGCGGAGATCTGGGGATGGATGCCTGGACACCCAGCTTTGGGTTTGCTTTAGGCCCTAGTGGCATGACAGGTCTAGTCTGCTCCCTCACGCGCGAGCTATGCAGGGCCCTGAGTTGAAAACGGCACAAGCTCAGGGTCCCAGTGAGGGTGTGTGTCCAGGGGGCTTTCGCAAGTCCCGATGGCCTCAGGGGTCATGCAGGTTTCTCCTCCTCAGATGGTTTTACACATCTCCAAAGAGCAAGGTTTCCTTTCACGGGGTCAGACCAGTTCTCTTTGGTGACTCAGCGGTCCCCCCTATGCAGGGATTCATGACCAGGCTTTTGGGGACAGATGTGTGACAACACAAGACAGTTGGGATTAAGGACCAGGGGCATGACAGGTCCAATCTGATGGCTCTGAGGTCAGTGTGGCTGACTTGAGATCAGGGCTCAGCCTTTGTCAGACTGCCTTAGTGATCAGCATGGCCTGGGAAAGTGGGGTGCCCTTGGGAGTCGTGCAGGTTTCTCCTAATCTGGGGTGCTTTTCAGCTCCATAGGGCACTATTTCCTTCTGGAGGGCAGGCAGGATCATGTGGTTTGGCTCTGGTGTCCACAATCTGGAATTCTTAAGGGCCAGGATTCTGGGCATGGAAGTCTGAAATCCCAATCTAGGGTTCGAGTTAGGGCCCATGATATGGCAGGCCTGATCTGCAGACAATGAGGCGGGATTCCCAGGATCTAAAGTTAGGGTTAGTATCAGGCGGTTGCTCTGGCTGAAGTTTGTGTCCATGAGGATGGCCAAATGACAGGGGCCCCTTAACCAGGGAGGGTTCTCCCTCTCTGGATGATTTGAGTAGCTGCACGTAGCTACGTTTCATTCTGGGGCCGAGGAGGAGTCCTGCTTTATGGCCCCAGGGTCCTCCATATGGAGGGATTAGAGAGATGGGCTCTGGGTGTGGATCCCTGGAAAACCAAACTTGGGATAGGATTAGGCCCTAGGGGCTAGGCAGGCTGGAACTTTCATCGCTGAGGCGTGCTGCCCTCAGGGCTTTGATGATGTCATGAATCTGGCAGTGTGGTGATTCTGGCTTTATGGTTGGGGGGACATGTCAATGTAGGGGCTCTCATTAGGGGGGCATACCGGTTTCCCCCCCTCTGAGGTTTTGTCGCAGCTCCAAAGTGCAAGGATTCCACTTGCATGGCAGCCAGTGTATTGTGGTGTTCTTCAGTAGTCCTTAACCCGGTGGGTGTGGGGCCAGGCCTCTTGGGATGGAATCCCAAAAAACAAAGCTAGGGTTAGGGTTTAGGCCTACGGGTATGACAGGCCCAATCTGTTGGTCTTGAGGTGGTCTCCCCATTTGCCTGATTGGAGGTCATGTGTCAGGCGGGGGCTGGAGTCTGAGTTTGAATTCCGGCGGCCAGTGCACAGTTCCTGGTGGGAACTTCGGGAGGCATGCTGGTTTCTCTTGCTCTGAGGTTTCTGTACAACTCCAAACGGTACCATTTTTCCCTAGGCGGCTCACGAAGTGTCAGCAGGAGTCTCAGGCATCCTCTGTCTGTTGGGCTTGGGTACAGGCCTCTCGGCACAGAAGCCTGTACACCCCATCTAGGGTTTGGGTTAGGGCCTAGAGACATGGCAGCCCCGATCTGCCAGTGCTGAGATGGACTCCCCTCAGGGCTGAGTTGAGGACATGCATCTGACTGCTCGGCAGAATCCGGCTCTATGGCGGGGGGCCTGCTGATGGTGGGGATGGCTTAGGGTGGCTTGAAGATTTCTCCCACTCTAGGGTTTGGTGCAGCTCCAAACTGCAAGGTTTCACCCTGCTTGATGGTTGGAGTCCTGGAGTGTTACTCAGGGGTCCTAAATCCGGGAGGCTAGGGGGGCTAGGCATCCTGGGATGAACGCTGAAAACCCCAACTCGGGTTAGGGTTAGCGTTTCGGGGTATGGCAGGCCCGATCTGCCAGTGTTGAGGCGGGCTTCCTGTTTGGCTGAGTTGAGGGCAGGTAGTAGGTGATGCATCTGAGTCTGGGTTTGTGTTCAGGATGGACTAAGATGCTCGGGCTTGTCTCTGGGGATATACAGGTTTCTCCCACTCTGAGGTTTCTGCAGAGCTCCAAATGGCACCATAATGCCCTGCTGGCCGAAGGAGTGCTGGACAGAGTCTCAGGCATCCACAGTCTGGTGGTCTTAGGGGCCAGTCCTTTGGGCACGGAAGTCTGTACACCCAACCTAGGGTTAGTGTTAAGGCCGAGGGGCATGGCAGCTCCGATATGGTGATTTGTTGTGGGTGAGGGTTAGGGTTAGAGCTTAGGGTTAGTGTTAGTGTTTCTGTTAGGGTTAGTGTTAGGGGTCAGGGGTTAGGGTTAGGATTTCAGCTGCCTCCTACTTTTCATCATATTCATGGCCATGAATCTCTGCTCCTGCCCCATGGCTCCCCGGTGTATTGTCCGCCTCTGGGATGCTCTCATCCTCTGCCTTGTGTGACCCGATGCCAGGGTAGCTTTCTCGAGAGTCAGCACCTGTCAGTCCCCTGATGGAACACTTCCATTGGTCCCCTGTGAGGTGAGGACAATGCCTTGCCCTGGAAGGGGGCTGCAAGTCCCCAATCAGGAGAACCACATCTTCCTTTTTCAGGACTGCCCTCCCCTCAGTCCTCCTCAGGGAATCTGTCCCCACGTCCTGAGCTGATGGCTGTGACCTTAATAATACTATTGTTTTCTGTTTCTCCTGCCTTCGTGAATCCATGGTGTGTCTTTTGAACCTCTCAGTGGGTTTTCAGCAGTCCTGCAGGCTTTCTGCTCAAAGAGGCAATGACCTGGGAGGGGCAGCCTTCTCTGCCACTTCCCTCAGCATGTCCCTGAGCCCTGGAGCCAGCTGTTCCACTGAGTGCCGAGGGACCCAAGCCAGCCCATCCTGGGCCTGGGCTGTGTCAGCTGTGTAGACGGATGTGTGCCAGGAGTAGTCAGCCGCTGGCACGAGCCAGGCGCATGCAGGTTCTTGTTCTCATGCCTTCCCCCCTCCCTCCCAGAGGTAGATCAGAGCAGCCTCCCTGTCCCACATCTTGAGATTCCTTGACCTGGACCTCCTGTCTTCAGCTGGTGAGCTTGGTGGCTTCCCGTTGCTTCTGTCTCCCATACCTGCACCCATGGCAGTTCCTGGATCAGGGGAGGGATTGTACCCTTGTCTGTACTTGACCTGCTTGCTATCCTGCACTGAGCCCACACACCTTTGTGTCTCCAATGGATTTGCTTGGAAACAAGCTCATCCACAGGGAACCTATTTGCCAAATGGATCCAAGGAATGGCCACTGAATTAGCGACCCGGGATAGAGAACAAACCTGCTCTGAAACCTGTCCCTCACTCTGACCATCTCATCCTAAAACAGAAACAGTAATAGCTTTCTGGATCATGACGTGGTTTCTATCTCTACTTACACTCTCTTGAATGTATAGGTGCTGATCCTGGATGGGAAGGGGCCATGGCTCCTGTGGGCTAGGACGAACAGGGAAAATAGAAGAATTCTGTGAAATTTGAATTCCAGGCATAGAATAAATGGATATTGTCAAGGAAATACTCCCAAGTAGGACATGAGGACGTTGTGTATCAAAGCTTTTTCAAAGAGGTTACTGGAAGAAAAATCTTTCTTATTGTTTATTTTAATTCCACTTGAGTTGACATACATTGCTGTATGAGTTTCAGGTGTACAATAGCGAGAGTCAGTAATTGTCTATATCACTCAGTGCTCATCAAGAAACGGGTAGTCTGAGTCCCCTTCATCTGTTTCACCCATCCCTCCAGCCAGCTCCCCATTGGTAACCATTGGATTGTTCTCTCTTGTTAAGAATCTGTATTTTGGTTTGTCTCTTTTCTCCTTTATTTATTTATGTTTGTTTCTTCAATTCTACACAAGAGTGACATCCTATGGTATTGTCTTTCTCTGACTGATTTCACTCAGGATAATCCTCTCTACATCTATCCATGTGGCTGCAAATTGCAAGATTTCACTCTTTTTTTTATTTTTTATTTATTTTCAGCATAACAGTATTCATTGTTTTTTCACCACACCCTGTGCTCCATGCAATCTGTGCCCTCCCTAATACCCACCACCTGGTTCCCCCAACCTCCCACCCCCCGCCCCTTCAAAACCCTCAGGTTGTTTTTCAGAGTCCATAGTCTCTCATGGTTCACCTCCCTTTCCAATTTCCCTCAGCTCCCTTCTCCTCTCCATCTACACTTGTCCTCTATATCATTTGTTATGCTCCACAAATAAGTGAAACCATATGATACTTGACTCTCTCTGCTTGACTTATTTCACTCAGCATAATCTCTTCCAGTCCTCTCCAGGTTGCTACAAAAGTTGGGTATTCGTCCTTTCTGATGGAGGCATAATACTCCATAGTGTATATGGACCACATCTTCCTTATCCATTCATCCGTTGAAGGGCATCTTGGTTCTTTCCACAGTTTGGCGACCGTGGCCATTGCTGCTAGAAACATTGGGGTACAGATGGCCCTTCTTTTCACTACATCTGTATCTTTGGGGTAGATACCCAGTAGTGCAATTGCAGGGTCATAGGGAAGCTCTATTTTTAATTTCCTGAGGAATCTCCACACTGTTCTCCAAAGTGGCTGCACCAGTTTGCATTCCCACCAACACTGTAAGAGGGTTCCCCTTTCTCCACATCCTCTCCAACACACGTTGTTTCCTGTCTCGCTAATTTTGGCCATTCTAACTGGAGTAAGGTGGTATCTCAATGTGGTTTTGACTTGAATCTCCCTGATGGCTAGTGATGATGAACATTTTTTCATGTGTCTGAAGATTTCACTCTTTTTATAGCTGAATAATATTCCTCTATGTGTGTGTGTGTGTGTATGTGTGTCTGTACACATCTGTCATCTCTTTTAGCACTTTATCCACAGACACTTGGGTTGCTTCCGTATTGTGATCTTGTAAATAATGCTGCAAGCAACATAGGGGTGCATGTATGCTTTTGAGTTACTGTTCTCATATGCTTTGGGTAAACGCCGAGTAGTGTTGTTGCTGGATGCCAAGACAGCTCTGCATATACCGCCTTGAGGACCTTCCATACTGTTTCCCAGAGTGGCTGCAGCAGGTTGCTTTTCCACCAACAGTGCATGAGGGTCCCCTTTCCCCACATCCTCCCAGCCCCCGTTGTTCTTTGTGCTGTAGATGGGAGCGATTCTGACAGTATGTGGTAATATTTCATTGTATTTCTGATTTGCATCCTCTTGAGCTTGGGTGATGGTGAAATTCTTTTCATGGGACCATTGGCCATCTGTATTTCTTCTTTGGAGAAGTGTCTGTTCATGTCTTTGGACGATTTTTAACTGGATTATTTGGTTTTGGGGTGTTAAGTTGGATCCACTCCACATATTTTGGACACTATCCCTTTACTGCATAGGATATTTGCAAATATTTTCTCCCTTTCAGTAAGTTGTCTTATTATTACTTCTTCCTGTCTTCTGCTGTGCGGGAGCTTTATTGTGTTACAGTCCCAGTTGTTTATTTTTCCTTGTACTTCCTTTGCCTCAGGAAAGAGTCTAGAAAAATGTTGCTTTGGTCCATGTCAAGAAGTTACGTTCTGTGCCCTCTTGTAGGATTTTTATGGTTTCAGGCTTCCCATTGAGGTCCTGAAACTGTTTTGAGCTTATGTGTCTGTATGGCATAAAGAAGCAGAGTAATTGCATTCTCCTGTGCATAGCTGTCCTGTTTCCCAACACTGTAGAGACGGTTCTTTTCCTTTCGATATTCTTGTCTGCTTTGTGGAAGACTAATAGGCCCCACACTTGCGGGTTTATATCTGAGCTTCTATCCTGTTCCCTAGGTCGCTGTGTGTATTTTTGTGTCAGTGCCATACTGTTAGGATGACCACAGCTTCGTAATATAACTTGAAATCTGGAATTGTGACTCCTCCAGCCTTGTTTTTCTTCTCAACATTGCATTGGCTGTTCAGTATCTTTGGTGGTTCCATACAAATATTTAGGACTGTTTGCGTGAGTTCTTTTTGTTTGACTTAATTCAATGAGCCAACTAATAGTACATCATTAGTTTCTGATGCAGTGTTCAGTAATAGATCAGATGTGTATACCGCACAGTGCTCATTGCATCACGTGCCCTCTTTAAAGCCCATCACCCAGTTACCCCATCTCCCATCCACCTCCCCTCCAGCAACCCTCAGTTCGTTTCTGTAATGAAGAGCCTCTCGTCGTTTTTCTCCCTTGCTGATGACTTCTCATTCAGTTTTCCCTCCCTTCCCCTCTGATCCTCTGTGGTGTTTTTTCTATTTCACACATGGGTGAACTCATGTGCCAATTGTCTTTCTCTGATAGCCTTATTTCGCTCCGTGGAATACCCACCAGTTCCATCGAGGTGGATGTGATGGTTCGTCTTCACCCTCTCTGATGGCTGAATAATATTCCGTTGTAGATATGAACCACATCTTCTTTATCCATTTACTTGTCCATTGACATCTGGGCTCTTACCATAGTTTGGCTAGAGTGGATAATGCTGCAATGAACACGGGGGGGCAGATGCCAGTATTTTTCACTCAATCTGTATTTTCTTTAAGATTTTATTTGTTTATTTGACAGAGAGAGAGAGAGAGAGAGAGATCATAAGCAGGCAGAGAGCCAGGTAGGGGGTGGGATGGGGAAGCAGGCTCCCTGCAAAGCAGACAGCCTGATGCGGGGCTTGATCCCAGCACCCTGAGATCATGACCTGAGGCGAAGGCAGAGTCTTGACCCACTGAGGCATCCAGATGCTCCACAATCTGTATCTTGGGTTAAGTATCTAGTTGTGCAATTGCTGGGTTGTAGGGTAGCTCTATTTTAAAGTTCTGGATGAAACTCGATAACATGTGGCAGAGTGGTTGTACAAGCGTGCATTCCCACTGGCAGTGTAAGAGTGTTCCCCTGTCAGCATGTCCTTGCCAGCATTTTTTTTCCCTGTCTTGACAATTTTATCCATATCAGCTGTTGTAAGGTGGTATCTCACTGTGGTTTATGATTTGTATTTTCCTGATGGCTATTGCTATAGAGCACTTTTTTGTGTGTCTCTTTGTCACTTTTACATCCTCTTGGTAGAAAAGTGTGTTCATGGGACGCCTGGGTGGCTCAGTTGGTTAAGCGGCTGCCTTCGGTTCAGGTCATGATCCCAGCATCCTGGGATCGAGTCCCATATCGGGCTCCTTGCTCAGCGGGGAGCCAGCTTCTCCCTCTGCCTCTGGCTGCCACTCTGTCTGCCTGTGCTCACTCGCTCTCTCTCTAACAAATAAATAAATTTTTTTAAAAAAGAAAAGAAAGGTGTGTTCATGTTTTCACCTATGTTTTCAGCTAGATTAGGGGTAGTCCCAGGATCATGGAAGGTGTGATCGGCTTAGGTGTGGAGACCTTCAGAGACATCTGAATTGATGGCTAGAGTTAAGGAGAGTATCAAGCTGAGGCTCTGTGTTCAGTCTGGTATGAAAGTATAAATAAGTAGGCATTGGAACACTATTTCATTCAGATTTCTCCTGCTCTAAATCCTTTCTGCAGTTCCAAAAAGCATGATTTCTGACTTTGTTTTAGGATGAGTCTGTGCTTCGCTCAGGTGTCCCCATTTCCTGGGAATTTGGAGCCAGGCCTCTGGGTGTGGTCCTTTAGGAAGCCAACCTCGGGTTAAGATTGGGGCCAAGGATCATGGCAGGTTCAGCCTTCCAGCTGTGTGGCAAGACTCCCAGAGGGCTGAGTTGAGGGTGTGGTTTGTGTCCAGTGGGCCACAGAATGTGGGAGTGGCCTCAGGTGGCCATGCAGATTTCTCCTGCTCTGAATCATTTCTGGAGTTCCAAATGCCATGGTTTCCTTCTGGGTGGCAGGCGGAGTCCTCTGAAGTTGTTCAGGTGTCCCCAGTCCCTGGGAGTGTGGCGCGAGCCAGGTCTCTGGGGAAATGCCCCTTGGAGCCCAGCCAAGTGTCAGGGCTGGGGTCAGGATTTAGGGTCATGGGTTAGGGTTTAGGGGTTTTCTAGGGTTAATTTATTTGCCTTTAACACAAGATGTCCATGCTTAAATAAGATATTTCCTGAGAGCATTTTACAGTGAGTAAACTTTAGCATGTAACCTAAATAGTTATGGAGAAGAACAAAATGTTCCCAAGCAACACTTAAGACATTATTTCTTCACATTTATGTTTTATCGTCAAAATAGTTAAAAATTGAATTGCTCTTTGACTCTTCTCACAGATGAATTGGCTGGCCATGTCTTTCTGGTCTTGGCTAAAAGCATGTTCTCAGTCGACTTCCTTAATGGGTGTCTCTGAATGGAATGGTTCTCTTAGCCCTTAGCCTGCACTCCTTCCTATCGCTGATTTATTGATTTTATCCCACACTTGTTGCAAGCTCCCAGGTGAGACTAGAGCTATACATTTGCACTAAGTACATACTCCATAAATATTTATTAATTCAACAAGTATGGTTTTCTTTTTAACAAAAATATCCATGTTTTATCAATGAATTTTTTTTTACCATATCAGAATATATTTGGAGAAAGCTATTGCTCCATGACTATACATCTGTCAAGGCTGTGGCTTCATTATGTCCTGTGTCATGCTTCCATGAGCTAGCCAGGATGCTCATGACCCATGTATGAAGCTCAGCTTCAAATCGTTGGGTGAGTTCTGTGAAGTCACTGGGGGGCATTTGGGCGGCTTACCCTGCTGAACACCACGTATCATGAGGGGCCAGATGTGACATGAACAACCCTTCTTTCCCTAGCTTTTCCATTTTCCTCCATCCTCTGTCAGCATTTGGCTTTCCCACTAACCGTATCTTTGCAGACAAACTCTGAGATGGCCTATGGCTTGGGACTCCATTGACATCACAGAGTCTCATTAGAACCAGTGTCAGAGGTTTCTGTGGCACTGACGTGACCCTTGTTCCCAGAGTAGGCCCCATGAAGAGTCCCATGAGAGTCAGGGAGTCCAGGAAAGATAAATGGGTGATTGCAGCTCTAGCTGAAGCCGCTCTGGGGGATCCTGCTGGAGGCCATCTCCAGGCTCAGTCTGGTTCTTTCACTGATTTCCAATACGACCTAGGAGAGTCATTTTATTGGAGTTTGTGGATCATCATTTCTTTCTCTCTTTTTTAAAGATTTTATTTATTTATTTGTTAGAGAGCAAGATAGAGGAAGCACAGGCAGACAGAATGGCAGGCAGATGCAGAGGGAGAAGCAGACTCCCTGCCGAGCAAGGAGCCCAATGTGGGACGTGATCCCTGATGCTGGGATCATGACCTAAGCCGAAGGCAGCCATTTAACCAACTGAGCCACCTAGGCATCCCAAGGCTCATCATTCCTAAAATGAGGAAATGTTTTTAGATGAATTGATTCACGCAAGATGATGGAATGAACTCGTAGGAAGTTCTGGACAGTCTCCAAGGTGGATTCTATCTCAGGAGTTATGACTCTCATCGTCCCCACTTTTATTGAGTTCCCCCTTTTGACACAATGGCTACTCCATGGAAATTCCACAGGGTGACACTGGACTAGCAAGTGTCTTCACGGCATGCCCCCATGCCATCTGAGGTGGCTGAGAGGCCATGAGGCATTCTGATTCCAATCCCAGGTTTTGGCTGTGCTGCCTTACTTGCACAAATACAGCAGTGCCTGGGTCAGGCCTTCACTGCAACCACTGGGTTGGCTTAGTGAGGACCACGCCCTGGACACTAGCCTCATGACACTGTGATGGCACTTGGAGTCCACAGTTCAGACATGCAAAGCAACAAGTGATTCTACATCAGGGTAGATGATGCAAGGTTTAGTTTTAGAGCAACCATGACAAAAAAAGATTTAAATGACAGAATAGAAAGTAGTTCAACATACTCTGTATTATGGCCCTGATTGGAAAAGTGAACGTTGGGGTCAAAAAGGGGAATGGGAGTGCCAAGAAGCAGGCTGGAGTCGTCCAGGAGTAGGGGGTGTACTGTGGAGGAAGGGACCAGGAGGCTTGTCACGGGTTCCAGCAGTGCAGCATCAGGGTGTGCACTGGGCCTGACTCACGACCCCCAGGGGCACTGGGGACAGTCTAGCTCCAGAGGATCTACAGAAATGCAAATTGGCCTGTGCAGGGCCTTCCTGGTCTGTCTTCTTAGTTCCTGGGTGTGGTTCTTTCTCTGATCTGGAGGTTGGTGATTGTCCTTTGTTTTCCTCTGAGCTGCACTATTTTGTGTGGATTCAGTGCTGTGAGGAGACAACTGATTCTTCCTGCAATGAAGTGGAATAAAATTCATCCTTGTTTCCTAGGTAGTTCTGAAGAGACTCAAGAGTAATAGCCTTTTCCAAGGTCCCTGGGCCTTCCTCTGCTCGCCAACTCTGAGAATTTTGAGAACATCTTCTACTCTGAACAGGTTGAAAGAATTCGCTTGGTTTTAAAAGCTTCAGCCTAGTCACACGTTTCCTAATCTCTACTATGATCTGTATACATTGAATGAACAAGGTTTGACAGGATGAAGGAAGCATGGGCTTTGCAGTGGGGTTTTGGGCACTGTTGACTCCCTGTTTTCCCCATGTAGCCACTCTCCAGGTAGTACGTGGCCAAAAGTATTCCAATTTACCAGCTTCCAGGGAGAAGATTGAAGAGGGTTGGTCCCTGAATTCCTTAGCTCCTAAGAACCATCCTCTAATTGGCGAGCAATATTCCAAAGTGAGTATATCTTCACTAGAGATGAGAGTTAGGGTCAGGGTCAAGTTGCATCCATTAAGTTCGGACAGCTTACTGTGGGTCAATCTTAGCTGCCTAAGGGGTTTTTAATAAATATAGAGGGGGAGGATATAGTCACCAAAGCACTGAGCACATTCTCTGTCCCCAGACATAGGTCACTAAACATAAATATTGTATCATCTTAGCTCAGGACCAGGAGCTGGTGCTATATAGGTCCTCAGCAGGTAGCATCTGTGGCCAGCTGGCCATCTCCCCCCGACACCCACACCCAGCTCAGCCCATCCTCTGCCCTGCTCAAGGGCAGCAAACAGATGGACCGGGTGCAGGAGGAACTCCCTCCAGGCAGGCATGGGTGGCTTCTGACAGGTCGAGAAGTGGGCCAGCTCACATGCATATGATGTGTGTTCTTTTGGTTCCTTGCTGTCTGCCTCCCTTGGCCATCACCTTGGTCCTGAAGCTTTAGCTCCTGGGAGAACTTGGGTTTTCAGATTTCTGTTGACATTTCAAAGTGTAGATCTGTGTTGCCTTTGTTCCCTGTGCTTGTGTTGGAGATGAAGGCGGGAAAAGTCACCATACTCTGAAAGCAGAGTATGAAATATCTAGAGTGCTCTGTCCCCCACACCTCAGGCTTGAAAGCCACAGCCAACTACATCCTTCATGCTCTAAACTATCAGCTTGAGGGTCTCCCGGATGCATGTGACATGAAATCGTACTGAAAGAAATCTCGTTCCCGACCTTTTGCCTGCAGAAGACAGTTTAGCGACACCGCCCCTCACCCGTGCTGTTAATTTTGGCCTGGTCAATGCCCAGTCACACTGACACATGTAGCCACGCAAGGACACAGCTTCCACATCCTCCTGGAGTACTCTTGGTCCCCCTGCTCCCCATTTTGGCCAACCCTGCACACCCCCGGTCCTCCTGAGTGTCCCCTGTCATGGCACGTGTCACACAAGGCTGTCAGTTTTGTCTCTCAGTCTGTCCTCCCTGCTTGGAGTAAATGTCTCTCCCAGATGCCTGGCTGGATGGCAGGCCCATGAATGGTTTCAGGATCTTTTGTCCTGGAACAGCAGGCGTCCTTCCAACTCAGGATGGGCAGGGCGAGTCTCTTTCCCTCTGTGTGCCCCCAGCCTCGGAGGGATCTAGTGTCAGGATAAAGGATTTGGGAGTCCTCCCAGATGAAGTTTGTTCTGTGAAGGTGGCTTCCTTCTGAGATCATTATGGAACCACATGGCATGGCTATTCCTGGGGGACAGAAAGCATGCTGCTGTATTGTATTCTCCTTGCACACAGTGGCTACCAGAGAGGAAACACACGCTGGCCGCACAAGTTCACACTTACACCTGCGTTTCTGAGCATCACTACCATGGAAAAGACTGCATTCCCATTTCCCTGGAAACCTGTAGATGTGCCATTCCAGGTCTAAATAGAGGAGGATGCAGATGCAGTTCTGCCTAAAGGGATGGAAGTCCTTGCCTCTGGGGGTGAAGCTATTAGATTTGACCCAGAAGGCACTACATTCTACTCAAAGAAGGACATGGTCTTAGGATCTTTGGGACCAGGGATAGGCACAGCCTTTTGTATAAGGTCTTCTGTAAAAATTTTCTGTTAGGTGTTGCAGTCCATATGATGTCTCTGACAATGACTCCACTCTTGCATTGTGGCTTGAAAGTAACCACAGACCATCCATCACTCATGTTCCAGCCACACCTGATGGAGAGAATACAGGGGAGGTTCCTTTGGCCCATGGGTGGTCATTTCTCTCACCCCAGATTTGCAACATGATGGATGATGGGGGCGAGGGCTCTTCTTTTCCAGTGGCAGAGTGGGAGTACACTTTTCCAGTGTCTGGGTGGGAGTACACTAGGATCTATCCTACCTGACCCCGGGCTCCCCTTGAAAGGGGGGAAAAAAAGATGATAGTGCGATTGACCATCAATTGAGGTTTTGGGAATCTCCCCTCCCCACTTCTTTGGTCTCTGGGCTTCCCCCAACATGTTTGTCTGTGGTTGATTTCCATGTAGGTATTCCTTGGCAGAGTAGGTCCCCATTGCCAGGTGGGTATATCTTGCAGGTTTTATACCACACAGATGGTCATCTTATTCCGTCCAAGACCAAGAGCACATTTAGGGTTCTCCTAACTTAGCAGAGTTAACATGTATGGGCCTCAGGATGGGTCTGGTTCAGCCCTCAGCAATGTTACGGAACACATGCCTTTCTGGGCCCTCTCTGGCACTGGCATGGGCCTGGCCTAGACCACTTCTACAGTCACAATGGAAATGCCCCTGACCTGGGTTGCCCAGACCATGCTTGGCGCTTTGGCTGGGACCAGGTCACATGCTCATGGATGAGCCAATCCCCAGAAACAGGGAGTGGAGCCATGGAGATTGGCATACGTTGTTAGGACCTCTGTTGTAATAATTTTTCTACGGGCCGTGATGGCAAGATCTTCTGGGATGCAACTGTTAATAAAACGAATATTAATTTCTGACAGTAACTGGGTCCAACGTGGTGGCTTCGCACCCAGGACCTCAATCCCAGCACCTCAGTGCTACTGTTACTTCTCTGCTGAGACAATGGCCGAGAATGAGCAAAGTGGATGGAAATGGGTCTGGAGTAACACAAGGGAAGGGTATATGTGTTAGGGGGTTGGGGATAATAGCTCGGGCCAAATTGTATCTCCAACTTACCTAGGTTCAAGAAGGTGCGGGGAATGCATGGTGTTTCACCCTCCATCATTTTGTAGATGAAGAATGTGCATTTGCATGGAGTATGACAAGGTTTGTTCCAAGTATTCTCTAGCTGATACAGAGGTCAGGGTGAGCAGCACCCTCCATCCGCTAGGAGACGGTTGAGAGGATGAGTGCTCTCAAGAAGGTGTCCAGCTTTCACAGGACTCACTGTGAGCCTGCATACAGGACTGACAAGAACAGTTCACGGTTTTGTTCTGAGGATGTAGTATGGGAAGAATGCAGTGCCCCGTGTAAACTGTGTGGCCCTGGGGTCCCCAATATGGAGAACTTTGGGGCCAAAACTCTGGGAACGGAGGTCTGTGGTTTGGGCCTACAGCATGGCAGGCCAGATCTGCAGATGCTGATATGAGCTACCTGGGGCCTGACTTTATGGCAGCTGTCCGGCTGTGGCTCAGGCTCAAGTTTGTATCCACAGCGGACCTCTGAAAGTGGGGAGGCCACTCTAGGGCTGTGGAGATTTCTCTTACTCTGAGGGTTTTACAGGACTCTAAATAACAAGGTTACCTTCTGGAGGTCAGGGCGATTTCTGTTTTGTGGCTCAGGGTTCCTCCATAGGGAGGGATTTGAAACCAGATCTCTGGGGACAGATGCCGGAAAACCTATGGTAGAATTAGGAATACATCCTAGGGGCATGGCAGGCCTGAGCTGGTGGCTCTGGGGTGAGTTACCCAAGGGGTTGATTTGATGGGCGGGGCTCAGGATGAATGTCAGACTGTGCATCAGTGTCCAGGGCAGCCTATAAAAGTGAGGTGGCTTTGGGGGCCTTGCAGGATTCTCCTAATGTGGGGTTTTTTTTGCAGCTTCATAGGACACGTTTTCCTTCTGGTGGGGAGGCAGAGTCCTGTGGTGTAGCTCTGAAGTCCCCTATCAGGAGGGCTTGTGGGTTGGGAGTCCGGGGTTGGAAGTGTGAAAACTCAAGGTAGGGAAAGGGATAGGACTATGGCCTGGTACGCCCGATCTGCAGACGCTGAGATGAGCTCCCTTGGATCTGAAGTTAGGTCAGGTGTCAGGCTGTACCTCAGGCTGGAGTTTGTGTCCATGAGGGCCGCTGAATGTGGGGTGGCCTCAGGGGGCCATGGTGGTTTCTCTGGTCCAGGGGTTTTGTGTAAACCAAAATAGCAAGATTTCATTCTGGGGGACAGGAAAAATCCTGTTTTGTAGCTCAGGAGTCCCCATATGGAGGGATTCGAGACCAGGCCTCTGATGACGGATGGCTGAGAACTCAACTAGGGTTAGGATTAGGGCCTAGGGGCATGGCACGCCGGATCTGCTGACTGTGGGGCAAGGTAACTCAGTGGCTGAGTGGAGGTTGGTGCTCAGGCTGAGTGTCAGAATATGCATCAGTGTCCAGGGCGGGCCTCTGAAGGTGGGGGTGGCCATGGCGGCCATGCAGGTGTCACCTACTCTGGGGTTTTATGCAACACCATAGGACACCGTCTCCTTCTGGAGGGCAGGCAGAGTTCTGTGGTGTGGTTCTGGAGTCCCCAATATGGAGGGCTTGTGAGCCAGAACTCATGGGACAGAAGTCTGAAAACCCAAGCTAGGGTTGGGACTAGGGCCTTGCTGTATGGCTCACGAAATCTGTTGGCCCTTTGACGAGCTACCTGGGATGCGGATGAGCTACCTGGGAGGGCCGGGCTCATGCTGAGGGACAGAATGCTCATTAGGGTCCAGGGCGGGCCTCTGAAATTAGTGGTGGCATCAGGGTCCATGCAGGTTTCTCCTAATCTGGGTTTTTTGTGTAGTTCCTTATAGCGCTGCCTTCTGGAAGGCAGGCAGAGTCCTGTGGTGTGGCTCCAGAGTGCCCAGTCTCCAGGGCTTGTGGGCCAGGACTCTGGGGACAGAAGCCTGAAAACCCAAGCTAGGGTTAGGGCCAGGGCCTAGGGCATGGAAGGCCCAACTTGCAGACGCTGATGCGAGTTCCCCGGGATCTGAAGTTAGGACAGGTGTCAGGCTGTGGTTCAGGCTGGAGATCGTGTCCATGGGGGCCACCGAATGTGGCGGTGCCCTCTGGGTTCTATGAAGGTTTCTCCCACTCTGGCAGGTATGCACAGCTCCACATGGCAAGGTTTCATTCTGGGGGACAGGAGTTCTGTTTGTGGTTCAGAAGACTCCCATATGGATGGATTCAAGACCAGGCCTCTGGGAAAGGATGCCTTAAAATCCAGTCTAGGGCTAGGATTAGGGCCTAGGGGCATGGCAGGCTCTATCTGCTGGCTCTGGGGTGATCTGCCCAGGGGGCTGCATTGAAAACAGGGCTCAGCCTGAGGGTCACAATGTGAATGTGTGTCTAGGGTGGCTTCTGAAAGTGGTGGTGGCTTTAGGAGCCCTGCAGGTTTCTCTTACTCAGAGGTTTCTACACAGCTCCAAATAGCAAGGTTTCCTTCTGGGGGCACAGGGAGGTTTTGTTTGTTTGCTTGTTTTTGTTTTTCTTTGTGCTCAGAGCTCCCTATATGGAGGGATTTGAGACCAGGCCTCTGGGGATAGATTCCTGAAAACCCAAACTAGGGTTAGGATTAGGGCCTGGGGTCATGACAGGCCTCATCTG
Organism: Martes flavigula; assembly: GCA_029410595.1. Lineage (NCBI taxonomy): Eukaryota > Metazoa > Chordata > Mammalia > Carnivora > Mustelidae > Martes > Martes flavigula. The sequence goes on along the minus strand of JAODOS010000047.1, from coordinate 211,283 downwards.
CTGGCTCTGGGGCAAGCCACCCAGTGGGCTGAGTGGAAGGCAGGATTAAGGCTGCAGGTCACAATACAGTTTCCTGTCCAGGGCAGCCTCTGAATGTGGGAGTGGCCTAAGGGGCCATGCAGGTTTATCCTACTCAGATGGTTTTACACAGCTACAAACAGGAAGTTCTTTCTGGGGCAGGAAGAGTTCTGTTTTATGACTCAGGGGTCTCCCATATAGAGGGATTTGAGACCAGGCCTCTGGGGACAGATACCTGAAAACCGGAGCTGGGTTTAGTATTAGCACCTTGGGGCTTGGCAGGCCAAATCTGCTGGCTATGGGGCGAGGTATCCAGGTGCCTGAGTTGAGGGAGGGCACAAGTTGAGTGTCAGGTTGCACATTAATGTCTAGGGCGCCCTACGAAAGAGGCGTGGTATCGGTGGCTGTGCAGATTTCACCTAATATGGGGATTTTGTGCAGCCCCATAGGCATGGTCGTTCTGGAGGGCAGGCAGAGTCCTGTGGTGTGGCTCCAGAGATCCCAATCGAGAGGGCTTGTGGGTCAGGACTTTGGGGATGGAAGTCTGAAAACCCACACCAGGGTAAGGGTTGGAGCTTAGGGAATGGCAGACCCAACCTATAGACTTTGAGATGATCTCCCCAGTACCTAAAGTTAGGGGGCAGTGTCACACAGTCACTCAGGCTGTAGTTTATGTCCATGGGGGCTGCTGAATGTGGGGGTAGCCTCATGGGGCCATGGAGTTTTTTTTTCCCACTGTAGGATTTTTGTACAGGTCGAAATAGCAGGGTTTCATTCTGGGGATCAGGAGGACTCCTATTTTATGGCTCAGGGGTCCTCCATATGGAGGGATTAAAGAGCAGGGCTCTGGGTATGGATGCCTGAAAACTGAAACATGGGTTAAGATAAGGGCCTGGGGCATGTAAACCTGATCTGCAAGAGCTGGGTGAACTCACCAGGGGACTGAGTTGAAAAGGGGGCTCAGGCTGAGAGTCACAGTATGGGTTTGTGTCTAGGTCAGACTCCAAAGTGGGTGTGGCCTCAGGGGCCATCCAGGTTTCTCCTACTCTGTGGGTTTTACACAGTTCCAAATAGCAAGATTTCCTTCTGGGGGGTGCGGAAAATTGTGTCTTGTGGCTCAGCGGTCTCGCACATGGAGGAATTCTAGATCAGGCTTCTGGTTATAGATGTCTGAAAGCCCAAGCTAGGATTACGATTAGGTCCGAGGGGCATGCCAGGTCCAATCTGCTGGTTCTGGGGCCAGATACCTGGGTGGATGACTGTTGGTTGGGGCTGTGTGCCAGAATGAGTATTAGGTCCAACACTGGCTTCCATAAATGGGAGTGGCCTCAGAAGCCATGCAGGTTTCTCCTAATCTGTGCACTTGTGCAGCTCCATAGGGCATGGTTTCCTCTGGAGGGCAGGCAGAGTCCTGCGGTGTGGCTCTGGAGTCCCCAGACTGCAGGGCCTGTGGGCCAGGACTTTGGGGATGGAAGTTGGAAAATGCAAGCTAGGGTTAGGGTTAGGGTCTAGGGCATGGCAGGCTTGATCTGCAGACTCTGAGGCGAGCTCCCTGGGATCTGAAGATAGAGCACATGTCAGGCGGTCGATCAGGCTGGAGTTTTTATCCATGAGGTCCACCAGATGTGGTGCTGGACTCATGGGGCCATAGATGTTTCTACCGATCTGGGGGTTTTGTGCAGGGACAAATAACAAGGTATCTTTCTGGGGGACAGGAGGAGTCCCGTTTTATGGCTCAGGGGTTCCCCATATGGAAGGATCGGAGACCAGGCCTATGGGTATGGATGCATGAAAGCCAATTTAGGGCTAGGATTAGGGCCTAGAGGCATGGCAGGCCTGATCTGCTGGCTCTGCAGCAAGCTACTCATGGGGCTGAGTTGAAAATGCGGCTCAGGATCAGGGTCACAATATGGGTTTGTGTCCAATGTGACCTCCGAACTTGGGGGCGACATCATGAGCCATGAAGGTTTCTCCTAATCTGTTGTTTTTTTTTTTTTGCCGCTCCATAGGACACAGTTTCCTTCTGGAGGGCAGGCAGAGTCTTATGGGCAAGGTCTTTGGAGATGGAAGTCTGAAAACCCAAGCTAGGGTTTGAGTTAGGGCCTAGGGCATGGCCGGTCTGATCTGCAGATGTTGAGGTGAGCTCCCCGGAATCTGATGTAGGGGCAAGTGTCAGGTGGCCGCTCAGCCTGGAGTTTGTGTCTATGAGGTGTGCCGAATGTGGGGGTGGCCTCATGGGGCCATGGAGGTTTCTCCTGCTCTGGGGTTTATGCTCAGCTGCAAAAAACAAGGATTCCTTCTGGTGTACAGGAGGAGTCCTGTTTTATGGTTCAGGTGTCCCCCATATGGAGGGATTTAAGAGGAGGGCTCTGGGTATGGATGCCTGAATACCCAAACTAGGTTTAGGATTAAAGCCTAAGGGCACTGCAGGTCCTATCTGCTGGCTCTGGGGCTAGCCACATGGGTGGCTGACTGGAGGTTGGCGCTCAGGCTGTGTGACAGACTGTGCATTAAGTTAAGGGCGGCCTAAGAAAGCTGCCTGTGTTCTCTAGGATTTTGGTGTGAGACAGGAATTAATCATCTTTCTGTACTGATTGTATTTGAGCCCTCTCTCTTTCTTGGTGAGTCTAGCTAAAAGTTTGTTACTTTTGTTTATTTTTGGTTTTGTTTATCTTTCCAAAAAGGGCAGCTCTTATTTTCATTGATCTTTTGTCTTTTTAGTCACCATTGTATCTTTTTCACATTCCTTTTTTTTTTAAAGATTTTATTTATTTATTTGACAGAGAGAGAGATCACAAGTAGGCAGAGGCAGGCAGAGAGAGTGAGAGGGAAGCAGGCTCCCTGCCGAGCAGAGAGCCCGATGCGGGACTCGATCCCAGGACCCTGAGATCATGACCCAAGCCGAAGGCAGCGGCTTAAACCACTGAGCCACCCAGGCGCCCCCACATTCCTTTTTGTTATGTCCTTATTCCTACTGATTTGGGGCTTTGCATGTTTTTTTTTTAATACTTCTTTCTCATGTAAAATTATAATGTTTATAGGAGAGCTTTCTTGTGGATTGATGAGGAACTGAATTTCTATGAACTTCCCCCTTAGAACTAATTTTGCTGCATCCCGTAAGTTTTTGTAGGTTCTTTATTGTGTCTCAAGGTACTTTTAAAGTTTCTTATGATTTCTTCTTTGACTGTTGTTAGTTTAGGAGCATGTTGCTAAATCTCTCCATATTTTTGACTGTCCCAATTTCTTCTTATGATTGCTTTCTAGTTTCATCCCATTGTGGTTGGACAAGATTTGAATCAGAAGGTGAAGGGAGCATTCAGGATAAAGTTTGTTTACTGGTCTTTTTTTCTGAGGGTAGAGAAGGAGCTCCATACAGTGAAAGGTTTTGCGAGGTGGTGGGTGGCGGTCAACCCTTGTTAGAATTATTGACTACCATGCAGGCAGTTTACCACCAATCACACTGTGTTCCTGATGGATTTGCACTTCATTAGAAACATTTTCTATGAGGTGCAGGGGTGGCCTTCTCTAACAGAAAGATTCCATGTGGGTTCATGGCATGGCCCCAGGTCAGCAACCAGGACGTATTTCATTGTGCAGGAACAGAACTTTATTGAAAATGACAGAAACAGATCCTGGTGAGCTTCATGATAATCGCCAAGGTCCTGAGTGACCCACTGGGTGTTGGTGGTGGGTGGGGTAGTGGGGTCTGTTAATCTGTCTCACAAGATCCTGTGAAACTCAGGGACACCCTCCTGTCTGTTGAGTTGTGTGGAGATGGGTAGACAGCAGTTTCGAGCCAAGCACATGGGTGGCACTGGACCACCACCAGAGGGGCAGTGTGCCCCGGGAGCCACTCCTTCATTTCCATAAAAATTGACCAGGGTCTATGGCTGTGATTCCTAGCAGCAGCATGGGGAGAGGAGTGCGGTAGTGCACACATCCTAGGGTTGTGGTCAGGACTAGTCTGGAGCCCATTGAAGTCACCCGTACTTGGCACAAAAGGCTCCCAGTCACTGTTGCTGTGAGCACTGTGCCACCTCCCATGCTGCCGCCTCCTATTTTTCATCATCTTTATGGACATGAGCCTCTGCTTTTGCCCCATGGCCTCCAGGGTATTGCCCTCCCTCCATCTCGCCCTCCGCTTCTACCCTGTGTAACCTGATGCCAGTGCACCTTCTCAAGAGGCAGTTCAGTCAGTCCCTTGATGGATCACTTCCATGGATCCTCTGTGAGGTGAGGACAATACCTTGCCCTGGAAGGGGGCTACAGGTCCCCAATCAAGAAAGCCACATCTCTCTTTTCAGCCTGACCTGCCCACCCCTCAGGCTTCCTGAGGGAAGATCTTCTCTCTTCGTGAGCTGACAGCTCTGAACGTAAAAACGAACATTTTTTATATTTCTCAATGTCTTAGTTCATCCACGGCATGTCTTTCAATACTGTCAATGGGTTTTTTGCAGTCCTGGAGGGCTGTCTGCTCAAGAAGGGGATGACCTGGGAGGGGCAGACCTCCTTCCCATCTCCCTCAGTATGTCCCTGAGCCCTGAAGCCCTCTGTCCCACTGAGGGTTGAGGGACCCAAGACAGCCCATCTTGAGCCCAAGCTGGTCAGCTGTGTAGACTGGTGTGTACCAGTATTGGTGGGAAGCTGGCATGGGCCAGGTTCTCCTTCTCATTCCTTCCTCCCTTCCTGCCCAGAGGTAGCTCAGAACAGACTTCAAGCCCTGCATCTCAAGATCCCGTGACCTGGGCTCCCTGCTTTCAGCTGGTGACCTTAGTGGTTTCCTGTGGCTTCTGCCTCCCATACCCACTCCCATGGCCATTCCTAGATCAGGGGAGGGATCAAACCATTGTCTGTACTTGGTCCTCTTCCTGTCACACACCAAGCCCACCTGCATTTGTCTTCCAGGTATGTGCTTGGAAGCAAGCCCATCCACAGGAACTTATCAGCCAAACAGATCCAGGGAATGACCACTGAATTAGAGATGCAGGGTGTATAACAAACCTGCTCTGAAACCTGTCCCATACTCTATGACAATCTCACATGAAAACAGAAATAATAATAGCTTCCTGGACAGTGAAGTGACATCCGTCTCTACTTATACTCTTGAAAGCATAGGAGCTGACCCCGAATGGAAAGGAACCATGGCTCCTGTGGGCTACACTTAACAGGAAAAGTATAAGAATTCAGTGAAATTTGAATTCCAGGCATAGAGTGAATAATTATTGTAGAGTAAATACTCTCAAGTAAGTCTTAGGAACGTTGCATAGCAAAAGCTTTTTCAAATAGTTTACTGAAAAAAATAGTTTACTGAAAGAAAAAACTTTTAATTGTTTATTTTAATTCAGGTAGAGATAACATACAGTGGTATATTAGTTTCAGGTGTACAATATAGTGATTCATTGATTCTATATATTACTCAGGGTTCATTAAGAAAGTATACTCTTTTTTTATTTTATTTATTTATTTGACAGAGAGAGAGAGATCACAAGTAGGCAGATAGGCAGGCAGAGAGAGGGACGGGGAAACAGGCTTCCCGCTGAGCAGAGAGCCTGATGCGGGGCTCGATCCCAGGATGCTGGGATCATGACCTGAGCTGAGGCAGTCGTTTAACCCACTGAGCCACCCAGGCGCCCCAAGAAAAATGTACTCTTTCTCCCCGTCATCTATTTCACTCATCCCCCCGTCCACTTCCACTCTGGTAACCACAGAGTCGGTATTTTGTTTTGTATCTTCTTTCTCCTTTATTCATGTATGTTCGTTTCTTAAATTCCATGGAAGAGTGACATCACAAGGCATTTGTCTTTCTCCCACTGACGGATTGCACTTAGGAAAGTACTCTCTAACTCCATCTATGTGTCTGCAAATGGCAAGATTTCATTTTTTTATGGCTGAGTAATTTTCCACTGTGTGTGTGTGTGTGTGTCTGTGTGTTTGTGTACATGTATCATCTCATTTATCAAATTATCAAGAAATACTTGGATTGCTTCCATATTGTAATATTGTAAATAATGTTGCAAGAAACATAGGGGCCCATGTATCTATTTGAGTTATTGTTCTCATATTCTTCAAGTAAACACCCGGTAGTGTGATTGCTGGATCATAAGGTAGTTCTATATTTAATGTTTTGAGGAGCAGTCATACTGGTTTCCACAGTGACTGAGGCAGCTTGCATTCCCACCAACAGTGCAAGAGGGTTCCCTTTTATCCACATCCTCCCAACATCTGTTTTCTTGTGCTGGTGCTGTTAGCCATTCTGATAGTATGAAGTAAAATCTCATGGAACTTTTCATTTGGATTTTCCTGTTGATGCGTGATGGTGCACATCTTTTCACGTGACTGTTGGTCATCTCTATTTCTTCTTTGGAGAAATGTCTGTTCATGTCTTCTGTCTATTTTAGAACTGGATTATTTGTTTTTTGGGTGTTGCGTTGTATCAGTTCTACATATTTTGGACACTAACCCTTTATTCACATGATATTTGCAAACATCTTCTCCCAATAAGTAGGTTGTCTTCTATTTATTACATTTTCATTGTTCTTCTGCTGTGCGGTAAGTTTTTATTTTGATATAGTTCCAGTAGTTCATTTTTGCTTTTGTTTCCTTTGCCTTAGGAGGCGTGTCTAGAAAATGTATGGTTCATGTCAGAGAAGTTATTGTCTGAGCCCTCTTATTGGACTTTTATGATTTCAGGTCTCACATTGAGGTCTTGAAACTGTTTTGAGTCTATGTGTCCGTCTGGTGTAAGAAAGCAGTCTCATTTCATGCTTTTGTGCATAGCTGTCCAGTTTTCCAACATCATTTATGGTAGAGACTGTCCTTTCCCGTTTAATATTTTTGCCTGATTTGCAGAAAATTAATTGGTCACGTGATGGTGGGTTTATGTCTGAGCTTCTATTCTGTTACCTTGGTCGCTGTGTGTATTTTTGTGTCATTCCCATACTGTTAGGATAACTGCAGCTTTGTACTATAATTTGAAATATGGAATTGTGACCTCTCCAGCTTTGTTTTTCTTTGGAACATCGTGTTGGTTGTTCAGTATCTTTTGTGATTCCATACAAATTGTCAGGGTAGTTTCTTTGAGTTCTTTCATTTTTTTAAATTTAAATTCAATTAGCCAACTTATCAAACATGATTACTTTCAGATGTAATGTTAAATAATATATCAGATGTGTATAATACCAAATGCTCACTGCATCACGTGCCCTCCTTAATGCCCATCACCCACGTACCCTCCCCCCAATCCAGCAACCCTCCGTTTGTTGTTATAGTTAAGAGTCTATCATGGTTTTTTTAGGGTAACTTTACTTTTAACTCCTTTTAAATTCTTGAGGAAACCCCGTACTGTTTTCCAGAGTAGATGTAACAGTGTGCATTCCCAACAGGAGTGCAGGAGGCTTCCCCATTCTCTACATCCTCACCAACATTTGTGGTTTCATGTCTTGTTAATTTTAGACATTCTGCCTGGTGTGATAGGACACCTCAATGTGGTTTAGATTTGCATTTCCCAGAAGCCATGTGATATGGAACATTTGTGCATATACCTGTTGGTCACATGTGTGTCATCATTGGAGAAATGTCTGTTCATATTCTCACCCATGTCTGGACATTACATTGGGCTAAAGCCCTGAAGCCTGGAAAATACAATCAGCCAGTACTGTGAAGATCTTCACAAGGTCTGAGTTAAAATGGAGTTTTAGGGTGTGTGTCAAGCTCAGGGATTGTGTTCAGAGGGTGGATGAAAATGTAGGTTCACTGACATCGTTTCAGGTTTGCATTCAGATTTCTCATGCTCTGAATCCAGTCTGGAATGGAAAGGGGAGTTTCCTTTTGTATGGCAGGCTGATCCTCTGGTTTTGCTGAAGTGTTCCTAATAACTGGGGCTTGGGAGCCAGGCCTCTACAGATGGGCCTCTCAGAACTCCAAATAAGGTTATGATTAGGACCTAGGAGCATGGAAGGTCTGAACTACCAACCGTGTGGTGAGCGTCCTGGAGGGCTGAGTTGAGGGCATGGGTTAGGGTGAGTGTCCGGCTCAGGGTTTCAATCCATGAGCCCTTGAAAGTGGGAGTTCACTGGGATGGAAACAGATGGGGCTTCAGATTTCTACTGACCTAGAAATTATTGGAGTCCATTATGGACAGATTTCCTTCTGGGTGGGAGGCTGAGTCCTCTGGTATTGCTCAGGCATCCCCAAATCCTGAGGCTTTGGAGCCCACCCTTAAGGGATGGATACCTGAGAACCCAACTTAGGGATAGAGTTAGGTTCAAGGGGCATTGAAGACCCAAACAGCTGACAGTGTCTGTGGTTCCTAGTGGTTGGAATTGAGGATGAGTGTTCTGGTTCAGGTGAGGCACAGGGTTTGTGGCCTAGAGGCCACTGAAAGTGGGGTTTTGCTGGGATAGGCTCAGATGGGCAAGCACTCTCTCCTGCTTTGAATACTTTCTAGACGTCTACATGGCACGCTTTCCTCCTGTGTTTTAGGCTGAGTCCTGTGGTATGGCTACGGTGACCACAGTCCCTGGGGTAGGGGGCCAGGCCCCTAGGAATGGAATGCTCAGAACACAAACTAAGCTTCAGTTAGGGGTTAGGAGCATGGCAGGCCCAATCTGACGGTGGTGTGGCAAGCTATCCAGAGGGCTGAGTACAGAGTGATGGATAGAGTGTGTGTTAGGTTCAGGTTTGTGTCCATGGAGCTGCTAACTCTGGGTGAACTCAGTGGAGCATGGCAGATTTCTCCTGCTCAGAATCCTTTGCAGAGTTCCCAATGGTATGGTTTCCTTCTGGGCGGCAGAGATCTCAGATATTGCTCCCGTGTCCCCATCCGTGGGACTTGGGCACTAGTCCTCTGGGGAAAGAAGCATGAAAACCCAACCTAGGGTTAGGTCTAGGTCCCAGGAACATGACAGGCCTGATCTGCTGGTGTTGTGCAGAGCTCTCAAGGGGACTGAGTGGAGAACATGGGTCAGGCTGAGTCAGGCTCAGGGTTGGTGTCCATGGGGCTACAGAAGATGGTGGCCATAGAAGGGAAAGGCAGATTTCTTCTGCTCTGAGTCCTTGGCAGAGTTCCAATTCTACTGTTTCCTTCTGGGTAGAAGACAGTCCTCTGGCATTTCTCAGGGGTCCCACATATATGGGGCTTTGGTACTTGTATTTTGGGGACAAAAGACAGAAAATGCACTTAAGATTAGGTTATGGCTGAGGGTCAGGTCAGGCTCAATCTGCCACCCTTAGAGGAGTGACCTGGGGAGCAGAGTTGAGGCCATGGGTCAGTGTGCGTGTTAGGATCCAGGTAGTGTACAGGGGGTTGCTGAAAGTGGGATAGGCTCAGGGGGCCACGAAATATTCTGGTATAGTTCAGGTGTAACCCATCAGTGGGGCTTTAGTGTTGATCTTCGGAGGACAGAAAACTGAAAACACAACCTAGGGCTAGGGAAAGAGCACAGGGGCATGGCTGGCCTGATCAACCGGTGCTGAGGTGGGATGTCTGGGGCACTGAGTTGAGGGCCAGGGTTAGGTGGTGCATTACGTTCTGGGTTTGTGCCTGGGGGCCTGCCAAATGTGGGGGTGACTTCATGGGGCATGCAGGATTCTCCCATTCTGAGGGTTCTGTGCAGCTCCAAACAGAACAGTTTCCTCCTGGGTGGCAGACGGAGTCCTGGGTTGTGGCTCGGGGCCAAATATAGAGGAATTGGGGGCCCAGCCTCTGGAGATGAAGACTGAAAACCCATCCTAGGGGTAAGGTTAGGGCCAGGAGCATGGCAGACCCAATATACTGGCACTGAGGGGGGACCCCAGGGGGCTGAATTGAGGGCAGGGTTCAGGTGATACGACAGAGTCCAGGTTTGTGGCCAGGGGGCCACTGAAGGAGGGGGGTGTGCTCAGGGACGCATGCAGGTTCTCCCACTCTGAATGTTCTACTGAGCTTCAAATGGCATGGTTTCCTCCTGGGTGGTAGGCAGGCTGAGTGTCAGCCTCACCATTTGTGGCCCAATGGTGCGCAGAAGGTGGGGGATGGCCTCGGTGGTGCCATGCAGATTTCTCCCACTGTGAGGATTTGCCACAGCTCCAAGTAGCATGATTTCCTCCTGCATGGTGGGGAGAGTCCTGTTGTGTCACTCAGGGGTCTTTAATCTTGGAGGCTTGTGGTCAGGCCTCTTGGAATGGAAGCCTGAAAACCCAAATTATGGATAGGTTTAAGGTCTAGGGGCATGATAGACCTGATATGCCAGTGCTGAGGCAGGCGCCCTGGTGCCCTGAGTTGAGGTTGGCTGTCGGCGCATTAGCCTCTGGTTTTCTGTCCAGGCGTTCTATAACCTGGGGGTGAATTCAGGCGTGTATGGAAGTTTCCCTAGCTCTGAGGGTTCAGTGCAGCTCCAACCAGCACAGCTGTGCCCCATGTGGCAGACAGAGTCCCAGCATGAGTATCAGGCATCCTCACTCTGGTGGACTTAAGGACCAGGCCTCTGGGCCCAGAAGCCTGTACACCCAACCTAGGGTTAGGGTTGGGACCTAGGAGCACGGCAGACTCGATCTGCCAGCACTGAGGCATGATCCCCTTGGGGTTGAGTTGAGGCCATATGTCAGGCGGTGCCTCAGAATCCGGGTTTGTGGCCAGGGAGGCTGCAGATGGAGGGGGGGTCTCTTTAGTGGGGTATGCAGGTTTCTCCCTCTCTGAGGGTTTTGTGAAGCTTCAAATGGCACAGCTTCCTACCATACGGGAGGCTGAATCCTTGGGTATCTCCCAGGGGTCCTTAATGAGCTGGTTTGGGGGACAGGTCTTTTGGGATGGAAGACTGTAAGCCCAAATTAGGATTAGGGTTAAGGCCTAGCCGCATGGCAGGTTCAATCTGTCGTGACTGAGCCAGGTTCCCTAGTGGGCTGAGTTGAGGGCACATGTCTGGAGGTGCATCAGATGCCAGGTTTGTGTCCAGGGGTTCCACAGAAGCTGGGTTGGCCTCATGGGGTCATACAGGTTTCTCCCATTCTGCGGGTACTGTGCAGCTCCAAGCAGCAGAGTTGTGCCCTCAGTGGGAGGCAGAATTCTGGTGTGAGTCTCAGGGGTCCCCAATCTGGCTGGCTTGCGGGCCTCTGGGCACGGTAGCCTGTATAAGTCACCTAGGTTTAGGCTTAGGGCCTAGGATCATGGCAGGCCTTATCTGTCATTTCAGAGGCATGCTCTGCTCAGGACCAACTTGAGGATTTGTCAGTCATCGTGTCAGAGTCTGTTTTTGTGACTGGGGGGCCACAGAAGATGGTGTTGGCTTTATGAGGGCTTGCAGGTTTCTCCCACTCTGAGAGTTCGGCACAGCTCCAAATGGTCTTGTTTGCAACCACATTGTAGGCTGAATTCTGGGGTGTTACTCAGGGGTTCTTAACCTGGGGGGGCTTTGGGGCCAGGATTTTGGGTGAAATCCTGAAACCCAAACTACGTTTAGCGTTAGGGCCTAAGGGCATGGCAGGCCAGAACTGCTGGTGCTGAGGCAGGCTCCCTGGTGGGCTGAGTTGAGACAGGGCATCATGCAGTGCCTCAGTCTCTGGGTTGGTGACTGTAGGGGGCCACCGAGGGTGGACTTGGCCTCAGGGAGGCATGCTGGTTACTCCTGCTCTGAGGGTTGGTTGCAGCTCCAATAGCACGGTTTCCATCTGGGTAGCGGGTGGATTCCTGGGGTGTGGCTCTGGGGTCCCCAATCTGGAGGGCTTGTGGGATAGGCTCCTGCAGATGGAAGCCTAAAAACCCAACCTAGCGTTAGGGTTAGGATTTGGGGCATGGCAGGTCTGAACTGAAATCACTGACAGGCACTCCAGGGGGCTGAGTAGAGTGAGTGTTTGGCCATGTTTACACCTGGGTCTTAGACTGCTTTCTCATGGGGTTTGGGCAGCAACCCCTTGAGATCATGGGCCAGGCCCAGGTGGCTGCCCTGCAAGTCCATGCTGCCAGTAGCCGTTTCACTGGGCTACTTTCTGGCCAATTCTCATGAGCTTTATGCCCAAATGGATATTGAATTAGGCAATAAGCTCATGAGAATTGGCCGGCATTGGGCGGCATTTGGGATGCACTCACCCACTGTTTAGAGTGCTTTCTCCCTAGGTGCATGTTGTGACCATCCAGGAACTTGGGCTGGTCCCACACGGCTCCCCTGAGGGCCCCAGCCGATGGGAGATTTCCGAAGGTAGAGTTGAGGGAGAGTCTCAGGCTGAGAATGAGGCTCCGTGTTTGTGGCCCATTTGGGTGATGAAGGTGGGGGTGGCCTCAGGAGGGTATGAATGTTTCTCCCCATCTGAGGGTTTTCTGCAGCTCAAAACAGTACTGTTTCCTCCTTTGTGGCAGTGAAGTCCTGGGGTGCAGCTCTGGGGTTCCCAATCTAGAGGGCTTGGGAGCCAGGTATCTGAGGACAGAAGCCCGAAAAGCCAACCTGGGGTTAGGGTTAGGGCCTAGGGTCATGGCAGGACCGATCTGCCGGTGCTGTGGCAGGATCCCTGGGTGGCTGAGCTGAGGATGGGGGTCCAATGGCACATCAGGCTCTGGGTTTTTTGGTTAGGGCGGGGGAGCACCAGATGTGGGAGTGGCTCCAGGGAAGCATGCAGATTTGTTCCATTCTGAGGATTCTGCGAAGGTGCGAATGGCATTGTTTCCTCCTTGGTGGCAGGTGGACTCCTGGGGTGTGGCTTTGGGGTCAACAATCTGGAGGGCTTGGGGGAAAGGCCTCTGGGACAGGAAGCCTGAAAACCCAACCGAGAGTTACAGCCAGGGCCTATGGGTATGGGAGGTCAAATCTGCCAGTTTTGGTGCAGGCACCCCATGGGCTGAGTAGCAGGAGGAATCGGCTTCATGTGCACCTGCTTTATAGAGCATTTTCTCAGCGGGTTCATGCCGAGACAACTCGGGACCCCAGGCTGGGCCCAAGTGGAGGCCCTGCAGCCATACGCCACAGGAAGCAAGTTCGCCAGGGGGCTTCCGGCCAATTCTCATGAGCTTTCTGCCCAAATCAACATCAGTTTGGACAGAAGGCTCATGAGATTTGACTGGCATTGGGCAGCAATTCAGGCTGCACAGTCTCCTGTGCTCTAGAGCGCTTTTTCGCTAGGTGCATGTCACGGCCATCAGAGAACATGGGTCGGGCCCAGGCAGCTCCCACGAGGGACCCTGCACTGGGGAGCTTTCCCAGGGTAGAGTTGAGGGACGAGTTCCTGCTGAGACTCAGCCTCCCAGTTTGCAGCCTGGTGGGGTGCCAAATGTGTGGCTGGCCTCAGTGGGGGTATGCAGGTTTCTCCCGCTCTGAGGGTTTTGCGCAGCTCTGAAGGCATGGTTTTCTACTTGGTGGCAGGCAGAGTCATGGGGTGTGGCTCTGGGGTCCCCTATCTGGAGGACTCGAGGTACATAGGCCTGGGACAGAAGCCTGAAAACCCAACAGAGGGTTAGGGCCAAGGCCTAGTGGCATGGCAGGCCAGATCTTCCAGCTCTTGTTTGGGCATCCCATGGGGCTGAGTAGCAGGAGGCATTGGCCTCGAATGGGCCTGGATCGTAGAGGGCTTTCTTGCAGGGTTGGGGACTCGACCACTCAGGATCACATGCTAGGTCCAGACAGAGACCCTGCAGACATGCACTGCAGGAAGCAAGTTCACCAGGCTTTTCCCGGCAAGTTCTCAAGAGCTTTTTGCCCAAATTGATATTGATTTGTGCAGAAAGCTCCTAAGAATTTACTGGCATTGGGTGGCAATTTAGGCTGCACTGGCACCCGCGGTCTACAACAGTTTCTCACTAGGTGTGTGACATGGCCATCTGGGAGCATGAGCTGGGCACACATGGCTCCCCTGAGGGGCCCGATGCAGGTAGATTTCCAGGGGCAGAGTTAAGCAGCAGATATGACTGGGCATCCACCTCTGTGTTTCTCGTCCAGTGTTGAGGTGAATATTGATGGCCTCATGGGGAGCATGCCGTTTTCCCCACTCTGAGGCTTTTTCGCAGCTTCAAATGGCATGGTTTCTGTCTGGGTGGCAGGCGGAGGAATGGGGTGTGGTTCAGGGACCCCCTATCTGGAGGACTTGAGGGACAGGCCCCTGAGAACAGAAAGGTGAAAACCCGAACTAGTGTTAGGGTGAGGGCCCAGGGTCATGGCAGGTCTGATCCCCCAGTGCCGGTTCAGAGACCCCATGGGGCTGAGTAGTGGGAGGCATTGACCTCGTGTATGCCTGGGTCATAGAGGGCTTTCTCGCAGGGTTCTGGCCGTGACCAGAACCCGGGCCAGGGCTAAGTGGTGGCCTTGTGGACCCAGGCTGCTGGTAGCGAGTTCACCAGGGGTTTTCCAGCCAATTCTCACGAGCTTTCTGCCCAAATAGATATCAATTTGGGCAGAAAGCTCGTGAGAATTGTCTGGTGTCGGGTGGCAATTCAGGCCGCGCCGGCACCTGTGGTCTTGAGTGCTTTCTTGCCAGGTGCTTGTCCTGGCCATCCAGGAACACAGGCCAGACTCCCACGAGGGCCCCCGTGCAAGAGAACTTTCCGGGGGCAGAGTTGAAGTAGGTGTTCTGGCTGAGCATCAGCCTCTGTGCCAGGGGTCTGGTGGGGAGCCGAAGTTGGGGCTTACCTCAGGGGTGGCATGCAGGTTTCTCCCACTCTGAGGATTTTGTGCAGCTCTGAACAGCACAGTTTCCTCCTGGGTAGCAGGCAGAGTCATGGAGTGTGGATCAGGGGTCCCCAACCTGAGGGCTCAAGGGCAAGGGCCCTGGGGATGGAAGACTTAAAACCCAACTCAGGGTTAAGGCCAGGGGCTAGAGGCATGGCAGTCCTGATTTGTCAGTGCCAAGGTGGGCACTACCTGGGTTTGAGTAGCAGGAGGCTTTGGTCTTGTGTATGCCTTACTCGTAGATGACTTTCTCGCAGGGTTTATGCTATGACCACTCGGCACCCTGAGCCAGGACCAGGCAGCAGCCCCGTGCGCCTGAGCCTTTGGGAGCGAGTTTGCGGGGGGGTCTTCCAGCCAGTTCTCATGAGATTTCTGGGCAGAAAATTAATGAGAATTGGCCAGAGTTTGGCGGTGATTCGGGAAGCGCTGGTGCACGCAGTCTGGAGGGCTTCTCACTAGGTGTGTGTCGCGGCCATCCAAGAACACTCGTCAGGCCCTCACGCTGGGGAGATCTATAGGTTCAGAGTTGTGGGAGGGGTTCCGGGGCTGAACATCAGCCTCCCTGTTTGCATCCTGGTGGGGCACCAACGGTAGGGGTGACCTCAATGGGGGCATGCAGGTTTCTCCCGATCTGAGGGTTTTGTGCAGCTTCAAATGGCACAGTTTCCCCTTGGGTGGCAGGCAGAGGCATGGGGTGTGGCTCAGGGGTCCATAATTTAGGGGGCTTATTGACCATGCCCCTCAGAATGGAAGCCTGAAAACCCAAACTAGGGTTAAGGTTAGGGCCCAGGGGCATGGCATGCCCGACCTCCCAGCACTGAAGCAGTCTCCCCTCAGGGCTTAGTTGAAGGCACATCCAGTGGTGTGACAGAATTCGGCTTTATGGCCAGGGGGACCGCAATGGTTGGGGTGGCTTAAGGGGGGCATGCAGCTTTCTCCCCCTCCAAGGGCTCGGAGCAACTCCAAAAGGTACGGTTTCATACTGCATGGCTGGTGGAGTCCTGCAATGTCACTCAGACATCCTTAGTCCGGGGGGCTTGGGAGCCAAGTCCCTCAGAATGGAAGCCTGAACCCAAACTAGCGTAAGGGTTAGGGCCTAGGGGCAGTACAAACCCAATCTGCCAGCGCTAAGACAGGCTCCCCTCAGGGCTGAGTTGAAGGCATGCGTCTGGTGCCAGACAGAATTCAACTTTATGGCCTGGGGGTCTGCTGATGGTGGGAGTGGCTTTAGGGGGAATGCAGGTTTCTCCTCCTCTGAGGGTTTGGAGCAGCTCCATACTGCAAGGTTTCCTCCTGCCTGGTGGGTGGAGTCCTGGGTTCTCACTCAGGGATCCTTAATCCAGGGGGTTTGGGGGCCTGGCCTCTTGGGATGGAAGCCCGAAAATCCAAACTAGGGTTAGGGTTAGGGCCTAGGGACATGGCAGGGTCGATCTGCCTGTGCTGAGACTGGCTCCCAGGTGCCTAGTTGAGTGTGGGTGTCAGGCGGTGTATTGGAATTCTGATTTGTGTCTAGGTGGTGCGCAAATGCTGGGGGTGACCCTAGGTCATATAGTTTTCTCCCACTCTGAGTTTTCTGCGCTGCTCCACATGGCACAATTTCACCCTAGGAAGCTGGCAGTGTGCTGGCGTGAGTCTCAGTCGTCCCCAATCTGACGGGCTTGGGAGCCAGCCCTCTGGGCACAGAAACCGGTATACCTGACCTAGGGTTAGGCTTAGGGCCTAGGGGCATGGCAGGCCCTATCTGACAGCGATGAGGTGGGCTCCCCTCAGGGCTGAGTTGAGGGTGTGTGTCTGGTGGCATGGTAGAATCTGGCATCATGGCCGGGGAGGGGGGCACCAATGGTGGGGGTGGCTTTAGCGGGGCATGCAGGTTTCTCCTGCTCTGTGGGGTTTGTGCAGCTCCTAATGGCACAGTTCCTTCCTAGGTGGCAGCCAGAGTCCTGGAGTGTGTCTCAGGTGTCCCCAGTCTGGAGGGCGTGGGGGCCAGGTCTCTGGGGACAGAAGCCTGAAAAGCCAACACAGGATTAGAGTAGGGCCTAGGGGCATGGCAGGCCTAATCTGCCATTGCCGAGGTGGGATCCCCCGTGGGCTGAGTCAAGGACGGGGATCAAGCGGTATGTCAGTCTCCGGGTTTTTTTTGTCATGTGGGCCATCAGAGGTGAGGGTGGCCTCTGGAATGCATGTGGGTTTCTCTTGGTCTGAGGGTTCTGGGTTGCTCCAAAAGGCATGGTTTTCTTCTGGATGGTAGGCGGAGTCCTTGGTTGGGACTCAGGGCTTCCCCATTTGGAGGGAAAGTTGGCCATGTCTCTGGGCATGGAAGCCTGAAAATACAACCTAGGGTTTGGGTTAGGGCTTAGGGGTATCCAGGCCCTACCTCCTGGTGCTGAGGCTGGAACCCCAGGGGCTGAGTCGAACATGGGGGTCAGGAAGGACATCAGGCTGTGAGTTTGTGACTGTGGGGGCTGTCGAAGTTGGGGGTGTCCTCAGGGACACACGTAGGTTTTTTCATTCTGTGGGTCTGCTCAGCTTCAAATGGTACAGTTTCCTCCTGGGTGGCAGGTGGGTTCCTGGGGTGTGGCCCAGAGGTCCCCATCTGGAGGGACCGTGCCAGTGTGTCTTTAGACCTGTGGAGAGTTTGTGAGCTGCATTAGGAGTTGTGGAAGGCCCCGCAGTGCCAGTTCACGGCACCTGAGGGAGAGGTGAGCTGTGGTGCCAGAGAACCTGGGAGGCATGGCAATGCTGCTTGTCACCACTGGAGGCAGTGGCGAGCTGCCATGGGAAACTCCCAGGAAGAGGAGTCTGTGCAGCTGCTGGCTCTGGGGGCAGTGGGGAGGTGCTGGGTGAGAGACCCTGAATTGTGAGGCACTACAGCTTGTTTCTACAGGACAGAGTGTTGAGCTGTATAGTCTCTGATTCTCCAGGCTCATTAGTGGTCATAAGATACGCTGGAGTCAGACCCCCACTCAGCATTGTGCCCTGTTTCCCCTAGTTTGTTGGTAATCTGCTGTCAGGATGCTTCAGGAGGGTCCGCCCAGTTGGGCTCTGGAGCCGGGGGAAACCAAACCCAACTCATGGTGCATTTGGAAGCGAGGAGTTCAGTGTTTGTTTGGAAGAGTATGTTTGTTACTCCACAAAGGACAAGGTCATTGGTCGGCTTTAGAAGGAAGTGAATGACCACTTAAGAAACAAGCATGTGTCTCTCCTTCTCCCAGGAATCGGAGCAGGTGTGCAGACTTTAGCCGGGAGACGCCTGCTTATCCGCACCTGTCAACCCTTCTTCACTCTGGCTCCACGAGACCTGAAGTTTGGAAATCAGCGTCTGGGTGCGTCATGCAGCTTGTCCCAGGATTTCAGTGTTCAGAGAAAACAGCAGACGCGTGGAGCACAATGTCACATCCATGCCTGGATGGGAGGTAAAACTTCTCTTTCACCCCAAATCTCCTGGGCTTACCTCTTGTCTCCAGTGGAGCTCCCAATTGGCACACTGAACCAGCTGTAAGCAATCTAGTGTGGGCGACAGAGTTCTGAGTTTCTCTGCAGGGAGCACCTGGTAGGGATCTATTTTCTCTGTTTATTTCTGGCCCCCAAAGGTATTTGTAACATGTCTTTCCTAGGCAATCCCTTGGATTCGAAAGGGAAGATGTGATTGTCTTGGTGTGCGTTTTGAACATAGAAAGTATTCCTTCATCTAACAGTGTTTATTCCACTGGGCCTAGGCTGTGGTGGAATGGCCGGCATCTAGAGTGAGGTGGCTGTTTGTGGTCAGATAGAGACTTGGATGATGGCTTCTCCTTTGTGCAAGGTGATGGATCCTAATGGGTTCGTCTTTGCATCCAAAGAGTTCCAATAGTGCCGAGGGAAAATTCAAAATGATTCCAAGGCACCTTGGACAATTTAAAAGGGATGCTTTCCTCATAGGTTCACTCAAACGGCTATATATGGTTGGACATACTGTATTTTCTATGCAGTTTCATAGGTGGTGAAGTCAGAAGGAGAGTCTTTGGGAATTTTCCTGGATAAATGTATTCTGGTGGCTTCAAGGGAATTGGCGTCAAGAACCCTGAGATGAATTTCTGTGGCTGCTTGCCTGACGCTCAGTGAGTCAGGTTATCCCACAGGTTTTACACTTGGTCCTTAGGAAATTTCTGGTAGGGAATGTTCTGCTTAAAGTGAAACCATCGGTGTCATATGGGTGGCTCAGTGGGTTAAGCCCCTCCCTTCAGCTCAGGGCATGATCCCAGGGTCCAGGGATGGAGCCCTGCATTGGGCTCTCTGCTCAGCAGGGAGCCTGCTTTTCCCACTCTCTCTGCCTGCCTCTCTGCCTATTTGTGATCTCTCTCTCTCTGTCAAATAAATAAATAAAATCCTTTTAAAAGAAGAAGAAGATGTGGTTCATATGTACAATGGGATATTACTCAGCCATCAGAAACGATGAATACTTACCATTTGCATTGAGGTGAATGTAACTGGAGGGGATTGTGCGAAGTGAAATAAGTCAAGCAGAGAAAGACAGTTATCATATGATTTCACTCCTATGTGAAATACAAGAAATAACACAGAGGATCATAGGGATGGGGTGGGAAACCTGAATGGGAAGATATCTGAGAGGGAGTAAAACCTTAGGAGACTCTTGACTCTAGGAAATAAATTCAGGGTTGCAGAAAGGGAAGAGGGTGGGGGGATGTGGCTCCCCCAGCGTGGGTTCGGACACCCCAGGGGCTGAGTAGTGGGAGACATTGACCTCGTGTGTGCCTGGGTCATAGAGGGCTTTCTCGAAGGGTTCTGGCCGTGATCAGAACCAGGGCCAGGGCTAGGTGTTGGCCTTGTGGACCCACGCTGCTGGTAGCTAGTTCACCAGGGGTTTTCCAGCCAATTCTCATGAGCTTTCAGCCCAAATAGATATCAATTTGGGCAGAAAGATCGTGAGAATTGTCTGGTGTCGGGTGGCAATTCAGGCCAAGTTGGCACCTGTGGTCTTGAGTGCTTTCTTGCCAGGTGCTTTTCCTGGCCATCCGGGAACATGGGCCAGGCTCCCACGAGGGCCCCCGTGCAAGAGAGCTTTCTGGGGGCAGAGTTGAAGTAGGTGTTCTGGCTGAGCATCAGCCTCTGTGCCAGTGGTCTGGTGGGGAGCCAAAGGTGGGGCTTACTTCAGGGTTAGCATGCAGGTTTCTCCCACTCTGAGGATTTTGTGCAGCTCTGAACAGCACAGTTTCCTCCTGGGTAGCAGGCAGAGTCATAGGGTGTGGATCAGGGGTCCTCAATCTGAGGGCTCAAGGGAAAGGGCCCTGGGGATGGAAGACTGAAAACCCAACTGAGGGTTAGGGCCAGGGCCTAGGGGCATGGCAGTCCTGATTTGCCAGTGCCTGGGTTGGCACTACTGGGGGTTGAGTAGCAGGAAGCTTTGGTCATGTGTATGCCTTACTCGTAGATGACTTTCTCGCAGGGTTTAGGCCATGACCAGTCGGCACCCTGAGCCAGGACCAGGCAGCAGCCCCGTGCGCCTGAGCCTTTGGGAGCGAGTTTGCGGGGGGGTCTTCCAGCCAGTTCTCATGAGATTTCTGGGCAGAAAATTAATGAGAATTGGCCAGAGTTTGGCGGTGATTCGGGCAGCGCTGGTGCACGCAGACTGGAGGGCTTCTCACTAGGTGTGTGTCGCGGCCATCCAAGAACAAGCGTCAGGCCCCCACGCTGGGGAGATCTATAGGTTCAGAGTTGTGGGAGGGATTCCAGGGCTGAGCATCAGCCTCCCTGTTTGCAGCCTGGTGGAGCACCAACGGTAGGGGTGACCTCAATGGGGGCATGCAGGTTTCTCCCGATCTGAGGGTTTTGTGCAGCTTCAAATGGCACAGTTTCCCCTTGGGTGGCAGGCAGAGGCATGGGGTGTGGCTCAGGGGTCCATAATTTAGGGGGCTTATTGACCATGCCCCTCAGAATGGAAGCCTGAAAACCCAAACTAGGGTTAAGGTTAGGGCCCAGGGGCATGGCATGCCCGACCTCCCAGCACTGAAGCAGTTGCCCCTCAGGGCTTAGTTGAAGGCACACATCCAGCGGTGTGGCAGAATTCGGCTTTATGGCCAGGGGGACCACAATGGTTGGGGTGGCTTAAGGGGGGCATGCAGCTTTCTCCCCCTCCAAGGGCTCGGAGCAACTCCAAATGGTACGGTTTCATACTGCATGGCTGGTGGAGTCCTGCAGTGTCACTCAGAGGTCCTTAGTCTGGGGGGCTTGGGAGCCAAGTCCCTCAGAATGGAAGCCTGAACCCAACCTAGCGTAAGGGTTAGGGCCTAGGGGCAGTACAAACCCGATCTGCCAGCGCTAAGACAGGATCCCCTCAGGGCTGAGTTGAAGGCATGCGTCTGGTGCCAGGCAGAATCCGACTTTATGGCCCGGGGTTCTGCTGATGGTGGGAGTGGCTTTAGGGGGAATGCAGGTTTCTCCTCCTCTGAGGGTTTGGAGCAGCTCCTTACTGCAAGGTTTCCTCCTGCATGGTGGTTGGAATCCTGGGTTCTCACTCAGGGATCCTTAATCCAGGGGACTTGGGGGCCTGGCCTCTTGGGATGGAAGCCTGAAAACCCAAACTAGGGTTAGGGTTAGGGCCTAGGGACATGGCAGGGTCGATCTGCCGGTACTGAGACTGGCTCCCCAGTGCCTAGTTGAGTGTGGGTGTCAGGCGGTGTATTGGAATTCTGGTTTGTGTCTAGGCAGTGTGCAAATGCTGGGGATGACCCAGAGTCATACAGTTTTCTCCCACTCTGAGTTTTCTGCGCTGCTCCACATGGCACAATTTCACCCTAGGAAGCTGGTAGAGTGCTGGCGTGAGTCTCAGACATCCCCAATCTGACGGGCTTTGGAGCCAGCCCTCTGGGCACAGAGCCTGTACACCTGACCTAGGGTTAGGCTTAGGGCCTAGGGGCATGGCAGGCCCTATCTGACAGCGCTGAGGTGGTCTCCCCTCAGGGCTGAGTTGAAGGTGTGTGTCTGGTGGCATGGTAGAATCTGGCATCATGGCCGGGGAGGGGGGCACCAATGGTGGGGGTGGCTTTAGCGGGGCATGCAGGTTTCTCCTGCTCTGTGGGGCTTGTGCAGCTCCTAATGACACAGTTCCTTCCTGGGTGGCAGCCACAGTCCTGGAGTGTGTCTCAGGTGTCCCCAATCTGGAGGGCATGGGGGCCAGGTCTCTGAGGACAGAAGCCTGAAAAGCCAACATAGGATTAGAGTAGGGCCTAGGGGCATGGCAGGTCCAATCTGCCATTGCCGTGGTGGGATCACCCATGGGCTGAGTCAAGGACGTGGGTCAAGCGATATGTCAGTCTCCGGGTTTTTTTGTCATGTGGGCCATCAGAGGTGAGGGTGGCCTCTGGAATGCATGTGGGTTTCTCCTGGTCTGAGTGTTCTGGGCTGCTCCAAAAGGCATGGTTTTCTTCTGGATGGTAGGCGGAGTCCTTGGTTGGGGCTCAGGGCTTCCCAATCTGGAGGGATTGTTGGCCATGTCTCTGGGCATGGAAGCCTGAAAATACAACCTAGGGTTTGGGTTAGGGCTTAGGGGTATCCAGGCCCTACCTCTTGGTGCTGAGGCTGGAACCCCAGGGGCTGAGTCGAACATGGGGGTCAGGAAGGACATCAGGCTGTGAGTTTGTGACTGTGGGGGCTGTCGAAGTTGGGGGTGTCCTCAGGGAGACACGTAGTTTTTTTCCATTCTGTGCATTCTGCTCAGCTTCAATTGGTACAGTTTCCTCCTGGGTGGCAGGTGGGTTCCTGGGGTGTGGCCCAGAGGTCCCCATCTGGAGGGACTGTGCCAGTGTGGCTTTAGACCTGTGGAGAGTTTGTGAGCTGCATTAGGAGTTGTGGAAGGCCCCGCAGTGCCAGTTCACGGCACTGGAGGGAGAGGTGAGCTGTGGTGCCAGAGACCCTGGGAGGCATGGCAATGCTGCTTGTCACCACTGGAGGCAGTGGCGAGCTGCCATGGGAAACTCCCAGGAAGAGGAGTCTGTGCAGCCTGCTGGCTCTGGGGGCAGTGGGGAGGTGCTGGGTGAGAGACCCTGAATCGTGAGACACTACAGCTTGTTTCCACAGGACAGAGTGGTGAGCTGTATAGTCTCTGATTCTCCAGGCTCAAGAGTGGTCATAAGATACGCTGGAGTCAGACCCCCACTCAGCATTGTGCCCTGTTTCCCCAGGTTTGCTGGTAATCTGCTGTCAGGTTGGTTCAGGAGTGTCTGCCCAGTTGGGCTCTGGAGCCGGGGGAAACCATACCCGACTCATGGTGCATTTGGAGCCGAGGAGTTCAGTGTTTGTTTGGAAGAGTATGTTTGTTTCTCCACAAAGGACAAGGGCATTGGTCTGCTATAGAAGGAAGTGAATGACCACTTAAGAAACAAGCATGTGTCTCTCCTTCTCCCAGGAATCGGAGCAGGTTTGCAGACTTTAGGTCGGAGGTACCTGCTTATCCACACCTGACAACCCTTCTTCACTCTGGCTCCACGAGACCTGGTTTGGAAATGAGCGTCTTAGTCAGTCATGCAGCTTGTCCCAGGACGTCAGTGTTCAGAGAAAACAGCAGGCCCATGGGGAACAATGTCACATCCATGCCAGGATGGGAGGTAAAACTTCTCTTTCACCCCAAACCTCCTGGGCTTTTCTCTTGTCTCCAGTGGAGCTCACAATTGGCACACTGAACCAGCAATAAGATACCTAGTGTGGGTTCCAGAGTTCCTGAGTTTCTCTGCAGGGAGCACCTGGCAGGGATCTCATTTTCTCTGTTTATTTCTGGCTTAAAAAAGTATTTGTAACATGTCTTTCCTAGGCAATCTCTTGGATTCAAAAGGGAAGATGAGATTGACTTGGTGTGAGTTTTGGACATAGAAAGTATTCCTTCATCTAACAGTGTTTATTGCACTGGGCTTAGGCAGTGGCCAGCATCTAGAGTGAGGTGGCTGTTTGTGATCAGAAAAAGACTTGGATGATGGCTTCTCCTTTGCCCAAGGTGATGGATCCTAATGGATTCATCTTTGCCACCAAAGAGTTCCAATGAGGGCAGAGGGAAAATTCAAAATGATTCCAAGGACCCTTGGACAATTTAAAAGTGATGCTTGTCTTCCTAGGTTCACCCAAATGGCTATATATGGCTGGACATGCTCTATTTTATTTGCAGTTTCATGGGTGATGAAGTCAGAAAGGGAGTCTTTGGGAATTTCCCTGGAAAAAGGCATTCTGGTGGCTTCAAGAGACTTGGCGTCAGGAACCTTGGGGTGAATTTCTGTGGCTGCTTGCCTGATGCTCAGTGAGTCAGGTTACCCCCACAGGTTTTAATTTTCCTCCTTAGGAAATTGCTGGCAGAGAATGTTCTGCTTAACATGGAATCCTCGGGGGCACCTGGGTGGCTCAGTGAGTAAAGCCACAGCCTTCAGCACAGGTCATGATCCCAGGGTCCTGGGATCGAGCCCTGCATTGGCCCTCTGCTCAGCAGGGAGCCTGCTTGCCCCCTCTCTCTGTCTGCCTCTCTGCCTACTTGTGATCTCTGTCAAATATATAAATGAGTTCTTAAAAAGAAAAAACGGAACCCTCCTACGCTGTTGGTTGGCGTGCGGGTTGTTGCAGCCACTCTGGAAAAAAATAGGGTGAGTCCTCCAAAAGCTAAGAACTGAACATAAGAACTTAACATATATAAATGATTATGTGTATATACACATATATACACACATATATACATATGTATATATGTATATATATTCATATATATGTATATATACACATGTATGTGTGTCTGTATATATATATGTGTGTGTGTGTATATATATATATATATATATATATATTTGCGTATGTATGTGCGTGTGTGTGTAATCATTTTCCCACACCTTCTTAATGGAATAGGAGCCAGGTTCAAAAAGGATGAAATCTTACTATCTGCAAGGATGTGGATGGATATACAGTGAATTTAGCTAAGTAAAATCCATAAGAAAATACCAATAGACTATAACTTGACTTCTGTGAAATTTCAGAAAGAAAACAGATGAACATAGTGAGGGGAGAAAGGTCAATGAGGAAACAGACTCTAAACTAGAGCACAAACCGAGGGTGGCTAGAGGGCAGGGATGTGGGGGAAGGGTTCAATGGGTGACAGCTATTAGGGAGAGTACTTGTTGTGATGAGCTCTGGGTGTTCTATGCAGGTGAGGAATCACAAAATCCTATCCTGAAGGAGAGGAATGAGTACTGTATGGAAATGAATTGGAATTGAAGTCAATGAATAAGAGAAGACCATGTTCTACTCTATGAAGACTGAGGTAAAACTGGAATGACTTTTGCTCTCCTGTTCTGTAGCTGATCATTTTGAAATACTCTCTGGCAGGATACACTAGTTTCCTTTTGCATAAGGAGCCCTCAGAGAGCTGCCATGAAAGATTCAGATCTCAGAGCATGTACATGTTCCATTGATATGTTACTTTCAGTTTGCCCAGGTACAAAGGTAAGTGGAGAGAAATAGGGCAGAAGAGGAAAGGAGGTATTGATCATTCAGAAGGTAGCCTTCTCTTTTCTCATGAATGCCTGGGCCAGCACAAATTGAGAAGAAGGAGGGGAGATCCCAGAGCTTTGCCACAGACAGGGGAGTTCTAGGTCTGCCTAGAGCTGGCAAGGGTCCCTGAGGAGAGCTGAGGTAGTGGTGTGACAGGCCCGATCTGCTGGTGCTGAGGTGAATTCCCCAAGGAGCTGAGTTGAAGATGGGGGTCAGGTGGCCCATCAGGCTCTGGGTTTGTATCCAGGGGGCTGCAGAATGTGGGAGAGGCCTCATGGGGGTATGCAGGTTTCTCTGGCTCTGAAGGTTCTGCACAGCTCTAGAGGGACTAGTTTCCTGCTGGGTGGCAGGTGGACTCCTACAGTGTGTCTCCAAGGTTACCAATCTAGAGGGTTTGTGGGACAGGCCCCTGGGGAAGGAAGCCTGAAAATGCAACAGAGTGTTATGGTAATGGCCTTGGGGCCTAGCAGGCCTCATCTGCTGACACCCTGGTGGGATACCCTTGGGATTGAGTTGAGGGAATGCGTCCTGCATTGCAGAGGAGTCAGGGTTTCCGGAAAGAGGGACGGCTGATGGTGGGGGTGCCTTTAGAGGGGCATGCTGGTTTCTCCCTCTCTGACGGAAGTGTGGATCTCCAAATGGTATGGCTTCCCCCTGCATGGCAGTAAGGTTTCTGGCTTGTTACAAAGCGGTCCTGAATCTGGGGAGTTTGGGGGCCAGGCCTCTTGGGATGGAAGCCTAAAGTCAGAAACTGGAGTTATGTTAAGGGCCTAGGGCCATGGCATGCTCAATCTGCTGGTGCTGAGGTGGGCTCCCTGGTAGGCTGACTTCAGGGTAGGTATCAGGTGGCACGTCAGCCTCCGAGTTTGTGTCCGGGGATGCCACAGAAGCTGGGGGGTGACCTCAGGGTTGCATGCAGGTTTCTCCCTCCCTGAAGGTTCTGCAGAGCTCCAAATGGCATGGTTTCCCCCTGTGTGCCGGACGCAGTCCTGGGGTGTCCCTGAGGTATCCTTTATCTATACTGGCATGAGTCTCAGAGGTGCCCAATTTGGCGGACTTGGGGGACAGGCCTCTGGGTATGAAAGCCTGTACACCCCACCTAGGGTTAGGGTTAGGGCCCAAGGGCATGGCAGGCCCAATGTTCTGGTGCTGATGCAGGCTCCTCTAAGGGCTGAGTTGAGGGCATAGATCTGGCGTCACAGCAGAATCCGGTTTTATGGCCATGGGGGTGACTCATGGTGGGGGTGGCGTTAGGGGAATTGCAGGTTTCTCCCCGTCTGAGGGTTTGGCGCAGCTCCAAACCACAAGGATTCCTCCTGTGTGGCAGGTGGCGTCCTGTGGTGTCACTCAGTAGTCCTTAATCTGGGGGATGTGGGGGCCAGGCCCCCTGGGATGGAAGCCTGAAAATCCAAACAGGGGTTATGGTAAGGGGGTAGGGGCATGGTGTCCCGATCTGCTGATGTTGAGGTGCGGTCCCCTCAGGGCTGAGTTGAGGGCATGCGTCCGGCAGCTCATCAGAACGGTTTTATGGCCAGGGGGCCGTAGATGGTGGGAGTGCCTTTAGAGAGGCAGGTTTCTCCCCCTCTGAGGGTTCATCCCAACTCCAAATGGCACAGGTTCCTACTGTGTGGTGATCGGAGTCCTGGGGTGTATGTCAGGGTTCCTTAATCTGGGGGGCTTTGTTGCCAGGACCCTTAGAATGGAAGCCTGAAAACCCAAACTAGGGTTAGGGTTAGGGCCTAAGGGCATGGCAGGCCCCATCTGCCAGTGCTGAGATGGGATCCCCTATGGGCTGAGTTGAGGGTATGTATTTGGTGGAGGGATGGAATCCAGCTCTATGGCCAGAGGGGCTGCTGACGGTTGGGTTGGCTTTAGGGTGGCATGCAGGTTTCTCCCCCTCTGAGGGTTCATTGCAACTCCAAACCACAAGTTTTCCACTCGTGTGACAGATTGTGTCCTGTGGTGTTGCTCAGAAGTCCTAATCCGAGGTGTGTGGTGGCCAGGCCTCTTGGGATGGAAGCCTGAAAATCCTAACTTGGGTTAGGTTGAAGGCCTAGGCACATGGCAGGCCCGATATGCTGGAATTGAGGCAGTCTCCCGGATTTCCTGAATGGAGGGCGGGAATCAGGCAGGAGTTGGGGTCTGGGTTTGTGTTGGGGGGGCAAAAAGGTGGTGTTGTCCTCGGGGGCATGCAGCTTTCTCCGGCTCTGAGGGTCTTGCACACTTCCAAAGGCACCATTTTTCCCTAGGAGGCCGGTGGAGTGCTTACGATAATCTCAGGCATCCCCAGTCTGATGGGCTTGGGGTACAGGCCTCTGGGCATGGAATGTTGTACACCCCACCTAGGGTTAGGGTTAGGGTCTAGGGTCATGGCAGGCCCAACCGGCCAGTGCGGAGATGGGCTCAACTCAGGGCTGAGTTGAGGGCATGTGTCCAATAGCTTGGCAGATTCCAGCTTTATGGCCTGGGGTGCCACCAATCGTGAGGGTAGCATTACGGGGGCTTGAAGGTTTCTCCCCCTCTGAGGGTTCAGCAGCTCCAAACTGCAAGGTTGCATCTTGTGTGGCTTTTTGAGTCCTGCAATTTCCCTCAGGGTTCCTTAATCCAGGGGGATTGGAGGCTAGTCCTCTTGGGATGGAAGCCTGAAAACCCAAACTAAGGGTAGGGTCTTTGGGAATGACAGGCCCAATCTGGCAGTGCTGAGATGGGCTCCCCGGTGGACTGAGTTGAGAGTGGGTGATAGGTGGCTCATGTGAATCTGGGTTTGTGTTCAGGAGGGGCCCAGATGCTGGGGCTTGCCTTGGGGAGCATAAAGTTATCTCCTGGTCTGAGATCTGCGTAGCTCCAAATGGCACCATAACACCATAGCCAGCCGGCAGACTGCCAGAGTGAGCAGCAGGTGTACCCAATCTGGTGGGTTTGGGGGCTAGGCCTCTGGGAACGGAAGCCTGTACACACAACCTAAGGATAGGGT
Organism: Martes flavigula; assembly: GCA_029410595.1. Taxonomy (NCBI): domain Eukaryota; kingdom Metazoa; phylum Chordata; class Mammalia; order Carnivora; family Mustelidae; genus Martes; species Martes flavigula. The sequence goes on along the minus strand of JAODOS010000047.1, from coordinate 183,152 downwards.
TAAGGCCTAGGGGCATGGCAGCTCCGATACCCTGGTGTTGAGGCGGGCTCGCTGAGGGCGGAGTAGAGGACATGCATCTGGCAATGCGGCATAATCTGACATTATGTCCGGAGCGCTGCCGATGATGAGGGTGTGTTTAGGTGCTGCTGCACCGTTCTTCTGGGCAGGCAGAGTTTTGTGGTGTGGCTTTGGAATCAACAGTTGGAGGATTAGGATTAGGATGAGGGTTAGAAGGTTAGGTTTAGATATAGGGCTAGGGTTTAAGGTGAGGGTGAGGATTAGGGTTTAGGGTTGAGGGTTGAGGGTTAGGATGATGGTTAGGGATATTATTAGGGTTAGGGTTGTGTTCTGGGTTAGGGTTATGTCTTAGGGACAAGACGGGTCAGATCTGACAGCAGAGATATCAGCTAAGCCAAGGCCAGAGTTGAGGGTGGGACTCAGGAGGACCCTCAGGCCCTGGGTTTTTACCCTGGAGGGGCACAGATGGAAGGAATGGCCTCAGGGGAGCATGCCAGTTTGTACTCCTAGAGGGTGTTAGGGAGTACCAAATAAACCCGTCTCCTCCTGGCTGAGAGTCTTTGTCCTGCTGTCTATCTGAAGCTCCCTTCTATGGAATGGATTGGGTGTCAGGCCTCTGGGTCCAGAGCCTGAACACCCAATCTAGGGTTCGGGTTTGGTCCTGGAAGAATGGCAGACCTGATTTGCCAGTGCGGACAAAGGCTGTCTGCAGTGCTGAGTTGAGAACATTGCTCTGGCGGGTTCGTTAGGCGACAGGATTGGGGTGTGGGAGTCCTCAGAAGGTGTGGGTGGATTTAGGGGGCATGGCTGTTTCTCTGGCCAGGAGGGTTCTGCACAGGGCCATGGGGATCAGTTTCCTCGAGGGAGGCAGCCAGAGTCCTATAGTGTATACGGGGTCCCCAGTCTGGAGAGCTAGGGAGCCAGGCCTCTGGGTGCAGAAGCCTGAACACCCATCCTAGCTTTAGGGTTTGGTCGTAGGGACATGGCAGACCCAAACTCCCGGCGCTCTGGTGACCCACCCTGATGCCTGAGCTGAGGGCGTGTGTCTGCAGGACCATGAGATTCCCGGTATCTGTCCTTGGGGGACGCCGGAAGTGGGAGCGGCCTCAGGGAGGCATGCAGGCTTCTCCCGCTCTATGGGTTCAGGACATTTCTAAATAGCAGGGTTTCCTCCTGGGATCAGTTGCAATGATGGGGTGCGGCTCAGGGTCCCCCATCTGGGGATTTGGGAACAGGTGTCAGAGAATGGACACAGGAACACACAACCTGGGCTAGGGTTAGAATTAGGGATAGGGTAGGCTTCAGGTTAGGGTTATGTCTTAGGGACAAGGCTGGTCGGATCTGCCAGCACAGATATCACCCAAAGGCTGAGTGGAGGGTGGGACTCAGGATGATCCTCAGGCCCTGGGTTTTTACCCTGGAGGGCAACGATGGCCAGAATGGCCTCAGGGAGCACGCGGGTTTCTAGGACTCTGAGGGTGTTCAGGAACACCAAAGGAATCGGTCTCCTTCTGGCTGAGTGCCTGAGTCTGGGCTTGAGTCTGATGCTTCCATCCATGGGATGGTTTGGGATTCATGCCTCTGGGGTCCAGAGCCTGAACACGCAACCTAGTGTTAGGGTTTGGTCCTGGGAGAATGGCAGACCTGATGTGCCAGTGGGGATTCAAGCTCTCTGCAGGGCTGAGTTGAGGGCATCGCTCTGGGTGCCCATCGGGCCCTGGGATTTTGGTTTTGGGGTCCTCAGAAGGTGTGGGTGGCTTTAGGGGGCATGGAGGTTTCTCTGGCCTGGAGTGTTCTGCAGAGGGTTATGGGGTCCAGTTTCCTCGTGGGTGGCAGCCAGAGTCCTGCGTTTTGTATACGGGGTCCCCAGTCTGGAGGGCTAGGGAGCCAGGCCTAGGGACATGGCAGCCCAATCTGCTGTGTTGTGTTGAACCACCCCAATGCGTGATTTAGGATGCATGTCTGCAGGACCATGAGACTCAGGATCCTGTTCCTTGGGTGTGCAGGAAGTGGGGTGGCCTCAGGAGACATGCAGGCTTCTCCTGCTCTGTGGGTTCAGGACATTTCTAAATGGGGTTTCCTCCTGAGATCAGGTTCAAAGATGGGGTACAGCACAGGGTCCCCATCTGGGGTGTTTGGGGAACAGGTGTCAGAGGAAGATGCCTGAACACACAACCAGGGCTAGCCTTAGTATTAGGATAGGGTGAGGCTTCAGGTTTGGGTGATGTCTTAGGGACAAGGCAGATGGGTTCTGCCAGCACCCAGATACCACCCAAAGGCTGAGTTGAGGGTGGGACACAGGAGGACCCTCAGGCCCTGGGTTTTGTCCTGGAGGGCAAAGATGGCCAGAATGGCCTCAGGGGAGCACGCGGTTCTAGGGTTCTGAGGGTGTTCAAGAGCACCAAATAATCGGTCTCCTCCTGGCTGAGAGTCTGAGTCCTGCCTTCAGTCTGAAGCTTCCTTCCATGGGATGGATTGGGATTCAGGCCTCTGGGGTCCAGAGCCTGAACACCAAATCTAGGCTTAGGATTTGGTCCTTGTTGAATGGCAGGCCTGATGTGTCTGCACGGACTCAGGCTCTCCAGAGGGCTGAGATGAGGCCATTGCTGTGGTGGCCCGTCAGGCTCTGGGATTGTGGTTTGGGGTCCTCGGAAGCTTTGGGTGGCTTTAGGGGCATGGAGGTTTCTCTGGCCTGGAGAGTTCTGCACAGGGCCTAGGGTCCAGTTTCCTCGTGTTTGGCAGTCAGAGTCCTGCATTGGGAATACGGGATCCCCAGTTTGGAGGACTTGGGGGCAGACCTCTGGGAACAGAAGACTGAACACTGAACCTAGGGTTCAGGTTAGGTCTTAGGGACATGCCAGCCCAATCTGTTGGTGCTCTGTTGAACCACCCCAATATATGAGTTGAGGTTTCGTGTCTGCAGGACCATGAGACTCAGGTTTCTGGTCCGTGGGGCTCCGGAAGTGGGAGTGGCCTCAGTGAGTCATGCAGGCTCCTCCCGCTCTGTGGGTTCAGGATATTTCTAAATGGCAGGGTTTCTTTCCGGGATCAGCTGCAATGATGGGGTGCAGCTCAGGTGTCCCTCATCTGAGGTGTTTGGGGACCAGGTGTCACAGGAGGACAGATGGTGAACACACAACCAGGAACTAGGGTTAGCATTAGGGATAGGGTGAGGCTTAGGGTTAGGGTTATGTCTTAGGGACAAGGCTGGTCGGATCTGCCAGCACAGGTATTGGCTCACCCAAGGACTGAGTTGAGGAAGGGTCTCAGGAGGTTTCTCTGGCTCTGGGTTTTGGCCTGGAGGGGCAAAGATGGAGGAATGGCCTCAGGAGAGCATGCCGGTTTCTAGGGCTTGGAGGGTGATCAAGAGCACAAAATGAAATGGTCTCCTCCTGGCTGAGTGCCTGAGTCCGGCTGTCAGTCTGATGTTCTCTTCCATGGGAGGGATTGGGTGTCAAGCCTCTGGGGTCCAGAGCCTGACCACTCTACCTAGGGTTAGGGTTTGGTCCTGGGAGAATGGCAGGTCTGAGGTGCCAGTGCAGACTCAGGCTCTCTGGAGGGCTGAGTTGAAGCCATTGCTGTGGGAGCCCGTCTGGCTCCGGGATTGTGGTGTGAGGGTTCTCGGAAAGTGTGGTTGGCTTCAGGGGGCATGGAGGTTTCTCCAGCCAGGAGGGTTCTGCAAAGGGCCATGTGGTCCAATTTGCTTGTGGACGGCAGCCAGAGTCCTTTGTTGGGAATACAAGGTCCCCAGTCTTGAGGGCTATGGAGCCAGGACTCTGGGGACAGAAGCCTGAACCCCCAGCGTAGGTTTAGTGTTAGGTTGTAGGGGCAATGCAGCCCCAATCCTCTGGCGCTGTGGTGAACCATCCTGATACTTGAGATGAGGGTGTGTGTCTGCAGAACCATGATTCTCCTGGTTTCTGGTCCTTCCGGGCGCCGGGAGTGGGGGTGGTCTCAGGGAAGCATGCTGGTTTCTCCTGCTCTGTGGGTTCAGCACATTTCTTAATGGCAGGGTTTCCTCCTGGGTTCAGGTGCAGTTATGGGTTGTAGCTCAGGGGTCCCCCCATCTGGGTGCCATCCTTGGGGCAGGCCTGGCCACATCTGACAGCGCCAGGGTGGGGAGCCCTGCAGGCTGAGGAGCCGGAGGCATTGGCCTCACCTGTGCCTGACTTTCGGAGGGCTTTTTGGCGGGGTTCTAGACACGACCACTCGGGATCCTGGTCCAGGCCTCGGGTACAGCCCTGCAGACGTGCAGCATCGGACACGAGTTCGCTGGGTGTTTTCCTGCCAATTCTCATGAGTGTTCTGCTCAATTCAGCATTGATTTGGGCAGAACGCTCGTGAGAATTGGCTGGCGTTGTGTGGCCCTGCGGACCGCCCTGTCCCTCTTGGCCACTGGCCCTTTCTTGTTTGGGGCCTGTCGCAGCCATTCGGAAAATGCACCAAGATGGTTCGGCCCAACCTGGGGCCCAGCGAAGGGGAGTTTTCCTGGAGCCGCGTTAAGGGGGGGGGGTTGTGGATGGGCGTCTGCCTCCAGCGTCTCAGGCTGCTGGGGAACTGAAGGTTGGGGATGGCCTCAGTGGGGACACGAAGGTTTCTCTGGCTCTGAGGCTTTTCCGCAGCTGCGAAAGGCACCGTTTCCGCTGGGGAGGCAGGTGGACTCGTGGCGGGGGCCTCGGAGTTCCCCGACTGGAGTGGCTGAGGGACAGGACCCTGGAAATTGGAGGCTGTCAAATCAGGTGAGGGTTAGGGCCTGTGCTTAGGGGCAGGCCTGGCCCCATCTGCCAGCGCCAGGGAGGGGACCCCCAGAGGCTGAGGAGCAGGATGCATTAGTCTGACTCTTGGAGGGCTTTCTGGTGGGGTTCAAGCCGCGACCACTCGGAATCCCGGGCCAGGCCCAGGGGGCGGCCCTGCAGACGTGTGGCATCTGAAGCGAGTTCACAGGGGGTTTTCTGGCCAATGCTCACAAGCGTCCTGCCCAAATCGCCATCGATTTGGGCAGGACGCTTGTGAGAATTGGCCGGCATTGGGCGGCTTGTGGACCGCCTCATCCCCCATTGCCGCGGGCCCTTTCTCGCTCGGGGCATGTGGTGGCCACCTGGAAAACGCGCCAAGAAGGCACGGTCCCGCCAGAGGCCCCTCGCAGAGGAGCTTTCCCGGAACAGAGTTGAGAGAGGTGTTGTGGCCAGGCGTCCGACTCCGACGTCTCAGGCGGCTGGGGGTGGATTGTTGGGGCTGGCCTCAGGGGGGGCACGAAGGTTTCTTTGGCTCCCAAGCTTTTGTACCACTGCAAAAGGCACCATTTCCGCCAGGGTGACAGGTGGAATCGTGGCACAGTACTGGGGTTTCCAGGCTCCTGTCCCTTGGGCCCTCATAAGAATTGGCTGGCGTTGACCGGCTTGCTTATCGCCGTGGCCAAGGGCCCTTTCTCGCTTGGGGCCTGTCGAGGCCACCCGGAACACGCGCTGAGACAGCGCGGCCCACCCGCGGCCCTGGTGCAGGGGAGATTTCCCGGAGCAGAGTTGAGGGAGGCATTGTTGCCGGGTGTCCACCTCCGACTTTTTGGGCCGCTGGGGCACTGATGGTTGGGGATGGTCTCAGTGGGGGCATGAATGTTTCTCTAGCTCCAAGGCTTTTCCACAGCTCCAAAAGGCACCATTTCCTCTGCGGTGGTAGGGCGACTCATGTGTTGGGACGTGGGGTTCCTCAGTTGGAGGCCCAGTGGGACAGGCCCTGGAAATGTAAGGCTGAGAAAACAGGCCAGGGTTCGTGTCCGTCCCTCGGGGCAGGGCAGGCCTCATCTGCCAGTGTCAGGGAAAGGACACACGGAGGCTGAAGAGTAGGAGGCATTGGCCTCGCCTGTACCTGACTCTCGGAGGGCTTTCTGGCGGGGTTCGGACGTGACCACTTCGGATCCCAGACCAGGAACAGGGTGTGGCCCTGCAGACCTGTGGCACCCAAAGCGAGTTTGCCAGGCATTTTCCGTCCAATTCTCATGAGTGTTCTGCCCAAATTGATCCTGATTTTTGCAGAACGCTTGTGAGAATTGCCTGGAGTTGAGTGGCCCTGCGGACCGCCCTGTCCCCCGTGGCCGAGGACACTTTCTCGCTTAGGGCATGTCGCGGCCACCCGGAAATGTGCCTAGATGACGTGGCCTACCCGGGGGTTCTGGCACAGGGGAGCTTTCCTGGAGCAGACTTGAGGGAGGGGTTGTGGCCGGGCGTCCGCCTTGGACATTTCAGGCCGATGGGGCGCCGAAGGTTGGGGCTGGCCTCAGTGTGGGTATGAAGGTTTCTCTCCCTTCAAGGCTTTTCCGCAGCTCTGTAAGGCACCGTTTCCACCTAGATTGCAGGTGGACTTGTGTCTCGGGGCTCATCAGTCCCCAATTGGATGGCCCAAGGGATAGGACCCTGGAAACAGAAGCCTGCAAAAGAAGGCCTGGTCCTATGGGCAGTACAGGTCCCATCTTCCAGCGCCAGGGAGGGGATCCCTGGAGGCTGAGGAGCAGGGCAAGTGGCCTCACCTGAGCCTGACTCACGGAGGATTTCTGGCGGGGTTCGAGCTGCAACCACTTGGAATCCTGGGCCAGACCCTGGGGGTGGCCCTGCGTACATGAGGCACACAAAGTGTGTTCTCTAGAGGTTTTCAGCTAATTCTCACGAGCTTTCTACCCAAATCTGTTTTAATTTGGGCAGAAAGCTCGTGAGAATTGGACGGCGTAGGGCGGCCTTTGACCACTCAGTGCCCCATTGCTTATAACACCTTCTTTCTTGGGGCATGCCGCAGCCACCCAGAATCAGAGATGATGCGTCCTAGCTGGGGTCCCTGGTGCAGTGTGGCTTTCGCATTGCAGAGTTGAGGGACCTGTTATGGCCGGGTGTGCACCTTCGACATTTGGGGTCGCTGGGACGCTGAAGGATGGAGATGGCCTCACTGGGGTTTCTCTCGCTCTGAGGCTTTTCCGCACCTCTGAAATGCACCGTTTCTATCTGTGTGGCCGGTGGACTCATGGCATGGGATTCCGGGTTCCCCGTTTGGAGGGCTCGAGGGACAGTACCCTGTATATTGAAGACTTCAGGTGAGGTTTAGGGCCCGGGCTTAGGGGCATGGTAGACCCCAACTGCCAGTGCCATGGAGGGGTCCCCTGGGGGTTTAGGAGCCCGAGGCATTGGCCTCACCTGGCCTGACTCACGGAAGGCTTTCTGGAAGGGTTGGAGCTTTTGAAAAATCGGGATCCTGGGCCAGGCCGAGGGGTCGGCCCTGCAGATGTGCAGCACATGGCACGAATCCGCCGGTAGTGTTCTAGGCTATTCTCATGAGCTTTCTTCCCAAATCGGTATCAATTTGGGCAGAAAGCTCACAAGAATTGGCCGGCATTTTGCGGAGATTCGCACCGCACTGTCCCCTGTGGACAGTGAGATTTCTCCTGGGTGCTTGTCGTGGCCATCCAGAATACTGGCCAAGACTATGCTGACCAACTGAGGTCCCCTGCACATTTGAGCTTTCCTGAAACAGAATTGTGGTAGGGCTTGTGTCTCTGCCTCAGCCTCCAACTGTTTGGCCCAGTGTAGCGCCAAATGTTGGGGAGACCTCATTTGGGCATGAGTGTTTCTCTCGGTCTGAGGGTTTTGCACAGTTCCAGAAGGTACTCTAGGGTTAGAGATAATGCCTAGGGGCATGGCAGACCCAATCTGCCGGTGCTGAGTTCGGGACCTTTATGGACTGAGACGTAAATATGGGTCAAGCGGCACTTCAATCTCTGTTTTGTTGTTGTTGTGTGGGCCATCTGTGGTGATTGTGGCCTCAGGAATGCATGCGAGTCTCTCGTGGTTTGAGGATTCTGGGAACCTCCGAACCAAAGGGTTTCCTCCTGGATGGCAGGCAGACTCCTTAGGTGTGGCCAAGGGGTTCCCAATCTGGATGGCTTGTTGGCCAGATCTCTGGGTGTGATTGCCTGAAAACACAAACTAGGGTTTGGGCTAGGGCTTCCAGGAGTAAACAGGCCCGATCTGCCAGAGCTGAGGTAAGAACCCTGGGGTCTGAGTCAAGCCCAGGTGTCAGGAAGCACATCAGGCTGCGAGTTTGTGACTGGGGTGGGCGTTGAGGTTGGGGGTGTCCTCAGGGAGGCATGCAGGTTGTTCCATTCCTAGAGTTCTGCATAGCTTCGAATGGCACGGTTTCCTCCTGGGTGGCAGGCAGACTCGTGGGGTGTGGCCTAGAGGTCCCAATCTGGAAGGACAGTGCCAGTGTGGCTTTAGACCTTTGGAGGGTTTGTGAGCTGCATTAGGAGTCTGTGGAAGGCTCGGCAGTGCCGATTCACGCCACTGGAGGGCGAGGTGAGCTGTGGTGCAAAAGATCATGGTAGGGGTGGCAATGCTGCTTGCCACCCCTGGAGGCAGCGGCTAGCTGCTGTGGGAAACACACCAGAAGAGGAGTCTGTAGGCTGCTGGCTCTGAGGGCAGTGGTGAGGTGCTGGGTGAGAGACCGTGAAAGGTGAGGCACTACAGCTTGTTTTTACAGGACGGAGTGTCGAACTGAAGACTGTATCCCCAGGCTCAAGAGTGGTGGTTACAACCGCTGGAGCCAAACCCCCACTTGGCACTGTGCCCCATTGCCCCAGGTTGGATGGGAATGTGCTGTCAGGATGGCTCAGGAGGGTCCTCCTGGTGGGGGTGTGGAGACGGGAAACCAAACTTGACCCATGGTGCCTTTGGAACTGAGGAGTTGAGTGTTTGTTTGGAAGAGTCTATTTGCTACTCTGAAAAGGATAAGGGCATTGTCGGCTTTAGAAGGAAGTGAATGACCACTTAAGAAACAAGCATGTATCTCTCCTTCTCCCAGGAATCAGAGCCGGCGTGTAGGCTTTAGGTGGGAGGCGCCTACTTATCCGAACCTGACAACCCTTCTTCACTCTGGCTCCATGAGACCTGAAGTTTGGAAATCAGCATCTGAGTCAGTCAGAGGGCAAGAGTTAAATGGATGATGGCTATTAGGGAGGGTACTTGTTGTGATGAGCTCTGTGTGTTCTATGCAGGCGAGGAATCAGGAAATCCTACCCCTGAAGCAAAGGAAATAACACTGCATGGAAATGAAATGGAACTGAAATCACAGATGGAAAGAAGAAGACCATGTTCTACTTCATGAAGAGTGAGGTAACAATGGAGTGATTTTCGCTCTCCTGTTCTGTCAATGAACATTTTCAAACACTCTGTGGTAGGATACACTAGTTTCCTATTGCATAAGGAGCCCTCCGAAAGCTGCCAGGAAAGATTCGGATGTCGGAGTATGTCCGTGTTCCATGGATAAGTTCCCCCAGTTTGCCCAGGTACAAAGGTAAGTGGAGAGAAATAGGGCAGAAGAGGAAAGGAGGTGTTAAGCATTCAGGAGGTAGCCTTTCCCCTTTCTCAAGAAAGCCTTAGGCCGGTGTAAATTGAGAAGAAGGAAAGGGAATCCCAGAGCTTTGAGGCAGGCAGGGGAGTTCCAGGTTTGCCTAGATCTGACAGGGGTCCCTGAGGAGAGCTGAACTAGGGGCATTGTAGGCCCAAACTGCTGGTCCGGAGGTGGGTTCACTGAGGAGATCAGTTGAGGTTGCGGGTCAGGTGGCATATCAGGCTCTGGGGGGTTGTAGAACGTGGGGGAGTACTCATGGGGACAGGCAGATTTCTCCGGCTCTGATGGTTCCGTGCAGCTCCAAATAGACGTTTTTCCTGCTGGGTGGCAGGAGGACTCCTACAGTGTGACTCCAGGGTTCCCAAGCCAGAGGGCTTGCGGGACAGATCCCTTTAGAAGGAAGCCTGAAAACGCCACTTAGGGTTAATGTTATGGCCTTGGGTAATGGCAGCTCTGATATGCCAGTGCTGATGTGGGCACACCTCAGGGTTGAGTGGAGGAAATGCGTCCTGAAGTGCGGCAGAATTGGGGTTTCTGTCCAGGGCGACTGCTGATGGTGAGGGTGGTTTAGAATGGTGAGCAGGTTTCTTCCACTCCTAAATCGGTACTGATTTGGACAGAACACTTATGAGAATTGGTCAGCGTTAGGTGGCCATCCAGACCGCACTGTCCCCCGTGGCCTAGAGAGTTTCTGGCTTGGTGCATGTCTCCGCTATCCAGAAAACACGCCAAGACTATGCGACCCATCTGGGGCCCCGGCGCAGGGGAGCTTTCCTGGGGCAGAGTTGAGGGAGGGGTTGTGGCCAGGCATCTGCCTCTGACTTTTTGGGCTGTTGTGGTGCCAAAGCTTGGGGATGGCCTCAGTGGGGGCACGAAATTTTCCCTTGCTCTGAGGCTTTTCCACAGCTCCGAAAGGCACTGTTTCTGCCTGGGTGGCAGTTGGACTCATGGCGTGTTATCAGGGATCCCCATTTGGAGGGCTTGAGGGACAGGACCCTGGAAAAGGAAGACTGAAAAAGCAGGCGAGGGTTATGGCCCAGGCCTAGGGGTAGGGCAGGCCCCATCTGCCAGTGCCAGGGAGGGGACCACTGGAGGCTGCATAGCAGGAGGTATTGGCCTCGCCTGTGTCTGACTCTCAGAGGGATTTCTGTCAAGTTTCAAGCTGGGACAACTCAGGATTCTGTGCCAGGCCCAGGATGCAGCCCTGCAGACATGGGGCACATGAAGCGAGTTAGGGTTAGGGTTAGGGTGAGGGTTTATGGTTAGGTTTAGGGTTAGGGTTTTTTTAGGGTTAGGGTTAGATAGTTTTGGTTAGAGGGTTAGGGTTAGGGTTATGGTTTCAGTTAGGGTAAGGTTTTCACTGTCCTCGCCTGCACAGAGCACATTCTCCTCCAGTAACCAGAGTGATCTTTTTGTAACATAACCTCTGGGCCTCTCTGTGGTTTGCTACCTTCCTGCCCCCCAACCTCCAGCATCACCTCTCCACTGTGACCCTTCCTTCTGTGGGCACCCAGGAGTGTGGTTACCCACAGGAGCCTCGGGCTTGGACCCAAGCCTTTGCATATGCTGTTCCCTCTTCCAGCACCACTCTTCTCTCCTCCTGCTTCACGTCTGGCTTGTTTCCCCATGTCTGAGCCTCAATTTGCCCCCGATGACATGGCTCATGCCTGCTGGGTGTGTGTGTGCTTTCCCCCCACTTAAATGTAGGGCTGCATGGGTTTCCAACCTTCTAGGCCTTAGAGGCCCCTTTGTAAGATGGGGTGCTGATGGCCCAGAGCTCTGGGAGCAGATGGTAGGGAGACCACACGAGTGGACTCACTCAGGACAGGGTGGGAGATTCGGTGCTTCTTAAAACAACCCAGAGCCTGTACCCTTGAAGAAGGTGTACATGTTCAGAGCCCCCAGCTCTGGGGTTCTGATTCCAGCCTCTGGCAGTGAACCTCTTCACAACCTGCCCCCTGTGCCTATAGCTACATGGTCTTCCTGGACCTGTTCTTGCAGATAGTGGAGAAGCCTGTCATGGTGGGATACAGGGTCACGTGCTACTCCTTCACGGACCAGCTGGCTGCTGGGCCCTTGTGCCCATCCCACCACAGGGAAGGCTGGAGGGTGGTGGTCCTCGAGGTCTGTAGTTCCCTGCACTGTCCATGTAACACATGGTGATGGTCAGCTACTTCTGCGAGCAACACATCCTTTGTGAGTTGGACGACTTCGTTTGCAGGCGTAGACCTGAAGTTCTGTGACCATATGGGTGTGGAGACCCTGTCCCCCATCTTTGACACCCTTGTACCCCGGTTTCTACTGGGCAGCCTGCAAGGACTTCAGCTGCGAGTGCCAGCTGTAGTCCCAGGCCCACATCATCAGGGATCAGAGCAGCATTTACTACATGGGGGCCTTTTTTGGGATATTGGTAGTAGAGTTTCACTGACTGACCTTGTACTGTCACCATGCGATGGGGATCGACCTGGCCAATGGGATGGAGGCCATGTGCCATGACAAGAGCCACCTGAGCAGGTACCTGCTGGACCACAAACTCACCAAGATCCTATCCCGAGAAGACCCATTTTTCTCCCCATCACCATTTTCTCCCCTGAACCAGCTTCTGGACAGCTAACCAAAGGGTTCAGCCTCACCCTGCAAGAAATAATCAGTGGTGTGAATGCCTCAGATCCAGACCTGTGTTTCCAGGCTACCCAGGCAGTCAGGAAAATGGTTTCCCAAGAAAAGAACCCTCCTCTAAAATTGATTGTTGAAGCAGGGCTCATCCCCAGGCTCGTGGAGTTCCTGAAGTTGTCACCTCACCCCTGCTTGCAGTTTGAGGCAGCCTGGGCTCTGATCAACATTGCTTCCGGGACTTCCGAGCAGACTCAAGCTGTTGTGGAAGGTGGGGTCATCCCACCTTTGGTTGAGCTCCTGTCTTCCCCCCACATGATTGTCTGCAAACAGGCAGTGTGGGTTCTTGGTAATATTGCAGGTGATGGCCCAGAATTCAGAGACCTCGTTATCTCGAGCAATGCCATTCCATATCTACTGGCCCTCATTTCATCAACCATAACAATCACGTTTTGCGGAACATCACGTGGACCTTGTCCAACTTGTGCTGAAACAAGAACCCTTACCCTTCTTTGAAAGCCGTGAAGCAGATGATGCCTGTCCTGTCCCACCTCCTGCAGCACCAAGATAGTGAAGTTCTTGCAGACACCTGCTCGGCCCTGTCCTACCTCACTGATGGCTCCAATGAGTGCATCGGCCAAGTGGTCAACACGGGGGTCCTGCCCAGGCTGGTCCAGCTCATGAGCAGCTCAGAGCTCAATGTCTTGACCCCCTCCCTCTGCACCATGGGGAACATCGTCACGGGAACAGATCATCGGACCCAGGTGGCCATCGACGTGGGCATGCTGAACGTGCTGCTCCAGCTCCTGATGCACCCCAAGTCCTCCATCCAGAAGGAGGCAGCTTGGGCCTTGAGCAACGTGGCTGCAGGGCCTTGCCAGCACATCCAGCGGCTGATGGCTTGCGCCATGCTGCCTCCATAGTGGCTCTGCTAAAAATTGGAGAATTTAAAGTCCAGAAAGAGGCTGTTTGGACCGTGGCTAACTTCACAACTGCAGGCACCACAGACCAGTTGATCCAGCTTGTCCACTCTGGCATCCTGGAACCCCTGGTGAATCTGCTTACCATCCAAGACAACAAAATTGTTAAAATCATTCTTGATGTCCTCTCTTTTATCCTCCAGGCAGTGGAGCAGCTTTCAGAGAAGGAAAACCTGTGTCTTCTGATTGAAGAAATGGGTGGTATTGATAAAATTGAGGCTTTGCAACTTCATGAGAACCGCTTTCAACATTATCAAGAACCATTTTTCTGAGGGAGAAGAACGTGGCACAATATTACCAGCCCTGGACCAAGATCATGAATTCTTAAACGCTTAACAAAAAAAAATATTCTTAAAGCTTAACAAAAAAATACCAAGGCCCCCCGATTCCAAAACCAAGGAGCAAACCCTAACAAGAAACTTAAGAACCTCCTATGTCTTGGCATGGCACAGGTGTAAAGCATTTTAAACTAAATGTTAATAAAATTTTCCACACATTCACCTCCATCTATCAAAACTGCCGTTAAACTGCTTATTAAAAAAACAACAACAACACAGGAGCAGGTGTAGGGGCAGGGGTTGGGATAGGGGTGGGGACAGGGTCAGCATTCGTGGCCCGTGCAGGATCCAGAGCAGGAGCTGGGTCTGAGACAGGAACAGGACCACAGGCCAGGGCAGGGAAAGGAGCAGGAGCAAGGGATAGGAGCTGGGTCCGGGGTGCGAACAGGGGCATAGGCAGGGGCAGGGGAAGGGATGGGGGCAGTTGAAAGAGAAGAAGTAGGGGCAGGGTCTGGGTCTCAGGCAGGGACAGGGGAACAGGTAGGGGAAGGGGAAGCAGTCCTGTCAGGGGCAGGGGAAGGGGCAAGGGAAGGGGCAGGACCAGGGGTAAGACCTGGGTCTGGGGCAGGTGCAGGGGCAGGGGAAAGGGCAGCAGGCCTGTCAGGGAAAGGAGAAGGGTCAGAGGCAGTAGGAGGAGCTGGGGCAAGTGCAGTGGTGATGGCCCGTGCAGGGCCAAGGGCAGGAGCTGTGTCTGTGACAGGAACAGGGGCCCAGGGAAGGGCCGGAGAAGGGGTGGGCCCAAGGAAAGATCTGGGTCAGAGACAAGAACATGAGCACAGGCAGGGGCAGGGGAAGTGTGAGTAGCTCTGGTAGGGGCAGGGCAAGGGGGAGCAGCAGGAGCAGGGTTGGGGGTAGGAGGAGGAGCCAGCTCTTCCTGAACAGCATCAGTGTCTCTGTGGTCAGGTGCCCAGTCACCTGTTGGCTCCTAGTCTCCGAAGTCTCTACAGTCACCATCTCCCCCTCTGGACCTACTGAAGTTGGGACTGGGTCTTGCTCCTCAGCTCAAGTAGCTGTGAGAGGAGAGAAGTTCACCCACGTGCCTGCCTCTCCCTGTGCTTTTGCAGAGAAAGGGCACAGCCCAGGGCCTCTCAGAGAAGCCACAGCCAGGACGGAAACCTCACCTGGGAGTCTCCCTGACTGGAGTCTACCCCTGGGTGCTCTGAGACAAGTCGTCGCTCCTGGCCCTACACCAACCTGTGGGGGCTTCTCCCTGTGGGGCCCAGCACTGAACCATCACTACACAGCCACAGGCACCCAATCCCAGCCTTCTCATCCTTGGACATGGCCTCCATGGGCTCCGTGTCCTGGACCACAGTCCAATGTAGTACTGGGGACAGTGGTCTGGGAGATCCTGGAGGCCTTCCCAGGACTGGGGACTCCTGTGTCAGGGAGGAATGCATGTCTTCCAGCCTCCTTCCTATTTCATCTGTGGCCTGCGAAGAGAGAGACAGGTAGTGTACAAGAGGCATCTGAGCCCTGCCCAGCCATGCCCACCATCCTCCTGCCCAGTCCCCCTGCTTTTCCCAGATCACACACAGACTTGTGTGTGCACAGCCCTGCACCCCAGTCAGTGACCCATTCCTACAGGGTTCTCAGGATAAACTCTGGGCAGAAGGGTGCAGCCCCCACACCCTGACACACCAAGCCAGCCTTAACCTGGGGTGTCAACATGACCTGCCCACCAGCAGGCATCTGACCCTTCATCAGCCTGCTACTGCTCGGGGCATCACCATCCTCCATGAGCTCTCTTTACACACACACACACACACACACACACACACACACACACAAATACACATGGGGAGGAGACCCTGGGCTACACAGGTCGATCAGAAGGTGTGGGGCTGGCTGACTCTGAGCCTCCCAGTGTCACTTTTTGGTTCTTCCTGCCAAATGCCCAGAGGCGATGGGGAGCCCTGACACGACCTCCAGGGCAAGGGGAAGTGTGTGCCAGGCGTGCTGTCCCTTGCCTGCATCCTCTGGAATTTGATATTCAACACAAGAACATCTTGTTTGTTTGAGGATCTCCAAAGAAATGAGCTGGGCAGGGGGCTGTCTCTGGAATGTGGGTGCCTGCATATGTGGGTTCCAAATTCTGTTGGGCTCTGTTGTCAGGGAAGTGAGGTCACCACTGCCTGGGGACTCCTTACCCTACTTCCTCCTCACACCAGAGCTCCCTGAGGTCCCCCCTCCCCCAGATTCTCAATGCTCACCCTCCATCCATGCCCCTTCTATACAGTGACACTCACACAGCCTACCCACAGCCCCTGGGAGGCGTGGGTGCAGCTGTTGTCCCCGCTGTGAGGACACAGTGCTGGGTTCAGACCGGGCTCCTGCTCCTGCCCAGGACTGTGTCCCCAGACACACCCTGGGGCTCTCAGGAACTCCCCAGTCTCATCTGCACATTGGGGGTGTTCTGGCTTCTACTTCTTGGGATGCCATCAGGGGTAGGACCTCTACATATATTCCATACCCGCTATCACAGGAAGCTAGTGCACACATTTGGCATTGCAAGGGTGAGCCAGGGCCTGGGAGGGACATGGAACACAGCCCAGAGGGGCCTGGACCTGCTCTGGGATCCAGGCAAAGCCACCCTCCTTCTGCCTGTGTCCCATCACCCGTGGGAAGGTTGCAGTGAACAGATTCTGAACTTGGTGACACAGACTTCCAGGGACTTCCATTAGGTTTCAGTCCAAGCGCGTCCACTGTGCCCATGTGCTGGGCAGTCTCCACAGTGGTTTCTGGGCGTTCCTGAATCCTGGTCACACATCCCTGTGGAGTCCCTCCCCCCAGGGTGGATGGCCTGTGTGACTGTGAGAATGGGACAAAATGTTTAGATGTAATTTCCAAGCTGATTGAGGAAAGTCTGTGACTTCTCCTAGTTCTCTCTCTCCTGTGTTCAGTGTCTGTCTCTGTCCTTGTCTCTGTCTCTGTTTTTGTGTGCCTCACAGGAGCAGGATCTGTGGGCTCCAGAGGTGATATGAGAAAGATCAGAAGCGTTCCTTGTCCATGTTTGCCTCTCCTGTGCTGGTTCTTGTCTCCTTCCTAAGGCCTTCTCACCATGACCAGAGCACTGACTCTGGAACCTCTTCCAAATGAGGACCCTGAGGCTGCAACAAGGAGGGTCGTGGCCTTGATCCCCAGACCAGTGGGTCTAGTGTTCTGCCACATTCTGTAAGCCCACTTCCTCAGGTCCCCAAGCTGTAGGCTGTCCTCTGCTCGGAAGGACCTCGAGGGAGTACAAAGCATTTTCCCAAGACTGGGAGTATAGTGGGTCAGGGCTGGAGATTCACGGTCAACAGACTCTTCTGCAATCCTGTGGGAGCCTAGGGACTCCCTGTCTCTATGGCCCAATTGAGAGAAGAGTAAGGGGAGGCCTTCTGTGTTGTAGCCCTGTCCACACTGAGGGATATCTCTTCCTACTTCCAGTAGTCCAGGGTAGTGATGGAAACCAGCCCCCAGACCCTGTCTTCACCCAGTGCCCTGGCAAACCCCTGGGTCCCTTGCAGACACCTTGACCATCAGCCTGTCCTGTCTCCCCTCCCCATGCTATGGATCTCGGTCCTTGCCAGGAGTCCTGATGCCCCTGACCCCGTGGCCCAGCTGTGCCAACCTCTTTCTTCTTTTCCCCTTGTCACCCACCTTGTTCCCAGGGTGTACTCCCCTTCTGACCCCTAGCTTGTGTGTGTGCAAGCACACATGCCTTTACCTGTCTGGGGATGCCTGAGGTCCTGTCCCCACATGGGATGGGGTAGATAACTATCCGCGAGGATCTGAGGGGCTCTCACCCTCAAAGAAAACCTCATGGGAGGGTTGGGGCTGGCCTAGGACTGGAGGGAAGCTCTGCTCCTTGGACACTTACCCTTCTTTTGTCTTGGGCCAGTCCCTGCCTCTCTTGATCCCAGGTTCCCAACTGTCCCTGAGGGCTGGACATGGAAATGCTTGAACTTGGCCTTTCCTCCAGGGGTAGGTGGAGGTGGAGGAAAGGTGCACCAGGCACACAGACCTCCATTCTGAGAGGGCCAGCTGTGCATAGGAGACCTGCACACAGCACCTATTCCATGACCCAGCCTTATGGTGGATGTGTACATGACCCACAGCTCCGTAGCTGACTGGCCCCCCATGTTCCCTCACCACTTCCAACTGCTCTGTGGCCCCAAAGTCTGCTGAGCGCCAGAACCATGCCTACTCTGGGAAGCAAGGCTCAGGGTACAAGGCCAGGTGGGTTGGACATCTGGGGATGCAAAGGTCACTGAACACCCCCCACCCAGCTGGTCTGGAATTCAGACGCCCTTCCAGGGTCCAGCTAAATGCGGGGTTGAGCCAGAGGACTTGGAGACATCAATGGAGGCCGACTCGGGGCAGGGAGAAGATCAGTCCGCCCCTTCCAGTTCTCTTCTCCTCCTTCTGCTTTGTCTTCCTGGTTGTACCCTGGGACAGAGGTCCAGCCTGTCCCTGGATTCAGCCCTGGCTAGAGTCAGAGGGGTGGGAAGGAGGGCAGGGAGGAGGGGGCCACCACCCGGATGCCCGAGTGTGAGGGTGTTGTTACTGTAATGAGGGACCCTGTGAAAACTCATGGATTTCAGCCCTTTTTAGACATAAGCAGTGGCCACAGAACTCAGCCCCTGCCCGCTCCTTCACCATCCCAGAGGGCCCACATTTCTCCCAGCCCAGTCCTTGTCTGCAGCCAGTCCTTCCTCAAGCCCCAGGAAATTCAGCTGCTTCAGGAGGCATCAAACTCATTACAAGTTGGAGCCGAGCCAGCCCTATGGGGCCTGGTTTCGGGTCCTGGAGCCCCACAGTGAGGAGAGGTGATATGGGGCAGAAGCAGGGAGAGGGCAGAATGAACTCTCCCTGGGGGGCATGGCTCCCTGGTCTGCATAGACCCTGTTGTGTGCTGGCCCCTAGGGTACCCATACTCCAACTCCCAGGCAGGCTCCAGGAGGGGCCAGAATGTGGCTTGTGCTAGCTCAGACTGTCGCTCTGTCCTGTAGCTACAGCCTGTCCCACCAGATGGACTCCCCCTCCTAGTTGGTCAGCAACACCCTCAGAGCCAAGAAGAACAGCCCATCATCCAGCTCAGGGGCCAGTGTGTGGCTGTGCAGGCAGGGGAGAGCTCGCTCTGGGCTCAGGGAGTCCCTGGCTGGGCTAATGGTGGCTCGGGAGGGCTGGCCTTCCAGCCCCTCTGCTGAACAGCCCTGTGACTGGAGTCGTTTGCCTCCCCACTCTGGGCCTCACTCTCTAACTCTGCAATATGGTGGTACTGAATGATCACTCCTGTCGCAGGAACATATGGGATGCTGGTGATTGACCTATGGTGGGCACAGAGCCTGGATTGCAGAGTGCTGTGGGTGATGGTACACAGTGTTGCCAGCGAGAAGCCCTCTTCCCAAAGCCATTCAGCCCTTCCACACAGCTGCCAGGCCCCTGGGAGACCACACTCCTGACACCAGGTCCCTATGGGTGGCTCTTCTTCAGCAGTGGGACAGGGTGGGAACCCTGGGACATGGGATCAGCTCCTCACTCTGAGGGCAGGAGAGCAAGGAAGACTTTTCCTGGGGTCTCCCAAGGCCATGTAAGAGGGGAGGTGGCTGCCCCCAAGCAGTACGTTTGAAATTCTGTTTCTGCTAGAACCTGAGAACTGGGGTTTTGTTCTTTCACTTGCTGGGCTGACAAGACACATGCGCTCTCCATGAGTCCTCCTCAAATGAAGAGCTCTCACAGGGTCCTGGGCGTCCTGGGCTTGGGAAGGGGGAGGGGCCAGTCCTCTCACTGGCTCCTGAAGGGGACCTGTCCTCTCAAGGACAGGATTGTTTCTAGTCATGATCCTGGGCCAGGATGGGAGACAGCCCCTTATGGCTCCTGACTCTGGGGCTGAGGGGGCCTTTCTCAGGCCCAGCAATGCCCACTGAAAGTGGGGGCTTCAGAAAGAACATATGCCTGGACCAGGTTCTGCCCCAGGGTGGTGGCTGCCTTCTCCAGCTCTGGAGAAAGAGGGACATCCTCTGCTTCTCTGGGCATGGGGTCCTCTGACCCATGAGCAGGCACTGGAAGGTTTCTAGTCTGACTCTGGAAGTGCACCAGTGGGTCAATCACTATCCACACATGAACATGGACAACATGCTAAGGAAGTGCGGAAGGTGATCCTGTGCCAATGGCCTGTGCCTGGCGGGGCTGGCAGCTTCAGAGCCCTCCAGCGGGCCCCCTTTCCCTGGATGGGAATCCCCCTGGAGTCTCTGTCTTCAGCGCTCTCTTCCGGCTGGTCTCGGGATCAAGGGAGAGACTGTGGTGTATCTTAGAAGGCTCCAGCCTGGCCTCCCTCCTTTTGCACCCATCACTGCTACCCAAGAAGCAGGGGCTGCTGCTCCCCTACTACCCCACACAACGCTGGTTTAAGGCACTCATTCCTTCCATGCACAGCTGATCTGGCTCTGTCACATACACAGTAGGCACAGCTGCCTAACTAGGCCAGGAGTCCCAGCAGAGCTCTCCTTTCCTGGGATCAAGGTTCATATTCTTAGCGAGACAAGGAAGCCCCACCTGTCCTCTGCTAGAGAAGGTGAATTCCTGAGCCAGGTAGATCTCAGATGCCCGAGGACAGGGGGATCTCCTGCATTTCCCCCTGGAGAGAAGGGTGATGGACACCCCTGTCTGGGAGAATGGTGAGCAGCTTCCATCCTAGGCCATAGGTGCACCCATCACTTAGCAGCGCTTATACTCAGACTCACCTTGGAAACTCTGGCACAGATTTTCATAGATGTATTTTCAACAGAGTTCAACACAGCAGAGGTGGAGATAGCAGCGGATGAAACAACGCTAATGTCTATGGAGTTGGATGGTGGCTCAGTTAAGCCACTGAGTCTTGATTTTGGCTCAGGATGTGACCTCATGGTTTGGAATCGAGCTCAGTGTAGGGTCTGTATTCAGTGCAGAGTGGGTTCATGATTCTCTCTTCCCCCTCCTGCCTCTCCCTCCACTCTCATGCCACACAATCTCTCTCTAAAATAAATGAGTAAAATATAAAAATGGAATCATACAGAATATACTTTTAAATATTGTAAAGAATTGAACATTGATTTTTTTTTTAAATTTTAAGCATTTTCAGTATAAAGTCCAGTAGTGTTGTGTATTTACATTGCTGTGAAACAGATCTTGAGAACATTTCATCTTACAAATCTGAACTTCTGTTCCTATTATTTGTTTTTCATCTAGAACGCATATTTATTTATTTATTTATTATGTTCAGTTAGCCACATATAGTACAATATTCGTTTTCGATGTAATGTTCAATGATTCATTAGTTGTGTATAACACCCAGTGCTCGTCACAACACGTGCCCTTCCTAATACCCATCACCCTGTTACCCCATTTCCCTTCCCTTCTGTAACCCTCAGTTTGGTTCCCAGAGTCCAGAGTCTCTCATGGTTTGTTTCCCTCTCTGATTTCTTCCCATTCAGTTTTCCCTCCCTTCCCCTATGGTCCTTCATGTTATTCCTTGCGTTCCTCATATGAGTAAAACCGTATGATAAGGGGAGCCTGGGTGGCTCAGTGGGTTAAAGCCTCTGCCTTCGGCTTGGGTCATGATCCCAGGGTGTTGGGATTGAACCCTGCTTCAGGCTGTCTGCTCTGTGGGGAGCCTGCTTCCCCTTCTCTCTCTGCCTGCCTCACTGCCTACTTGTGATCTCTGTCTGTCAAATAAATAAAATCTTAAACATAAAGGAAAGAAAACAGTATGATAACTGTCTTTCTCTGGTTGACTTATTTCACTCAGCATAATCACCTTCAGTTCTACCCATGTTGATGCAAATGGTGGGTATTCATCCTTTCTGATGGCTGGGTGATATTCCATTGTATATATGGACCATATCTTATTTATCCATTCGTCTATTGAAGGGCATCTCGACTCCTTCCACAGTTTGGCTGTTGTGGACATTGCTGCTATGAACATTGGGGCGCACATGTCCCTTCTTTTCATTACATCTGTTTCTTTCAGGTAAATACCCAGTAGTGCAATTGGTCGGTTGTAGGCTAGCTCTATTTTTAATGTCTTGAGGTACCTCCATACTGTTTTCCAAGGTGGCTGTACCAGCTTGCACTCCCACCAGGAGTGTAAGAGGGTTCCCCTTTCTCCACATCCTTGCCAACATTTGTTGTTTCCTGTCTTAATTGTTGCCATTCTAACTGGTGTAAGGTGGCATCTCAGTGTGGTTTTGATTTGAATTTCCCTGATGGTTAGTGCTGTGGAACACTTTTTCATGTGTCTTTTGGCCATTTGTATGTCTTCTTTGGAGCAGTGTCTGTTCATGTCTTCTGTCCATTTCTTGACTTGATTATTTGTGTTTTGGGGGTGTTGAGTTTGATAAGTTCTTTATAGATCTTGGATACCAGCCCTTTATCTGTAATGCCATTTGCAAATATCTTCTCCCATTCCATGGGTTGTCTCTTAGTTTTGTTGACTCTTTCCTTTGTTGTGCAGAAGCTTTTCATCTTGATGAAGTCCCAAAAGTTTATTTCTGTTTTTGTTTCCCTTGACTTTAGAGACATGTCTTTTTCTGCTTAAGATTTTTATTTATTTATTAGACAGAGAAAGACAGAAGGAGAGAGGGAACACAAGCAGGGGGAGTGGGAAAGGGAGAAGCAGGCCTCCCGCTGAACAGGGAATCTGATGTGGGGCTTGATCGAGGACCCCAGGATCATGACCTGAGCTGATGGCAGACGTTTAATGACTGAACCACTCAGGTGCCCCTAGAGACGTGTCTTGAAAGAAGTTGCTGTGGCCGAGGTCAAAGAGGTTTCTGCCTATGTTCTCCTCTAGGATTTGGATGGATTCCTGTCTCACATTGTGGTCTTTCATCCATTTTGAGTTTATCTTTGTGTATGGTGTAAAAGAATGGTGCAGTTTCATTCTTCTGCATGTGGATGTCCAACTTTCCCAGCACCATTTATTTAAGAGACTGTTCTTTTTCCACTGGATCTTCATTCCTGATGTACCAAAGATGGGTTGACCATAGAGTTGATGATCCCTTTCTGGGCTCTCTTTTCTATCCCATTGATTTATGTGTCTGTTTTTGTGCCAATGCCATGCAGTCTTGATGCTCACAGCTTTGTAATATAGCTTGAAGTCAGGCATTGTGATGTGATGATCCCAACTTTGGTTTTCTTTTTCAACCTTTCCCTTGCTATGTGGAGGCTTTTCTGGTTCCTGTTTGTTCCAGTTCATTGAAAAATGCCAATGTCATTTGATATGGATGACATTGAATGTGTAGATTGCCCTGGCCAGCATAGATATTTTGACAATGTTTATTCTTCCAACCCATGTACATGGAATATTTTTACATCTCTTTGTGTCTTCCGCAATTCCTTTCATAAGTGTTCTGTAGTTTCTAGAGTATACAGTCTTTACCTCCTTGGTTAGGTTTATTCCTACATATCTTATGGTTTTTGGCACTGTAGTAAATGGAATTTACAAATGGAATTTATCTTTCTACAGTTACATTGTTAGTGTATAGAAAAGCAACTGATTTCTGTGCATTGATTTTGTATCCTGTCACATGACTGAATTGCTGTATGAGTTCTAGTAATATGGGGGTGGAGTCTTCTGGGATTTCTAAATATAGTATCATGTCATCTGTGAAGAGAGAGAGTTTGACTTCTTTATCAATTTGAATGCTTTCTATTTCTTAATGTTTTCTGATTGCTGATGCTAGGACTTCTAGTATTATGTTGAAAAATAGCGGCGCGGGGCCCCTGGGTGGCTCAGTGGATTAAGGCTCTGCCTTCGGCTCAGGTCATGATCTCAGGGTCCTGGGATCGAGCCCCGCATCGGGCTCTCTGCTCAGAAGGGAGCCTGTTTCCCTCTCTCTGCCTGCCTCTCTGTCTACTCTCTCTGTCAAGTAAGTAAATAAAATCTTAAAAAAAAAAAAGAAAAGAAAAATAGTGGCGAGAATGGGCATCTTTGTTGTGTTCCTGAGCCTAAGGGAAAAGCTCTCAGGTTTTCCCCATTTAGAATGACATTCGCCATGGGCTTTTCATAGGTGGTTTTTCTGAAATGGAGGAATGTTCCTCTATCCCTACACTCTAAAAAGTTTAAATCTGGAAAGGATGCTGTATTTTGTCAAATGATTTTTGTGCATCATTTGTGAGGATCACATGGTTCTTGTCTTTTTTGTTTTTAATTAATGAGCTCAATCATGTGATTGATTTGCAAATGTTGAACCAGTCTTCCATCCCAGGAATAAATCCCATCTGGCATGATGGATAATCCTATTAATGTACCATGGGATCCTTACGGCTAGGATCTTGTTGAGTATTTTGGCATCCATTTTCATCAGGGATATTGGTCTGTTCTCCTTTTTGATGGAGTCTTTGTCTGGTTTGGGGATCAAGGTAATGCTGGCCTCACAGAATGAGTTTGGAAGTTTTCCTTCTGTTTCTATTTTTTTGAAACAGCTTCAGAAGAGTAGGTATTATTTCATCTGTAAATGTTCAGTAGAATTCCCTTGGGAATCCATTTGGCCCTGGGTACTTGTTTTTTGGGAGGTCTTTGATTACTGTTTCAATTTTGTCAGTGATTTTTGGTCTCTACAGATTGTCTCTTTCTTCTGTTTCAGTCTTGGTAGTTTATTAGTTTCTAGGAAGGCATCCATTTCTTCTAGGTTGCTTAATTTGTTGGCATATAATTGCCGATAATAATTTCTAGTAATTGTTTCTATTTCCTTGGGGTTAGTTGTGATCTCTTCCCTTTCATTCATGATTTTATTAATTGGGGTCCTTTCTCTTTTCTTTTGGATAAGTCTGGCCAGAGGTTTATCAATCTTATGAATTCTTTCAAAGAACAAGCTTCTGGTTTCCTTGATCTGCTCTACTGTTTTTCTGGTTTCTATTTCATTGATATGTGCCCTAATCTTTATTAGGACTCTTCTCCTGCTTGGTTTAGGTTTGACTTGCTGTTCTTTTCTCCAGTTCCTTAGGTGTGAGGTTAGCTTGTGAATTTGGGATTTTTCTACCTTATTGAGTGAGGCTTGGATGGCTACATATTTCTCCCTGAGGACCGCCTTTTCAGTATCCCATAGGTTTTAAATCGATGTGTTCTCATTCTCACTGGTTTCCATGAATTGTTTAAGTTCTCCTTTAATTTCCCGTTTGATCCAAACACTCTCAGCAGGATAGTCTCTATCTTCCAAGTGTTTGAATTTCTTCCAAAGTTTTTCTTGTGATTAAGTTCCAGTTTCAAAACCTTGTGGTCTGAAAATAAGCAGGAAATAATCTCGATCTTTCAGTATTGGTTGAGACCTGATTTGTGACCCAGTATGTGGTCTACTCTGGAGAAAGTTCCATGTGCATTTGAGAAGAATGAGTATTCTGTTGTTTTAGGGTGGGGTGATCTGTATATATCTATGAAGTCCATCTGGTCCAATGTGTCATTCAAAGCTCCTGTTTTTTTGTTGATCTTCCGCTTAGATGATCTGTATATTGCTGAGGGTGGAGTGGTGAGGTATCCTATTGTTAACGTATTATTATTATCAATAGGATTATTTTGGTTAGCAGTTGGCTTATGAAGTTGACTGCTTCCATGTTGGGGACAAAGATATTTACAATTTCAGATCTTCTTGTTGGATAGACCATTTAAGTATGATATAGTGTCCCTCTGCATCTCTTACTACAGAGTTTAGTTTAAAGTCTAATTTGTCTGATGTAAGAATTTCTACTCCAGCTTTCTATTGAGGTTTCTTGGTATGAAAAATGGCTCTCTATCCCCCACTTTCAATCTGGATGTATCTTTAGGTTCAGCATGTGGATGGGTCATATATTTTAATCTAATCTGCAACCCTGTGCCATTTTAGGGGAGCATTTAGGCCATTCACGTTTAGAGTGAGTATTGGAAGATATGATTTCAATACTTTCAATACAAGATACTTCAATACAAGATATTGCCTGTGAAATTGTTTATATAGCTTTTCTCCATAAATATCTGGTCTATATTACTCTTGGGGTCTTCTCTTATAGAATCCCCCTTAATATTTCTTGTAGGGCTGGCTTGGTGGTCACATACTTTTTCAGTTTCTGCTGATCCCAGAAGGTCCTTGTCTCTCCATTCATTCTGAATGAGAGCCTTGCTGCATAAAGTATCCTTGGCTGCATTTTGTTCTCATTTGGTACCTTGAGATACCTTTCCAGCCCTTCCTGACTTCCCAGGTCTCTGTGGACAGGCCTGATATTATTCTGATATTCCCTCCCTCTGTACATAAGAAATTTCTTCCCCCTGGCTGTTTTCCAAATTGCTTCCTTTGTTCTAAGATTTGCAAGTTTTCCATTTTTAATTCTAATAGTGTATTTATAGACTATTTTGGATTTTCTAGGTACAGACTCATATTATCTGTGAATAGTCACTACTATTCCCTCAATTCCTCTTCTTTTTGTTTCTCTTGCTTTATAACACTTGATAGATTCTCCAATGCAATGTTGACTAGAGTAGCATTATTTGAAGATTTTAATATGACTTTCTCAATATGTTACAGAAAAAGCAGACAAAACATTGGTAATAATGGTGACCTAACTGACAAATAGGGACCAATACATAATAAGTGCAGAATACATTATTTTCAAGTGGTCCTAGAAGATGTACCCAAATAAGTCATATGTTGGGCCATGAATCAAGTCTACACATTGTAAGGCCTGAAATTAACTAGATTAAATTCTTAGAGCACAGGGAAATTGAGCCATAGTCATAATTAAAAAAAAAAAGGAAGTCCCTCAATGTTTAAAAATTAAATGTAACTTCATGTAGTGAAAAGAAGGGCCATCTGTACCTCAATGTTCATAGAAAAAATGTCCACAATTGTCAACTGTGAGAGAGCCAAGATGCCCTTCAGCAGATGAATGGATAAAGAAGTTATGGTCCATATATACAATGGAATATTATGACTCCACCATAAAGGATGAATACCCAAGTTTTATATTAACATGGATGGGACAGGAGGAGATTATACTGAGTGAAATAAGTCAAGCAGAGAAAGTCAATTATCATATGGTTTCCCTTACTTGTGGAACATAAGGAATAACACAGAGGACATTAGGAGAAGGAAAGGAAAAGTGAATTGGGGTAAACCGGAGGGGGAGATGAACCATGAGAGACTGTGGACTCTGAGAAACAAACTGAGGGTTTGGGAGGGGAGGGGAGTGGGGGGTTGGGTGAGCCTGGTGGTGGGTATTAAGGAGGGCATGTATTGCATGGAGCACTGGGTATGGTGCATAAACAATCTCGGAACACTGAATAAATAAAATTAAGTTAAAAAAATTAAATGTGACTTTGCTACATATCCTAAGGGTCACAGAAGGAATCACAATGGAGATTCTCAACCGTTCTTACATCAGAGCTCACAGACAATGACACTCTATCTCTGACAAGCACTATAAATAAGGTAGGCAGGAGTTGAGCCTTAAGTCAGAGTTTTTCCTGCTCCAGCCACACCTGGCAGCCTTGGCCTGTGGTTCCCCACCCAGCTGCCCTTTCTGGTGGCCCTGAGCTAGTGGGGACAACATGGTCATATGGAGATGGGAAGCTCCACACCCCTAGTGATGATGGTGCTATTGTATTGTTCTCACCAGTCCAACAATATGATTTCTGAGTGAAATGTGACAAAATAGCAGCTTCTTGACCTTCTTAAGGTTTGAAAATCATCTTGAGCCATCTATTAGAAATATGGTTCCAACATGTCTTCTTTTTCTGAAAAAAAAAGAAAAAAAGAAAAATGACCCAAATAGTAATCATGGCTGCCTGGGCACCTGCTCTTGAGAGCCATCACACTGGCTCTTTGTGGAATTGTCCCTCGTGAACTTCTAAACTGTGATGTAGGTATTTTTAGGCACATTTTCTAGGTGGTTAGATAGGGGCATAGAGATGACTCAAGTCAGAGTGTATTTTAGTGTCAGAAACCTAAATGGCATCCCCAAACTGATTCAAAATCCCATTTTATTCCATACACGGTACTATTTCCCTCTTATCCGTGGTCTTCTCAATCTAAAAACATCTCAAGTCTCAGGGTTTTCTTGTATGGCCAACTGGAACAGATTCAGCTGGATTTTAACCTCTGCCCATCATGATCATTAAGATAGTTATCTCAGTGGAGGACCTCTGAGTAAGATACTCAAAGATCTTTAAGAATAGAGACATTATAATATTTTTCTGATATTAAAGTCACTGAAAGAACTACCTTTTTAAAATTAATTCAAGCTCTGGTATGTTCAGAATGTGCTGTAAGACAGATATAAGATAGTATTTAAAAACACTCAGCTCAGCCTCTTCTACAAAGGGAGACAATGCTTATAAACATTGCTGAACTATTCTTTTACCTACAGTTACTTACTTCCCAACCGCCTCAGTGTTTATATGGCATGAATATGGCTTACATTAGTCAAAATCCGCAAGGAAAGAACTTAGACAGTGTACCCAAGCCTTAGGGACACTTCATGTTTAAACTAGTGTTGTGACAATGAGCTACTCTGTTTTGTTCTATAGTCCAAATGAATGGTGCCAGACATCTTAAAATTCTGACTTGAAATTATCCATGTGCTTCAGAGATTTGGGCAGGAGAAGAAGAGGAGCCTGTGAACATTTCTGTTGTCTGTACTGACCATGGAACAGGTAAACTTCTGTAGATATCATTTTGATTTCTTGGTACTATTGTTAAAGGTGCTTTTGTCTCGTGTTCTTCCCTTTGGTAGTACTTAAAATGATAATGGGAATTTTTATCTTTTACCATCCATGGGCATAGATCCTGGGCTCCCAGGGAAGCTATCCCTTAACATTTTTCCAAGCTCAAAATGACGGGGCAAAACCTCAGAGCTTGGGCCCTATTTCTGCCCT
Organism: Martes flavigula; assembly: GCA_029410595.1. NCBI lineage: Eukaryota > Metazoa > Chordata > Mammalia > Carnivora > Mustelidae > Martes > Martes flavigula. The sequence continues at coordinate 154,947 of JAODOS010000047.1, read as the reverse complement.
AAACACATGTTGCACTTCTGCTTTGAGAAGAAAAAGATGACCAAAAACTGCCATTGAAAACATAAAGATAAGAAAAACAAAAGAACCTCTCCTGCTCCCATAAGATTAAAGTCATACTGACTTGCACATACTGAAAACATATGAAAAAGTTCTGGAATGTTCTTCCTCATGATGATGTGTAACTCTGTATGTAAAACAAAACAGGATATAGACATTTGCCCCAAATGTCCCTTCCCTGGAGTCCTCCTTTTCTTTAAGATTTATTTATTCATTTCAGAGAGAGAGAGAGAGAGAGAGAGAGCAAGCACAAGCCAAGGGAGAGGGAGAAGCAGGTTGCCACTGAGCAGGGAGCCAGATGTCGAGCTCAATTCGGGGCTCAATCCCAGGACCCTGGGATCATGACCTGAGCTGAAGACAGACACCTAAAGGCTGAGCCACCCAAGTGCCATGAGCTCTCCCTTTCTTGGGAAGATTGTGTCTCCCAGGCAGCTGTCCTGACTTGGGTTTGAATAAAACTCTCTTCCTTTCTCTCTAAAATGTTTAAAAGGGTTTGTTCATTTAGTGTCAACAATAACAATATGTTTTCTTTTTATGTGAAAAGTATTCCTGGTTTACAACTCCAACAGCACAGAAGGGCGGTTGTTCTTTTCACCCTGGAGCTTCCCTGCAGAACCAAGCATATGTATATATATTCCAGCACCAATGGGCTCATCCTAGCAGGGTGCTTTGAAGGTCTAAGAAGCACTATCCACTCCATGGGTGAGAGATCTTCCCACTTGGAGCATTACTATTTGGGTCTTAAAATTGTCTTGGAAATGTGGGAAACCACTGCATTTCCTGAAGACCAAGCCTCGGAAGGTCTGAGAACAGCTGACCTTGTCAGGAGCCAGGCACAGCTCCTCAGGAAGTGTTGGTGCAGGAAGGGAAGGGTCAAGGCTCTGAGGGTAGTCTGCAGCTAGAGGGATCCCAGGAAGGGGCCCTGTGGGGGGGCCTGCCCCAAACTCCACCCATGCCTGTGTGGCCCAGCCAGCTATACAGGTGGGAAGGGCCTCCAGGACCACCTGCAGTTACAGGGAGGCACCGGTATAAGTTCCAATGACTGGATGTAGGCAGGCACAGCAGCCAATGGGCTTGGGGCACCACCCTCCCTGACCAGTCACCATGTGGGGGTGGAGCCACCTCTCTGTGGGTGGGCCCCCAGCTGCCCCAGGATGCAGCAGTGAGGCAGGAGAAGGCGAGATTGACCTGGGGGGGGGTTCCCTGGTGGGTGAGTACATGCTGTGTGCCAGGGTGGGGACCTGGGGAGTAGGTTGAGCCCCACGTGGGAGGTGGGGATACTGGAAGGGGGCATGGAATGAGCTAATCCTGGGAACTCAGATGAGTTCTCCTTTTTCCCTTGAAAGTCTCCTCTGCCCTATATCCATTAATTGGCCATATCCCCCAGATCCCTGAGCTCTAGGGTGCCCACTCACCCCAGGTTTTGCGGGATGAGTTGTGGACATTTCAAGTTTCCCAGTGTTCCCCGGGAAGAGTGCATGTAAGGATGGCACACAGTCCCCATGTCAGTGGGTTGCACCCTGGTCCCTGACACAGGTAATGGACCTTGAGCAGCACCTCCAGTTCAGCAGGGTCCCCCTGTTCAGGCACAAGTGTGGCAGCACCAAGCCTCAGAGCCATCCCCCAACTTCAGCATTGTGCCCTGTGTCCCTCGGAGATGTTGTTAATGGCCTGTCAGGATCATGAATTTGGGTCCTCCAGTTTCTTATCTCCCACCCCAGGGACAGGTGTGGTGGTTATAGCCCCAGAGACATCCCCCAATTTTAGCATTGTGCCATTTGTCCCCATGGATGGTGGCAATAGGCTGTCAGGATTGTGCAGGAGGGTCCTCCAGGTCCCTGTTCCCCCGGGCACAGGTGTGGTGGCAACAAACCTCAGAGTAGTCCACCAACTTCAGCATTGTGCCTCGTGCCCTGGGATTGGTGGTCATAGGATGTCAGGATCCTGCAGGAGTGTCCTCCTGTTGGGGGTCTGGGGTTTGAAGTAAACCAGATCCCACTGAAGTTGCATGAGGAACAGGTGAGTTCAGGTGTTCATTTGGAAGAGTAATTTCACTTTTCCAAAAAAGACAGTCATCAGTCTACTGTCGATGAAGGTAATTACTACTTAAGAAACAAGGTTGTGTTTCCCCTTCTCCCAGGAACTGAAACAGATGTGCAAGCCATAGGTTGCAGATGCCTACTTGTGCCTACCTGACAACACTTCTCTGCTCTGGCTCCACAAAACCTGAAGTTTTGAACACCAGCATCTGGGTCAGTGATGCAGCTTGTCACAGGACGTTGGTGTCCAGAGAAAGCAGCAGATACAGTGGGCACAATGTCACATCCATGTCAGGAGTAGAGGTAAAACTTCTCAATAACTCAAAACCTCCTGGGCTTTTCTCTTTCCTCTAGTCGAGTCATGAAGTAAAACTTAAGTCATTGTCAGCATTCTGGATTTGGTGCAAGAGGTACTTAGTTTCCCTGCAGGTAGAACATTGGAGGGAATACCCTATTTTCTGTTCATTTATTGCTTACAAAATGTAATCTGAACATCTGTTTCTGAGGAAATCACGTTTATTGGAAAGGGAAGATGAGATTTACTCTTTGTTTGTTTTCAACATATAATTTGATCCTTCATCTAACAAGGTTGATTCCGTTGGGCCTAGGGTATAGTTAGATGGTCAACATCTAGAGTTGGTGGCTTTTGGTCATCAGATACAGACTTGGATGATGTCTTGTCATTTGTCAAAGGTGATGTTTCCTAATTGATTAGGCTTTTCATTAAAAGAGTTATAATTAAGGTATAGAGAAAGTTCAAAATTATTTAAAGTAGCCATTTACTGTTTAAAAGTTGACCTTGGCTTTCTAGTTTGACTAAATGCATCATCTAGATATTTTGACGTGCTGGATTTTCTCTGCCGGTTCTTTGGTGGTGGAGTCAGAAGGAGAGTCTTTGGGAATTCTTATAGATAGATGCGTGCTGGTGGCTCCAAGAAGCTTGGTGTCAGGTGCTCTGGGGTGAGTTCTGCAACTGCTTGCCTGACCCTAGATGAGTCAGGTTATCCCAAAGGGTTTCTGATTCCTCCTTATGAAGCTGCTGGCAGGTAATATCTATGGAAAGGCTTTTTACACAGAAACTGTAATGTATATTGAAGAGCAAGTAAAAATGAGATGATTTGGCTGTATTATTCTGTAAATAATAGTTTTAACCCTGCCCCCGGGGTGCCTGGGTGGCTCAGTGGGTTAAGGCCTCTGCCTTCGGTTCAGGTCATGATCTCAGGGTCCTGGGATCGAGCCCCACAACAGGCTCTCTGTTCAGCAGGGAGCCTGCTTCCCTTCCTCTCTCTCTGCCTGCTTGTGATCTCTATTTAAATAAATAATAAAATCTTCTAAATATTAGTTTTCAACCCCCCTGTCATGAGATATGGTATTTTATTGCACAAGGAGTCCTCTGAAGGCTATAATGAAAGAGTCAGATCTCAGAGCACATTCTTGTTCTATTGGTAGGTTAGTTGCAGTTTGCCAGGTAGGAGGTAAGTGGATAGAAATATGACAGAAGGGAAAAGTAGGTGTTAACCGTTCATCAGGTAGCATTCTGCATTTCTCATGAAAGCTTTGGGCCAGCGTAATTTTGGAAGAAGGAGGGGAGGAATCCTGGAGCTTTGTGGCAGACAGGGGAATTCCAGGTCTGGGTATGGCTGACAGGGGTCCCAGAGTAGAGCTGAGCGCATTCTGCAAGAGGTTGTGGGCAAGACTGGCTCCAGGGGGTGGCTGTGTGTCTCCCGTGTGACAGTTGTGACAGCTCAAGGCTGTGAGCAGGTTCCTGGATGAGGACAGGTGAGGCATAGGTGGAGAACCGGTAGAACACCTTCTTCTGTGCCACCAGCCTCACAAAAAACACACAACCTCATCGTCTGTCCCTGTCACTCCAATTCTGACTTCTCTGTGCTGCCAGGCCAAGACGCTGGTTTGTGCTCCTTTCTTCGTATGTTGGTGAAGTTTAAAACTTTGATTATGGAAATGACGGGTCATCAGAACGACTATTACTCTTATTTCCTGCTCTTTAAGTCACCATCGTGAATCATACCTGCTAGTGGAAGGGGCGATCTGTGTGTTTTTATTTCATGTTTTTCTCTTCTGTGAACCACTTTCTGATATTAGAAACTATTTTTTTTAAGTAAAGCACAGCCTTAGAGCTGTAACAATGTGCAGTGCACTTTGTGAGGGGGGAAACAGAGGAGGAGTGTAGGTTGTTTAGGAGCTTGGGAGTGGCTCATTATGCTCCCAATGGAACACAAGCCCCTGTTATCCTTCCTTGACAGTGGGGGGGGGGTGTTGGGTGCGGGTAGGGGTTGCTGCTCACCTGGTGGCTCATCCTGGGCTCTGAAACCTGACCCAGCGAGTCACTATTGACTTGAACTGTGGAATTTATGAAGAAAACAGAATGAACCCTGGAGGGTGCCTGTATCCTTTGTACTCGGACAACTCCATGGAGCAAAGGAACTCATCACCCATGAGACATGTCGGGATCCCTGAGAGTGTGCGCTTTGCTCCCTGGGAAGAGGTTGTGTCTTCATCCTTATCTGAACCAGAGCCATGTTGTCTGGTTATGAAGATCCAGACTTTTACGTGACCACGTCATTATTATTATTGCCATTTTAAGGAAGCAATATAAACACTGTCTTCGAGATACAAATATCAAAAGGAAAAGCAAAAAGTCAAATATATATATGATGACTAAACTTGTGTTATCTCTCATTAGTAAGGGTTACATCGGGCTGCCCATATGAGAAAGACCAAGGAATTCTATTTTGATAGAAGTGTCCTGTGCACATGTAGTGTTTATGTGGATTTTTATTATTTATATACATACATATATTTTACTTTTTTATAAACATATAATGTATTTTTAGCCCCAGGGGTATAGGTATGTGAATCACCAGGTTTACACACTTCACAGCACTCACCATGGCACATACCATCCCCAATATCCATAACCCCACCATCCTCTCCAGACCCCCCGACCCCCAGCAACCCTCAGTTTGTTTTGTGAGATTAAGAGTCTCTTATGGCTTGTCTCCCTCCCAATCCCATCTTTTCATTTATTCTCTTCATACCCTCCAGGGGCCAGAGGGGCCAGATGTGACATGAACAGCCCTTCTTTCCCTAGCTTTTCCATTTTCCTCCACCCTCTGTCAGCATGTGGCTTTCCCACTAACCGTATCTTTGCAGACAAACTCTGAGATGGCCTATGACTTGGGACTCCATTGACATCACAGAGTCTCATTAGAACCAGTGTCAGAGGTTTCTGTGGCACTGACGTGACCCTTGTTCCAGAGTAGGCCCCATGAAGAGTCCCATGAGAGTCAGGGAGTCCAGGAAAGATATATGGGTGATTGCAGCTCTAGCTGAAGCCGCTCTGGGGGATCCTGCTGGAGGCCAACTCCAGGCTCAGGCTGGCTCTTTCGCTGATTTCCAATACGACCTAGGAGAGTCATTTTATTGGAGTTTGAGGATCATCATTTCTTTCTCCTTTTTTAAAGATTTTATTTACTTATTTGTTAGAGAGCAAGACAGAGGAAGCACAGGCAGACAGAATGGCAGGCAGAGGCAGAGGGAGAAGCAGGCTCCCTGCCAAGCAAGGAGCCCAATGTGGGATGTGATCCCTGAGGCTGGGATTATGACCTAAGACGAAAGCAGCCATTTAACCAACTGAGCCACCTAGGTATCCCAAGGCTCATCATTCCTAAAATGAGGAAATGTTTTTAGGTGAATTCATTCATGCAAGATGATGGAATGAACTCGTAGGAAGTTCTGGGCAGTCTCCAAGGTGGATTCTATCTCAGGAGTTATGACTCTCGTCGTCCACACTTTTATTGAGTTCCCCCTTTTGACACAATGGCTACTCCATGGAAATTCCCCAGGGTGACACTGGACTAGCAAGTGTCTTCAGGGCATCCCCATGCCATCCGAGGTGGCTGAGAGACCATGAGGCATTCTGATTCCAAACCCAGGTTTTGGCTGTGCTGCCTTACTTGCACAAATACAGCAGTGCCTGGGTCAGGCCTTCACTTCAACCACTGGGTCGGCTTAGTGAGGACCTCACCCTGGACACTAGCCCCGTGACACTGTGACCGAACTCGGAGTCCACAGTTCAGACATGCAAAGCAACACGTTGTTCTACATCAGGGTAGATGATGCAAGGTTTAGTTTTAAAGCAACCATGACAAAAAAAAAAAAAAAAGATTTAAATGACAGAATAGAAAGTACTTCAACATACTCTGTATTATGGCCCTGATTGGAACAGTGAACGTTGGGGTCAAAAAGGGGAATGGGAGTGGCAAGAAGCAGGCTGGAGTCATCCAGGAGTAGGGTGTGTACCGTGGAGGAAGGTACCAGGAGGCTTGTCACAGGTTCCAGCAGTGCAGCATCAGGGTGTGCGCTGGGTCTGACTCAGGACCCCCAGGGGCACTGGGGACAGTCTAGCTCCAGAGGATCTACAGAAATGCAAATTGGCCTGTGCAGAGCCTTCCTGGTCTGTCTTCGTGGTTCCTGGGTGTGGCTCTTTCTCTACTTCTGGAGGCTGTTGATTGTCCTTTGCTTTCCTCTGGCTGCACTATTTTATGTGGATTCAATGCTGTGAGGGGACACTGATTCTTCCTGCAACAAAGTGGAATAGAAGTCATCCTTGTTTCCTAGGTAGACCTGAAGATATTCAAGAGTAATAGTCTTTTCCCAGGTCCCTGGGCCTTCCTCTGATCGCCAACTCTGAGATTTTTGAGAACATCTTCTATTCTGAACAGGTTGAAAGAATTCGCTTGGTTTAAAAAGCTTCAGCATAGTCACACTTTTCATAATCTCTACCATGATCTGTAAACATTGAATGAACAAGGTTTGACAGGATGAAGGAAGCATGGGCTTTGCAGTGGGGTTTTGGGCATTGTTGACTCCCTGTTGTCCCCGTGTAGCCACTCTCCAGGTAGCACGTGGCCAAATGTATCCCTATTTAGCAGCTTCCAGGGAGAAGATAGAAGAGAGTTGGTCCCTGAATTCCTTAGCTCCTAAGAACCATCCTCTAATTGGCGAGCAATATTCCAAAGTGAGTATATCTTCACTAGAGATGAGAGTTAGGGTCAGGGTCAAGTTGCATACATTAAGTGTGGACAGCTTTCTGTGGGTAAATCTTAACTGCCTAAGGGGTTTTTTAAAAAAACAGAGGGAGAGGATAGAGTCACCAAAGCACTGAGCACTTTCTCTGACCCGAGAAATAGGTCACTAAACATAAATATTGTTTCATCTTAGCTCAGGACCAGGAGCTGGTGCTATATAGGTCCTCAGCAGGTAGCATCTGTGGCCAGCTGGCCATCTCCCCCCGACACCCACACCCAGCTCAGCCCATCCTCTGCCCTGCTCAAGGGCAGCAAACAGATGGACCGGGTGCAGGAGGGACTCCCTCCAGGCAGACATGGCTGGCTTCTGACAGGTAGAGAAGTGGGCCAGCTCACATGCACATGATGTGTGTTCTTTTGATTCTTGCTGTCTGCCTCCCTTGTCCATCACCCTGGTCCTGAAGCTTTAGCTCCTGGGAGAACTTGGGTTTTCAGATTTCTGTTGACATTTCGAAGCGTAGATCTGTGTTGCCTTTGTTCCCTGTGCTTGTGTTGGAGATGAAGGCGGGAAAAGTCACCATACTCTGAAAGCAGAGTATGAAATATTCAGAGTGCTCTGCCCCCCACACCTCAGGCTTGAAAGTCACAGCCAACTACATCCTTCATGCTCTACACTATCAGCTTTAGGGTCTCCCGGATGCATGTGGCATGAAATTGTACTGAAAGTAATCTCATTCCTGGACTTTTGCTACAGAAGACAGTTAAGGTACACCGCCCCTTGCCCGTTTTGTTATTTCAGGCCTGGCCAATACCCAGTCACACTGACATGTGTAGCCACCCAAGGACACAGCTGCCACATCCTCCTGGAGTACTCTCAGTCCCCCTGCCCCCCATTCTGGCCAACCCTGCACACCCCAGTCCTCCTGAGTGTCCCCTGTCATGGCAAGTGTCACACAAGGTTGTCAGTTTTTGTCTCTTGGTCTGTCCTTCCTGCTTGGAGTAAATCTGTCTCACAGATGCCTAGCTGGATGGCAGGCCCATGAGCGGTTTCAGGATCTTTTGTCCTGGAACAGCAGGAATCCTTCCAAATCAGGATGGGCAGGGCGAGTCTCTGTCCCTCTGTGTGCCCCCAGACTCGGAGGTATCTAGTGTCCAGGGCAAGGGACTTGGGGTTCCTCCCAGATGAAGTTTGTTCTGTGAATGTGGCTTCGTTCCGAGATCATTATGAAATCACATGGCATGGCCATTCCTGGGGGACAGAAAACAATCTGCTGTGTTGTATTCTCCTTGCACACAGTGGCTACCAGAGAGGAAACACACACTGGCCGCACAAGTTCACACTTACACCTGCGTTTCTGAGCATCACTACCATGAAAACGACAGTGCATTCCCATTGGGCTGGAGACCTGTAGATGTGCCATTCCAGGTCTAAATAGAGGAGGATGGAGATGCAGTTCTGGCTAAGGGGATGGAAGTCCTTGCCTCTGGGGGTGAAGCAATTAGATTTGACCCAGAAGGCACTACATTCTACTCAAAGAAGGACATGGTCCTAGGATCTTTGGGACCAGGGATAGGCACAGCCTTTTGTATAAAGTCTTCTGTAAATTTTCTGTTAGGTGTTGCAGTCCATGTGGTGTCTCTGACAATGACTCGACTCTTGCAATGTCGCTTGGAAGCAACCACAGACCATCCATACGTAACTCATGTTCCAGCCACACCTGATGGAGAGAATACAGGGGGAGGTTCCTTTGGCCCATGGGTGGTCATTGCTCTCACCCCAGATTTGCAACATGATGGATGATGGGGGAGAGGGCTCTTCTTTTCCAGTGGCAGAGTGGGAGTACACTTTTCCAGTGGCTGGGTGGGAGTACACTAGGATCTATCCTGCCTGACCCGGCCCCTAGACTTGAAAGGAGAAAATAAAAAGATGATAGTGCGATTGACCAACAATTAAGGTTTCAGGAATCTCCCCTCCCCACTTCTTTGGTCTTTGGGTTTCCCCCAACACGTTTGTCTGTGGTTGATTTCCACGTAGGTATTCTTTGGCTGAGTAGGTCCCCATTGCCGGGTGTGTATATCTTGCAGGTTTCATACCACACAGATGGTCATCTTATTCAGGCCACGACCATGAGCACATTTAGGGTTCTCCTAACTTAGCAGAGGATCTAACATGTATGGGCCTCAGGATGAGTCTGGTTCAGCCCTCAGCAATATTATGGAACACATGCATTTCTGGGCCCTCTCTGGCACTGGCATGGTCCTGGCCTAGACCATTTCTGCAGTCACAATGGAAAAGCCCCTGGCCTGGGCTGCCCAGACCATGCTTGGCTCTTTGGCTGGGACCCGGTCACATGCTCATGGATGGGCCAATCCCTGGAAACAGGGCATGGAGCCATGGAGATTGGCATACGTTGTTAGGACCTCTGTTGTAATGACTTTTCTACTGGCTGTGAAGTCAAGATCTTCTGGGATGCAACTTTTAATAAAACAAATACTAATTTCTGACAGTAACTGGGTCCAAGTTGGTGGCTTCGCACCCAGAACCTCAGTCACAGCACATCAGTGCTACTGTTACTTCTCTGCTGAGACAATGGCCGAGAATGAGCAAAGTGGATGGAAATGGGACTGGAGTCCACAAGGGAAGGGGATGTGTGTGTAGGGGGTTGGGGATAATAGCTCCGGCCAAATTGTATCTCCAACTTACCTAGGTTCAAGAAGGTGTGGGGAATGTATGGTGTTTCACCCTCCATCATTTTGTAGATGAAGAATGTGCATTTGCATGGAGTATGGCAAGATTTGTTCCAAGTATTCTCTAGCTGATACAGAGGTCAGGGAGAGCAGCGCACTCCATCTGCTAGGAGAAGTTTGAGAGGCTGAGTGCTCTGAAGAAGGTGTCCAGCTTTCGAAGGACTCACTGTGAGCCTGCATACAGGACTGACAAGAACAGTTCACGGTTTTGTTCTGAAGATGGAGTATTGGAAGAATGCGGTGCCCCGTTTAAACTGTGTGGCCCTGGGGTCCCCAATATGGAGAACTTTGGGGCCAAAACTCTGGGAACGGAGGTCTGTGGTTTGGGCCTACAGCATGGCAGGCCAGATCTGCAGATGCTGATACGAGCTCCCTGGGGACTGAGTTTATGGCGGCTGTCAGGCTGTAGCTCAGGCTCAAGTTTGTATCCATGGCGGACCTCTGAAAGTGGGGAGGCCACTCTGGGGCTGTGGAGATTTCTACTCTGAGGGTTTTACAGGGCTCTAAATAACAAGGTTACCTTCTGGGGGTCAGGACGATTTCTGTTTTGTGTCTCAGGGTTCCTCCGTAGGGAGGGATTTGAGACCAGGTCTCTGGGGACAGATGCTGGAAAACCTACGGTAGAATTAGGAATACATCCTAGGGGCATGGCAGGCCTGAGCTGGTGGCTCTGGGGTGAGCTACCCAAGGGGTTGATTTGATGGGCGGGGCTCAGGACGAATGTCAGACTGTGCATCAGTGTCCAGGGCAGCCTATAAAAGTGAGATGGCTTTGGGGGCCTTGCAGGTTTCTCCTAATGTGGGGATTTTGAGCAGCTTCACAGGACCAGTTTTCCTTCTGGTGGGCAGGCAGAGTCCTGTGGTGTAGCTCCGATATCCCCATTCAGGAGGGCTTGTGGGTTGGGAGTCCGCGGTTGGAAGTGTGGAAACTCAAGTTGGGGACAGGGATAGGACTAGGGCCTGGTATGTCCGATCTGCAGACGCTGCGATGAGCTCCCTTGGATCTGAAGTTAGGTCAGGTATCAGGCTGTACCTCAGGCTGGAGTTTGTGTCCCTGAGGGCCGCCAAATGTGGGGTGGCCTCAGGGGGCCATGGAGGTTTCTCTGGTCCAGGGGTTTTGTGTAAACCAAAATAGCAAGATTTCATTCTGGGGGACAGGAAAAATCCTGTTTTGTAGCTCAGGGGTCCCCATATGGAGAGATTCGAGACCAGGCCTCTGATGACAGATGCCTGAGAACTCAAGCTAGGGTTATGATTAGGGCCCAAGGGCATGGCAGGCCGGATCTGCTGGCTGTGAGGCAAGGTACCTCAGTGGCTGAGTGGAGGTTGGTGCTCAGGTTGAGTGTCAGAACATGCGTCAGTGTCCAGGGCGGGCCTCTGAAGGTGGGAGTGGCCTTGGGGTCCATGCAGGTGTCACCTACTCTGGGGTTTTATGCAACACCATAGAACACGGTCTCCTTCTGGAGGGCAGGCAGAGTTCTGTGGTGTGGATCTGGAGTCCCCAGTATGGAGGGCTTGTAGGCCAGATCTCATGGGACAGAAGTCTGAAAACCCAAGCTAGGGTTAGGATTAGGGCCTTGCTTTATGGCTGGCGAAATCTGTTGGCCCTTTGTTGAGCTACCTGGGATGCTGACGAGCTACCTGGGAGGGCCGGGCTCATGCTGAGGGTCAGAATGCTCATTAGGGTCCAGGGTAGGTCTCTGAAATTAGTGGTGGCCTCAGGGACCATGCAGGTTTCTCCTAATCTGGGGTTTTTGTGTAGCTCCTTATAGAGCTGCCTTCTGGAAGTCAGGCAGAATCCGGTGGTGTGGCTCCAGAGTCCCCAATCTCCAGGGCTTGTGGGTCAGGACTCTGGGGACAGAAGCCTGAAAACCCAAGCTAGGGTTAGGGTCAGGGCCTACGGCATGGCAGGCCCCACTTGCAGACGCTGATGCGAGTTCCCCGGGATCTGAAGTTAGGACAGGTGTCAGGCTGTGGTTCAGGCTGGAGATCATGTCCATGGGGCCACTGAGTGTGGCAGTGCACTCCGGGTTCTATGAAGGTTTCTCCCACTCTGGCAGGTATGCAGAGCTCCACATGGCAAGGTTTCATTCTGGGGGATAGGAGTTCTGTTTGTGGCTCAGGAGTCTCCCATATCGAGGGATTCAAGGCCAGGCCTCTGGGAGGGGATGCCTTACAACCCAGTCTAGGGCTAGGATTAGGGCCTAGGGGCATCGCAGGTCCTATCTGCTGGCTCTGGGGCAATCTGTCCAGGGCGCTGCATTGAAAACAGGGCACAGTCTGAGGGTCTCAATGTGAATGTGTGTCTAGGGTGGCTTCTGAAAGTGGTGGTGGCTTTAGGGGCCATGCAGGTTTCTCTTACTCTGAGGTTTCTACACAGCTCCAAATAGCAAGGTTTCCTTCTGGGGGCACAGGGAGTTTGTGTTTGTTTGTTTTTGTTTTTGTTTTTGTTTGTGCGCAGAGCTCCCTATATGGAGGGAGTTGAGACAAGGCCTCTGGGGATAGATTCCTGAAAATCCAAACTAGGGTTAGGATTAGGGCCTAGTGTCATGACAGGCCTCATCTGCTGGCTCTGGGGCAAGCCACCCAGTGGGCTGAGTGGAAGGTGGGATTAAGGCTGCGGGTCACAATACAGTTTCCTGTCCAGGGCATCCTCTGAAAGTGGGAGTGGCCTAAGGGGCCATGCAGGTTTATCCTACTCTGAGGGTTTTACACAGCTACAAACAGGAAGTTTCTTTCTGGGGCAGGAAGAGTTCTGTTTTATGGCTCAGAGGTCCCCCATATAGAGGGATTTGAGACCAGGCCTCTGGGGACAGATACCTGAAAACCGAAGCTAGGTTTAGTATTAGCACCTTGGGGCTTGGCAGGCCAAATCTGCTGGCTATGGGGCGAGCTATCCAAGTGCCGGAGTTGAGGGAAGGCTCAAGTTGAGTGTCAGGTTGCACATTAATGTCTAGGGTGCCCGACAAAGGAGGCGTGGTGTCGGTGGCTGTGCAGATTTCACCTAATATGGGGATTTTGTGCAGCCCCATAGGGCAGGCAGAGTCCTGTGGTGTGGCTCCAGAGATCTCAATCGAGAGGGCTTTTGGGTCAGGACTCTGGGGATGGAAGTCTGAAAACCCACACTAGGGTTAGGGTTAGGGCCTAGAGCATGGCAGACCCAACCTATAGACTTTGAGACGATCTCCCCAGTACCTAAAGTTAGAGTGGAGTGTCACGCGGTGACTCAGGCTGTAGTTTATGTCCATGGGGGCTGCTGAATGTGGGGGTAGCCTCATGGGGCCATGGAGTTTTTTTCCCACTGTAGGGTTTTTGCACAGGTCGAAATAGCAGGGTTTCATTCTGGGGATCAGGAGGTCCCCAGATGGCTCAGGGGTCCTCCATATGGAGGGATTCAAGAGCAGGGCTCTTGGGATGGATGCCTGAAAATCGAAAGTTGGGTTAAGATAAGGGCCTGAGGTATGTAAACCTGATCTGCAAGCTCTGGGTGAACTCCCCAGGGGGCTGAGTTGAAAAGGGGGCTCAGGCTGAGGGTCATAATACGGGTTTGTGTCTAGGTCAGACTCCAAAGTGGGTGTGGCCTCAGGGGCCATCCAGCTTTCTCCTACTCTGGGGGTTTTACACAGTTACAAACAGCATGTTTTCCTTCTGGGGGGTGAGGACAAATTGTGTTTTATGGCTCAGAGGTCCTGCACATGGAGGGATTCTAGACCAGGCTTCTGGTTACAGAAGTCTGAAAGCCCAAGCTAGGATTAGGATTAGGTGCGAGGGGCATGCCAGGCCCAATCTGCTGGCTCTGGGGCCAGCTACCTGGGTGGATGACTGTTGGTTGGTGCTGTGTGCCAGAATGTGTATTAGATCCAATGCCGACTTCCATAAATGGGGGTTGCCTCGGAAGCCATGCAGGTTTCTCCTAATCTGTGCACTTGTGCAGCTCCATAGGGCATGGTTTCCTCTGGAGGGCAGGCAGAGTCCGGTGTGGCTCTGGAGTACCCAGTCTGGAGGGCTTGTGGGCCAGGACTTTGGGGATGGAAGTTGGAAAATACAAGCTAGGGTTAGGGTTAGGGTCTAGGGCATGGCAGGCTTGATCTGCAGACTCCGAGGCGAGCTCCCTGGGATCTGAAGATAGAGTGCATGTCAGGTGGTCGATCAGGCTGGAGTTTTTATCCCTGAGGGCCGCCAGATATGGGGCTGGCCTCATGGGACCATAGATGTTTCTCCCGATCTGGGGGTTTTGTGCGGGGGCAAATAACAAGGTATCCTTCTGGAGGACAGGAGGAGTCCTGTTTTATGGCTCAGGGGTTCCCCATATGGAAGGATCAGAGACCAGGCCTATGGGTATGGATGCATGAAAGCCAATTTAGGGCTAGGATTAGGGCCTAGAGGCATGGCAGGCCTGATCTGCTGGCTCTGCAGCAAGCTACTCATGGGGCTGAGTTGAAAATGTGGCTCAGGATCAGGGTCACAATATGGGTTTGTGTCCAATGTGACCTCCGAACTTGGGGACTACCTTAGGGGCCATGCAGGTTTCTCCTAATCTGGGTGTTTTTTTGTTTGTTTGTTTGTTTTTGGTTTTTTTTTGCAGCTCCATAGGACACAGTTTCCTTCTGGAGGGCAGGCAGAGTCTTGTGGTGTGGCTCCAGAGTCCCCATTCTTAAGGGCTTATGGGCAAGGAGTTTGGAGGTGGAAGTCTGAAAACCCAAGCTAGGGTTTGAGTTAGAGCCTAGGGCATGGCCGGTCTGATCTGCCGATGTTGAGGTGAGTTCCCGGGAATCTGATGTAGGGGCAAGTGTCAGGTGGTCCCTCAGGCTGGAGTTTGTGTCTATGAGGTGTGCCGAATGTGGGGATGGCCTCATGGGGCCATGGAGGTTTCTCCTGCTCTGGGGTTTATGCTCAGCTGCAAAAAACAAGGGTTCCTTCTGGTGTACAGGAGGAGTCCTGTTTTATGGTTCAGGTGTCCCCCATATGGAGGGATTTAAGAGGAGGGCTCTGGGTATGGATGCCTGAATACCCAACCTAGGTTTAGGATTAAAGCCTAGGGGCATTGAAGGTCCTATCGCTGGCTCTGGGGCTAGCCACATGGGTGGCTGACTGGAGGGTGGTGCTCAGGCTGTGTGACAGACTGTGCATTAAGTAAAGGGTGGCATAAGAAAGCTGCCTGTGTTCTCTAGGATTTTGGTGTGAGACAGGAATTAATCATCTTTCTGTACTGATTGTATTTGAGCCCTCTCTCTTTCTTGGTGAGTCTAGCTAAAAGTTTGTTACTTTTGTTTATTTTTGTTTTTGTTTATCTTTCCAACAAAGGCAGTTCTTATTTTCATTGATCTTTTGTCTTTTTCGTCACCATTGTATTTATTTTCACATTCCTTTTTGTTATTTCCTTATCCCTACTGATTTGGGGCTTTGCATGTTTTTTTTATACTTCTTTCTCATTTAAAAATATAATGTTTATAGGAGAGCTTTCTTGTGGATTGATGAGGAACTGAATTTCTATGAACTTCCCCCTTAGAACTAATTTTGCTGCATCCCGTAAGTTTTCGTAGGTTCTTTTTTGTGTCTCAAGGTGCTTTTAAAGTTTCTTATGATTTCTTCTTTGACTGTTGTTAGTTTAGTAGCATGTTGTTAAATCTCTCCATACTTTTGACTGTCCCATTTTCTTCTTGTGACTGCTTTCTAGTTTAATCCCATTGTGGTTGGACAAGATTTGAATCAGAAAGTGAAGGGAGCATTCAGGATAAAGGTTTGTTTACTGGTCTTTTTTTCTGAGAGTAGAGAAGGAGCTCCATACAATGAAAGGTTTTGCGAGATGGTGGTTTGCGGTCAACCCTTGTTAGAATTATTGACTACTATGCAGGCCGTGTACCACCAATCACACTGTGTTCCTGATGGACTTTCACTTCATTAGAGACATTTTCTATGAGGTGCAGGGGTGGCCTTCTCTAACAGAAAGGTGCCATGTGGGTTCATGGCATGGCCCCAGGTCAGCAACCAGGCTGTATGGCATTGTACAGGAATAGAACTTTCATTGAAAATGACAGAAACAGATCATACTGAGATTCATGACAATTGCCGAGGTCCTGAGTGACCCACTGGGTGTTGGTGGTGGGTGGGGTAGTGGGGTCTGTTAATCTGTCTCTTAAGATCCTATGGAACTCAGGGACACCCTCCTGTCTGTTGAGTTGTGTGGAGCAAGGGAGACAGCAGTGTCGGGCCAAGCACAAGGGTTGCACTGGACCACAACCAGAGGGGCAGTGTGCCCAGGGAGCCACTCCTTCATTTCCATAAAAATTGACCAGGGTCTGTGATTGTGATTCCTAGCAGCAGCATGTGGAGAGGAGGGCGGTAGTGGTGCACACTTCCTAGGGTTGTGGTCAGGACTAGTCTGGAGCCCACTGAAGTCACCCGTAATTGGCACAAAAGGCTCCCAGACACTGTAGCTGTGAGCACTGTGCCAGCTCCCATGCTGCCGCCTCCTATTTTTCATCATCTTTATGGTCATGAGCCTCTGATTTTGCCCCATGGCTTCCAGGGTATTGCCCTCCATCCATCTGGCCCTCCTCTTCTGCCCTGTGTAACCTGGTGCCAGTGTACCTTCTCAAGAGGCAGTTCAGTCAGTCCCTTGATGGATCACTTCCATGGATCCTCTGTGAGGTGAGGACAATACCTTGCCCTGGAAGGGGGCTACAGGTCCCCAATCAAGAAAGCCACATCTCTCTTTTCAACCTGACCCGCCCTCCTCTCAGATCTTCCCTCTGGGGGGAAGGGAAGATCTTCTCACTTCATGAGCTGACAGCTCTGAACTTAAAAACAAATATTTTTTATATTTCTCAATGTCTTAGTTCATCCATGGCATGCCTTTCAAAACTGTCAGTGGGTTTTTTGCAGTCCTGGAGGGCTGTCTGCTCAAGAAGGGGATGACCTGGGAGGGGCAGCCCTCCTTCCCACCTCCCTAAATATGTCTCTGAGCCCGGAAGCCATCTGTCCCACTGAAGGTTGAGGGACCCAAGACAGCCCATCTTGAGCCCAGGCTGGTCAGCTGTGCAGACTGGTGTGTACCAGTATTGGTGGGAAGCTGGCATGGGCCAGGTGCAGGCAATTTCTCCTCATTCCTTCCTCCCTTCCTGCCCAGAGGTAACTCAGAACAGAAGTCAAGCCCTGCATCTCAAGATCCCGTGACCTGGGCTCCCTGCTTTCAGCTGGTGACCTTAGTGGTTTCCTGTGGCTTCTGCCTCCCATCCCCACTCCCATGGAAATTCCTAGGTTGGGGAGGGATCAAACCATTGTCTGTACTTGGTCCTCTTCCTGTCCCACACCAAGCTCACCCGCATTTGTCTTCCACGTATGTGCTTGGATCAAACCCATCCACAGGAACTTATCAGACAAATAGACCCAGGGAATGACTACTGAATTAGAGATCCAGGGTGTATAACAAACCTGCTCTGAAACCCGTCCCATACTCTATGACCATCTCACACGAAAACAGAAACAATAATAGCTTTCTGGACAGTGAAGTGACATCCGTCTCTACTTACACTCTTGAAAGCATAGGTGCTGACCCCGGATGGAAAGGAACCATGGCTCCTGTGGGCTACAATTAACAGGAAAAGTATAAGAATTCAGTGAAATTTGAATTCCAGGCATAGAGTGAATAATTATTGTAGAGTAAATACTCTGAAGGAAGTCTTAGAAACATTGCGTAGCAAAAGCTTTTTCAAATAGTTTACTGAAAGAAAAAACTTTTTTATTGTTTATTTTAACTTAGGTAGAGTTAACATAAAGTGGTATATTAGTTTCAGGTGTACAATATAGTGATTCTGTGATTCTATATATTACTCAGGGGTCATCAAGAAAAGTGTACTCTGAGTCCCCGTCATCCATTTCACATAACCCTCCATCCACTTCCACTCTGGTAACCACAGAGTCGGTATTTTGTTTTGTACCTTCTTTCTCCTTTATTCATGTATGTTCGTTTCTTAAGTTCCATGGAAGAGTGACATCACAAGGCGTTTGTCTTTCTGTCTCTGACGGATTTCACTTAGGATAGTACTCTCGAGCTCCATCCATGTGTCTGCAAATGGCAAGATTTCATTCTTTTTATGGCTGAGTAATTTTCCACTGTATGTGTGTGTGTATACATGTATCATCTCATTTATCAAATTATCAAGAAATACTTGGATTGCTTCTATTTTGTAATATTGTAAATAATGTTGCAAGAAACACAGGAGCACATGTATCCATTTTTGTTATTGTTCTCATATTCTTCGGGTAAACACCCGGTAGTGTGATTGCTGGATCATAAGGTAGTTCTATATTTAACGTTTTGAGGAACAGTCATACTGTTTTCCACAGTGGCTGAGGCAGGTTGCATTCCCCCCAACAGTGCAAGAGGGTTCCCTTTTATCCACATCCTCCCAACATCTGATTTCTTGTGCTGGTGCTGTTAGCCATTCTGATAGTATGAGGTAATATCTCATGGAAATTTTCATTTGGATTTTCCTGTTGATGGGTGATGGTGAACATCTTTTCACGTGACTGTTGGTCATCTCTATTTCTTCTTTGGAGAAATGTCTGTTCATGTCTACTGTCTATTTTAGAACTGGATTATTTGTTTTTTGGGTGTTACCTTGTATCATTTCTACGTATTTTGGATACACCACTTTAAGCATGTGATATTTGCAAACACATTCTCCCATTAAGTAGGTTGTCTTCTATTTATTACATTTTCATCGTTGTTCTGCTGTGCGGTAAGTTTATATATTGCTGTAGATCCACTAGTTTATTTTTGCTTTTGTTTCCTTTGCCTTAGGAGGCATGTCTAGAAAATGTATGGTTCATGTCAGAGAAGTTACTGTCTGTGCCCTCTTGTTGGGCTTTTATGATTTCAGGTCTCACATTGAGGTCTTGAAACTGTTTTGAGTTTATTTGTCCATCTGGTGTAAGAAAGCAGTCTAATTTCATTCTTTTGTGCATAGCTATCCGATTTTCCCAACACCATTTGTTGTAGAGACTGTCCTTTTCCCTTTTAATATTGTTTGCCTGTTTTGCAGAAGATTAATTGGCACGTGATGGTGGGTTTATGTCTGAGCTTCTATTCTGTTCCCATTATTGCTGTGTGTATTTCTGCGCCAGTCCCATACTGTTAGGATGAGTGCAGCTTTGTACTATAATTTGAAATATGGAATTCTGACTCCTCCAGCTTTGTTTTTCTTCGGGACATTGTGTTGGTTGTTCAGTATCTTTTGTGATTCCATACAAATTTTTAAGGAGTTTCTTTGAGTTCTTTCATTTTTTAAGAAATTTAAATTCAATTAGCCAACTTCACATACATCTTTAGTTTTAGATGTAGTGTTAAATAGCATATCAGATGTGTATAACACCATATACTCACTGCATCACATGCCCTCCTTAATGCCCATCACCCAGTTACCCTCCCCCCCATCCAGCAACCCTCAGTTTGTTGCTATAGTTAAGAGTCTATCGTGGTTTTTTTCCTCATCTCTGATGACTTCCCAATCTGTTTCCCATTGCTTTCCCTACGGTTCTCTGACCTGTTTCTGATATTTCACATATGAGTGAAACCATATGATAATTGTGATTCTTTCATTGACATATTTTACTCAGCATAATATCTTCCAGACTCATCCAGGTTGATGTGATGATGAGTATTCATCCTTTCTGATGGCTGAGTAATGTTCCATTGAATATATGAACCACATCTTCTTTATCCATTCCTCTGCCCATAGATATTTGTGTTCTTTCCGTAGTTTAGCTATAGTGGATATTGTTGCAATGAACACTGGGGTGCAGGCGTCAGTTCTTTACACTACATCTCTACTTTTGTGGTAAAAGCCCTGTAGTGCAATTGCTGTGTTTTAGGGTAACTTTACTTTTATCTTCTTGAGGAAACCCCGTACTGTTTTCCAGAGTGGATGTAACAGTATGCATTCCCACCAGGAGCGCAGGAGGCTTCCCCATTCTCTGCATCCTCACCAACATTTGTGTTTTCATGTCTTGTTAATTTTAGACATTCTGCCTGGTGTGATAGGACACCTCAATGTGGTTTAGATTTGCATTTCCCAGAAGCCATGTGATATGGAATATTTATGCATATACCTGTTGGTCACATGTGTGTCATCATTGGAGAAATGTCTGTTCATATTTTCACCCATGTCTGAACCTTACAATGGGTTAAGGCCCTGAAAGCTGGAAGATACAATCAGCCAGAACTGAGGAGATCTTCAGAAGGTCTGAGTTAAAATGGAGTTTTAGGGTGTGTGTCAAGCTCAGGGATTGTGTTCAGAGGGTGGATGAAAATGTAGGTTCCCTGACATTGTTTCAGATTTGCATTCAGATTTCTCATGCTCTGAATCCTGTCTGGAGTAGAAAGGGGAGTTTCCTTTTGTGTGGCAGGCTGATCCTCTGGTTGTGCTGAAGTGTTCCTAATAACTGGGGCTCGGGAGCCAGGCCTCTACAGATGGACCTCTCAGAACTCCAAATAGGGTTATGGTTAGGACCTAGGAGCAAGGAAGGTCTAAACTGCCCAACGTGTGGTGAGCGTCCTGGAGGGCTGAGTTGATGGCATGGGTTAGGGTGAGTGTCCGGCTCAGGGTTTCAATCCATGAGACCTTGAAAGTAGGAGTGCATTGGGATGGAAACAGATGGGACTTCAGATTTCTACTGACCTAGAAACTTATTGGAGTCCATTATGGACAGATTTCCTTCTGGGTGGGAGGCTGAGTCCTCTGGTATTGCTCAGGCATCTCCAAATGCTGGGGCTTTGGAGAACACCCTTAAGGGATGGGTACCTGAGAACCCAATTTAGGATTAGAGTTAG
This sequence comes from Martes flavigula, assembly GCA_029410595.1. Classification (NCBI taxonomy): domain Eukaryota; kingdom Metazoa; phylum Chordata; class Mammalia; order Carnivora; family Mustelidae; genus Martes; species Martes flavigula. The sequence goes on along the minus strand of JAODOS010000047.1, from coordinate 134,219 downwards.
GGTCAGGAGGCATTGCAGGCCCAAACAGCTGACAGTGGGTGTGGTTCCTAGAGATTGGTATTAAGAATGAGTGTTCTGGTTCAGGTGAGCCACAGGATTTGTGGCCTAGAGATCACTGAAAGTGGGGTTTTGCTGGGATAGGCTCAGATGGGCAGGCATTTTCTCCTGCTTTGAATACTTTCTAGAGGTCTACATGGCACGCTTTCCTCCTGTGTGTTAGGCTGAGTCCTGTGGTATGACTACGGTGACCCCAGTCCCTGGGGCAGGGGGCCAGGCCCCTAGGAATGGAATGCTCAGAACACAAACTAAGCTTCAGTTAGGGGTTAGGAGCATGGCAGGCCCAATCTGACGGTGGTGTGGGAAGCTATCCAGAGGGCTGAGTACAGAGTGAGGGACAGAGTGAATGTCAGGTTCACGTTTGTGTCCACGGAGCTGCTAACTCTGGGTGAACTCAGTGGAGCATGGCAGATTTCTCCTGCTCAGAATCCTTTGCAGAGTTCCAAATGGTATGGATTCCTTCCGGGTGGGAGGCAGAGATCTCAGATATTACTCAGGTGTCCCCATTCGTGGGACTTGGGTGCCAGTCCTCTGGGGATAGAAGCCTGAAAACCCAACCTAGGGTTAGGTCTAGGTCCCAGCAACATGACAGTCCTGGTCTGCTGGTGCTGTGCAGAGATCTCAAGGGGACTGAGTGGAGAACATGGGTCAGGCTGAGTCAGGCTCCGGTTGGTGTCCATGGGGCTACAGAAAATGGGGGCAGCCATAGAGGGGAGAGGCTGATTTCTTTGGCACTGAGTCCTTGGCAGAGTTCCAATTCTACTGTGTCCTTCTGGGTAGAAGGCAGAGTCCTCTGGCAGTTCTCAGGGGTCCCACCTATGTGGGGCTTTGGTACCTGTATTCTGGGGACACAAGACAGAAAATGCACCTAAGTTTATATTAGGGCCGAGGGTCATGTCAGGCTCAATCTGCAACCCTGAGAGGAGCGACCTGGGGAGCAGAGTTGACGCCATGGGTCAGTGTGAGTGTTAGGATCCAGGTAGTGTACAGGGGGTTGCTGAAAGTGGGATAGCCTCAGGGGGCCACGAAATATTCTGGTATAGTTCAGGTGTAACCAATCAGTGGTGCTTTGGTGTTGATCCTCGGAAGACAGAAGACTGAAAGCACAACCTAGGCCTATGGATAGAGCACAGGGGCATGGCTGGCCTGATCTACTGGTGCTGAGACTGGATGTCTGGGGCACTGAATTGAGGGCCAGGATCAGGTGGTGCATTACACTCTGGGTTTGTGCCTGGGGGCCTGCCAAATGTGGGGGAGACTTCAGGGGGCATGCAGGTTTCTCCCATTCTGAGGGTTCTGTGCAGCTCCAAACAGAACGGTTTCCTCCTGGGTAGCAGACGGAGTCCTGGGTTGTGGCTCGATGCCAAATATGGAGGAATTGGGGGCCCAGCCTCTGGAGATGAAGACTGAAAACACAACCTAGTGTTAAGGGTAGGGCCAGGAGCATGGCAGACCCAATATTCTGGCATTGAGGAGGCATCCCAGGGGGCTGAATTGAGAGCAGGGTTCAGGTGATACGACAGGGTCTGGGTTTGTGGCCAGGGGGCCGCTGAAGGAGAGGGGTGTGCTCAGGGAGGCATGCAGTTTCTCCCACTCTGAGTGTTCTACTGAGCTTCAAATGGCACGGTTTCCTCCTGGGTGGTAGGCAGGCTGTGTATCAGCCTCCTCATTTGTGGCCCAATGGTGCACAGAAGGTGGTGAATGGCCTCGGGGGGGGGGGCATGCAGGTTTCTCCCACTCTGAGTGTTTGCCACAGCTCCAAATAGCATGGTTTCCTCCTGCATGGTGGGCAGAGTCCTGGTGTGTCACTCAGGGGTCTTTAATCTTGGAGGCTTGGGGTCAGGCTTCTTGGAATGGAAGCCTGGGTTGAGTCTCAGGCATCTGCAGTTGGTCGGGCATGGGAGCCAGCCCTCTGGGCACAGAAGCCTGTACACCTGACCTAGGGTTAGATTAGGGCCTAGGGGCATAGGACGCCCTATCTGACAGCACTGAGGTGGGCTCCCCTCAGGGCTGAGTTGAGGGTATGTGTCTGGCGGCTCGGCAGAGCTGCATTAGGAATCTGAGGAAGGACCAGCCATGTTAGTTCACCCCACTGGAGGGAGTGGTAAGCCGCGGTGCCAGAGACCTGGAAGGCATGGCAATGCTGCTTGCCACCAGTGGCGGCAGTGGCGAGCTGCCACGGGAAACACACGCGAGGAAGAGTCAGTGCAGCCTTCTGGTTCTGAGGGATGTGGGGAGGTGTTGGGTGAGAGACGGTGAAAGATGAGGCACTGCAGCTTGTTTTTACAGGATGGAGAGGTGAGCTGTATAGTCTCTTTTTCTCTAGGTTCGAGTGGTCATAAGAAACGCTGGAGCCGGGCCCCCACTCAACATTGGGCCCATTTCCCCAGGTTTGCTAGTGATGTGCTGTCAGGATGGTTCGGGAGGGTCCTCCCAGTCGGGCTCTGGAGCCGGGGGAAACCAAACCCGACTCATGGTGCATTTGGAACTGAGGAGTTGAGTGTTTGGAAGAGTCTGCTTGTTTCTCCAAAAAGGACAGGGGCATTGGTCGGCTTTAGAAGGGAGTCAATGACCACTTAAGAAACAAGCATGTGTCTCTCCTTCTCCCAGGAATCAGAGCAGGTGTGCAGACTTTAGGTGGGAGCCGCCTGCTTATCGCCACCTGACAACCCTTCTTCACTCCGGCTCCACGGAAATCAGTGTCTGAGTCAGTCATGCAGCTTGTCCCAGGACGTCAGCATTCAGAGAAAACAGCAGGCCCGTGGGGCACAAGGTCACATCCATGCCAGCATGGGAGGTAAAAGTTTTCTTTCACTCCAAACCTCCTGGGCTTTTCTCTTGTCTCCAGCGGAGCCACAAATTCACATTGAACCAGGCGTAAGCAATCTAGTGTGGGTGCCCGAGTTCCTGAGTTTCTCTGCTGGGAGCACCTGGCAGGGATGTTATTTTCTCTGTTTATTTCTGGCTTACAAAGGTATTTGTAACATCGCTTTCCTAGGAAATCCCGTGGATTCAAAAGGAAGATGTGATTGAAGTGGTGTGGGTTTTGAACATAGAAAGTATTCCTTCACCTAACAATGTTTATTCCACTGGGCCTAGGCTGTGGTGGAATGGCCAGCATCTAGAGTTAGGTGGCTGTTTGTGGTCAGAGACTTGGATGATGGCTTCTCCTTTATCCTAATGGATTGGTCTTTCCACCCAAAGAGTTTCAAAAAGGGCAGAGGGAAAATTCAAAATGATTCCAAGGAGACTTGGACAACTTAAAAGGGATGCTTGTCTTCCTAGGTTCACTCAAACAGCTATATACAGTTGGAAGTGCCATATTTTCTCTGCAGTTTCATGGGTGATGAAGTCAGAAGGAGAGTCTTTGGGACATTCCCTGGAAAGAGGCATTCTGGTGGCTTCAAGGGACTTGGTGTCAAGAACCCTTGAGTGAATTTCTGTGGCTGCTGGTCTGATGCTCAGTGAGTCAGGTTATCCCACAGGTTTTCCATTTCCTCCTTAGGAAATTGCTGGCAGGGAATGTTCTGCTTAAAGTGGAACCGTCGGGGGCACATGGGTGGCTCAGTGGGTTAAGCCCCTCCCTTCGGCTCAGGGCATGATCCCAGGGTCCTGGGATAGAACCTCACATTGGGCTCTCTGCTCAGCGGGGAGCCTGCTTCACCTTCTCTCTCTGCCCGCCTCTCTCCCTACTTCTGATCTCTGTCTGTCAAATAAATAAATAAAATCTTTTTAAAAAACAAAAATGGAAACCTCCTACACTGTTGGTGGTCATGCGGGTTGTTGCAGCCACTCTGGAAAAGGATATGGTGAGTCCTCCAAAAGCTAAGAACTGAACAACCCTAGGGCCCAGCAATTGCCCTCCTAGGTATTTGCGTAAAGGGCACAAATATGCACATTTAGTGGGGTACCAGCACCGTGATATTTACAGGAACATTATCAACCATAGCAAAACAGTGGAAGGAGTCCCAATGTCCATTCACTGATGAGTGATTACGTGTGTGTGTGTGTGTGTGTGTGTGTGTGTGTGTATGCATATATATTGATTCTCCCCCACCTTCTTAATGGAATAGGAGCCAGGTTCATAAAGGATGAAATCTTACCATCTGCAAGGATGTGCATGGATCTACAGTGGACTTAGCTAAGCAAAATCAGTAAGAAAAGACCAATATCTTATAACTTGACTTCTATGGAATTTCAGAAAGAAAAGATTTGAACATAGTGAGGGGAGAAAGAATAGGTTACTGAGGAAACAAATTCAACCTTAGAACACAAACCGAGGGTTGCTAGAGGGCAGGGGTGTGGAGGGGAAGGGTTCAATGGGTGACAGCTATTAGGGAGGGCATTTGTTGTGATGAGCTCTGGGTGTTGTATGCAGGTGAGGAATGACAAAATCCTACCCCTGAAGGAGAGGAATGAACACTGCATGGAAACGAATTGGAATTGAAGGCAATGAAGAAAAGAAGAAGAGCATGTTCTACTTCATGAAGACTGAGGTAAAACTGGAATGACTTTTGCTCTCCTGTTCTGTAGCTGATCATGTTGAAACACTCTGTGGCAGGATACACTAGATTCCTATTGCATAAGGAGCCCTCGGAAAGCTGCCATGAAAGATTCAGATGTCAGAGCATGTTCATGTACCATTGATATGTTCCTTTCAGTTTGCCCAGGTACAAAGGTAAGTGGAGAGAAATAGGGCAGAAGAGGAAGGAGGTGTGAAACATTCAGGAGGTAACCTTCCCCCTTTCTCTTGAACACCTGGGCCAGGGTAAATTGTGAAAAAGGAGTGCATGGCAGGCCTGATCTGGCAAAACCGAGGTGGGATACCCTCGGGATTGAGTTGACGGAATGTGTCCTGCAATGCAGAAGAGTCAGGGTTTCTGGCCAGAGGGATGGCTGATAGTGGGGTTGGCTTTAGAGGCTCATGTTGGTTTCTCCCTCTCTGAGGGAACTGTGGATCTCCAAATGGCAAGGATTCCCTCCAAATGGCGTGGAGGTCAGGTTTCTGGGTTGTTACAGAAGGGTCCTGAATCTGGGGAGTTTGGGGGCCAGGCCTCTTGGGATGGAAGCCTGAAATCAGAAACTAGAGTTATGGTAAGGGCCTAGGGGCATGGCATGCTCAATCTGCTGGTGCTGAGGTGGGCTCCCCGGTGGGCTGACTTCATGGTGGGTATCAGGTAGCATGTCAGACTCAGAGTTTGTGTCCAGAGTTTGTGTCCAGTTTGTGCCACAGAAGTTGGGGGTGACCTCAGGGTTGCGTGCAAGTTTCTCCCTCCCTGAGGGTTCTGCAGAGCTCCAAATGGCATGGTTTTCTCCCGTGTGGTGGGTGCAGTCTTGGGAGTAACTGAGGCATCCTTAATCTATACCAGCATGTGTCTCAGAGGAGCCCAATCTGGCGTGCTTGGGGGACAGGCTTCTGGGCATGAAAGCCTGTACACCCCACCTAGGGTTAGTGTTAGGGCCTAAGGGCATAGCAGGTCCGATCTACCCATGCTGAGGTGGGCTCCCTGGAGGGATGAGCAGAGGGCAGCTGGTAGGTGACTGGTGTGAATCTGGGTTTGTGTTCAGGAGGGACTCCGATGCTGTGGCTTCCCTTGGGGGTCATGAAGTTTTCTCCCACTCTGAGGTCTGACTAGCTCCAAATGGCACCATAACACCATAGGCAGCCAGAAGAATGTCTGAGTGGGTCTCCGGTATCCCCAGTCTGGCGAATTTGGGGGTTAGGCCTCTGGGTACATAAGCTTGTACACCCAACCTAGGGTAAGGGTTAAGGCCTAGGGGCATGACAGCTCGGATATGCTGGTGTTGAGGCGGGCTACCTCAAGGCTGAGTGGAGGACATGGTTCCGGCATTCTATCCGGGGCCCTCCCCATGGTGAGAGTGTGTTTAGGGGCTCGTGCACCTTTCTTACTGGAGGGCTGGCAGAATCTGGTGCTTGGCTTTGGATTCCCCAGTCTGGAGGTCTTGTTGGGCAGGACTCTGGAGATGGATATCTGAAAAGACCAGCTCTGGTTAGAGTTAGGACCTAGGGCATGGCAGCCCATGTCTGCAGATGCTGAGGTGAGCTCCCCACGATCTGAAATTAGGGTCCATGTCAGGCAGTCGATAAGTCTGGAGTTGGTGTCCATGAGTTCCGCCGAATGTATGGGTGGCTTCATGGGGCATGGATGTTTTTCCTGCTCGGGGAGGTTTGCCCAGCTCCAGATAGCAATGATTCATTCTGGGGGACAAGAGGAGTCCTTTCTCATGGCTAAGGGGTCCTCCAGATGGAGTATTTCGAGAGCGGAGCTCTGGGGATGGATGCCTGGACACCCAGCTTAGGGTTTGGTTTAGGCCCTAGCGGCATGACAGGTCTGGTCTGCTCCCTCAGGGGCGAGCTCCCCAGGGCACTGAGTTGAAGATGGGCACAAGCTCAGGGTTCCAGTGAGGGTATGTGTCCAGGGCAGCTTCCGCATGTCCCGATGGCCTCAGGGGTCATGCAGCTTTCTCCTCCTCAGAGGGTTTTACACATCTCCAAAGAGCAAGGTTTCCTTTCACGGTGTCAGACCAGTTCTCTTTGTTGACTCAGCGGTCCCCCCTATGCAGGGATTCATGACCAGACTTTTGGGGACAGATGCATGACAACACATGGCAGTTGGGATTAAGGACCAGGGGCATGGCATGTCTAATCTGCTGGCTCTGAGGTCAGTGTGGCTGACTTGAGATCAGGGCTCAGCCTTTGTCAGACTGCCTTAGTGATCAGCATGGCCTAGGAAAGTGGGGTGCCTTGGGAGCCGTGCAGGTTTCTCCTAATCTGGGGTGCTTTTCAGCTCCATAGGGCACCATTTCCTTCTGGAGGGCAGGCAGGATTGTGTGGTTTGGCTCTGGTGTCCACAATCTGGAAGGCTTTAGGGCCAGGATTCTGGGCATGTAAGTCTGAAATCCCATTCTAGGGTTAAAGTAAGGGCCCGTGGTATGGCAGGCCTGATCTTCAGACACTGAGACGGGATTCCCAGGATCTAAAGTTAGGGTTAGTATCAGGCGCTTGCTCTGGCTGACGTTTGTGTCCATGAGGACCGCCAAATGACAGGGGCCCCTTAACCAGGGAGGGTTCTCCCTCTCTGGATGATTTGAGTAGCTGCAAGTAGCTACGTTTCATTCTGGGGCTGAGGAGGAGTCCTTTTTTATGGCCCCAGGCTCCTCCATATGGAGGGATTCGAGAGCTTCGCTCTTCGTGTGGATCCCTGGAAACCCAAACTTGGGATAGGATTAGGGCCTAGGGGCAAGGCAGGCTGGAACTTTCATTGCTGAGGCGGGCTGCCCTCAGGGCTTTGATGATGTCATGAATCTGGCAGTGTGGATTCTGGCTTTATGGTTGGAGGGGGGACCTGTCAATGCAGGGGCTGTCATTAGGGGGGCATACCGGTTTCTCCCCCTCTGAGATTTTGTCACAGCTCCAAAGCAAAAGGATTCCACTTGCAGGGCAGTCCCTGTGCTGTGGTGTCACTCAGTAGTCCTTAACCTGGTGATTGTGGGGCCAGGCCTCTTGGGATGGAAACCCAAAAAACAAAGCTAGGGTTAGGGTTTAGGCCTAGGGGCATGACAGGCCCTATCTGTTGGTCTTGAGGTGGTCTCCCAGTGGGGTGAATGGAGGGCGTGTGTCAGGCAGGGGCTGGAGTCTGGGTGTGTGTTTCAGTGGGGTGGTGCACAGATCCTGGTGGGGACCACGGGAGGCATGCAGGTTTATCTGGCTCTGAGGGTTCTGTACAGCTGCAAATGGTACCATTTTTCCCTAGGCGGCTCACGAAGTGTCAGCAGGAGTCTCAGGCATCCTCTGTCTGTTGGGCTTGGGTACAGGCCTCTCGGCACAGAAGCCTGTACACCCCATCTAGGGTTTGGGTTAGGGCCTAGAGACATGGCAGCCCCGATCTGCCAGTGCTGAGATGGACTCCCCTCAGGGCTGAGTTGAGGACATGCATCTGACTGCTCGGCAGAATCCGGCTCTATGGCGGGGGGCCCGCTGCTGGTGGGGATGGCTTAGGGTGGCTTGAAGATTTCTCCAACTCTAGGGTTTGGTGCAGCTCCAAACTGCAAGGTTTCACCCTGCTTGATGGTTGGAGTCCTGCAGTGTCACTCAGGGGTACTAAATCTGGGAGGCTAGGGGGGCTAGGCATCCTGGGATGAAGGCTGAAAACCCCAACTCGGGTTAGGGTTTGGGTTTCGGCGTATGGCAGGCCTTATCTGCCAGTGCTGAGGCGGGCTTCCTGTTTGGCTGAGTTGAGGGCAGGTAGTAGGTGATGTATCTGAGTCTGGGTTTGTGTTCAGGATGGACTAAGATGCTCGGGCTTGTCTCTGGGGATACGCAGGTTTCTCCCACTCTGAGGTTTCTGCGCAGCTCCAAATGGCACAATAACGGCCTGCTGGCCGGAGGAGTGCTGGACAGAGTCTCAGGCATCCGCAGTCTGGTGGTCTTAGGGTCCAGTCCTGTGTGCATAGAAGTCTGTACACCCAACCTAGGGTTAGTGTTAAGGCCGAGGAGCATGGCAGCTCCGATACAGTGATTTGTTGTGGGTGAGGTTTAGGGTTAGAGCTTAGGGTTAGTGTTAGGGTTTCTGTTAGGGTTAGTGTTAGGGGTCAGGGGTTAGGGTTAGGGTTTCAGCTGCCTCCTACTTTTCATCATATTCATGGCCATGAATCTCTGCTCCTGCCCCATGGCTCCCCGGGGTATTGTCTGGCTCTGTGAGGCTCTCATTCTCTGCCTTGTGTGACCCGATGCCAGGGTAGCTTTCTCGAGAGTCAGCACTTGTCAGTCCCCTGATGGAACACTTCCATCCGTCCCCTGTGAGGTGAGGACAATGCCCTGTCCTGGAAGGGGGCTGCAAGTCCCCAATCAGGAGAGCCACGTCTTCCTTTTCAGGATGGCCTGCCCTCCCCTCAGTCCTCCTCAGGGAATCTGTCCCCACGTCCTGAGCCGATGGCTCGGACCTTAATAATATTATTGTTTTCTGTTTCTCCTGCCTTCGTGAATCCATGGTGTATCTTTTGAACCTCTCAGTGGGTTTTCAGCAGTACTGCAGGGCTTTCTGCTCAAAGAGGCAATGACCTGGGAGGGGCAGCCTTCTCTGCCACTTCCCTCAGCATGTCCCTGAGCCCTGGAGCCAGCTGTTCCACTGAGTGCTAAGGGACCCAAGCCAGCCCATCCTGAGCCCGGGCTGTGTCAGCTGTGTAGACTGATGTGTGCCAGGAGCAGTGAGCTGCGGGCATGAGCCAGGCACAGCCAAGTTCTTTTCCTCATGCCTTCCCCCACCTCCCTCCCAGAGGTAGCTCAGAGCAGCCTCCATGTCCCGCATCTCGAGATTCCTTGACCTGTGCCTCCTGCCTTCAGCTGGTGAGCTTGGTGGCTTCCCGTTGCTTCTGTCTCTCATACCCGCACCCATAGCAGTTCCTGGATCAGGGGAGGGATTGTACCCTTGTCTGTACTTGACCTGCTTGCTATCCTGCACTGAGCCCACCCACCTTTGTGTCTCCAATGGATGTGCTTGGAAGCAAGCTCATCCACAGGGAACCTATTTGCCAAATGGATCCAAGGAATGACCACTGAATTAGCGACCCGTGATAGAGAACAAACCTGCTCTGAAACCTGTCCCTCACTCTGACCATCTCATCCTAAAACAGAAACAGTAATAGCTTTCTGGATCATGACGTGGTTTCTATCTCTACTTACACTCTCTTGAATGTATAGGTGCTGATCCTGGATGGAAAGGGGCCATGGCTCCTGTGGGCTAGGATTAACAGGGAAAATAGAAGAATTCAGTGAAATTAGAATTCCAGGCATAGAATGAATGGATATTGTCAAGGAAATACTCCCAAGTAGGACATGAGGATGTTGTGTACCAAAGCTTTTTCAAAGAGGTTACTGGAAGAGAAATCTTTCTTATTGTTTATTTTAATTCCAGTTGAGTTGACATACATTGCTGTATGAGTTTCAGGTGTACAATAGCGAGAGTCAGTAATTCTCTATGTCACTCAGTGCTCATCAAGAAAACGGTAGTCTGAGTCCCCCTCATCTGTTTCACCCATCACTCCAGCCAACTCCCCATTGGTAGCCATCGGTTTGTTTTCTCTTGTTCAGAATCTGTATTTTGGTTTGTCTCTTTTTTCTCCTTTATTTATGTATGTTTGTTTCTTCAATTCTACACAAGAGTGACATCCTATGGTATTGTCTTTCTCTGACTGATTTCACTCAGGATAATCCTGTCTACATCCATCCATGTGGCTGCAAATATCAAGATTTCACTCTTTTTACAGCTGAATAATATTCCACTGTGTGTGTGTGTGTGTGTGTGTGTGTGTGTGTGTGTGTGTACACATCTGTCATCTCTTTTAGCACTTTATCCACAGACACTTGGGTTGCTTCCGTATTGTGATCTTGTAAATAATGCTGCAAGCAACATAGGGGTGCATGTATGCTTTTGAGTTACTGTTTTTATATGCTTTGGGTAAACGCCCAGTAGTGTTGTTGCTGGATCCCAAGACAGCTCTGCATTTAACGGCTTGAGGACCTTCCATAATGTTTCCCAGAGTGGCTGCAGCAGGTTGCTTTTCCACCAACAGTGCATGAGGGTCCCCTTTCCCCACATCCTCATAGCCCCCATTGTTCTTTGTGCTGTAGATGTGAGCCATTGTGACAGTATGTAGTAATATCTCATTGTATTTCTGATTTGCATCTTCCTGAGCTTGGGTGTTGTTGAAATTCTTTTCATGGGACCATTGGCCATCTGTATTTCTTCTTTGGAGAAATGTCTGTTCATGTCTTTGGACGATTTTTAACTGGATTATTTGGTTTTGGGGTTTTAAGTTGGATCCACTCCACATATTTTGACACTATCCCTTTACTGCATAGGATATTTGCAAATATTTTCTCCCTGCTTATTATTATTACTTCTTCGTAGTCTTCTGCTGTGCGGAAGCTTTATTGTGTTACAGTCCCAGTTGTTTATTTTTGCTTGTATTTTCTTTGCCTCAGGAGAGAGTCTAGAAATATGTTGCTTTGGTCCATGTCAAGAAGTTATGGTCTGTGCCCTCTTGTAGGATTTTTATGGTTTCAGATCTCCCATTGAGGTCCTGAAACTGTTTTGAGCTTATGTGTCTGTATGGCATAAAGAAGCAGAGTAATTGCATTCTTCTGTGCATAGCTGTCCTGTTTTCCCAACACTGTAGAGACGGTTCTTTTCCTTTCGATATTCTTGTCTGCTTTGTGGAAGACTAATAGGCCCCACACTTGCGGGTTTATATCTGAGCTTCTATCCTGTTCCCTAGGTCGCTGTGTGTATTTTTGTGTCAGTGCCATACTGTTAGGATGACCACAGCTTCTAAGTATAACTTGAAATCTGGAATTGTGACTCCTCCAGCCTTGTTTTTCTTCTCAACATTGCATTGGCTGTTCAGTATCTTTGGTGGTTCCATACAAATTTTTTGGACTGTTTGCATGAGTTCTTTTTGTTTAACTTAATTCTATGAGCCAACATATAGTGCATCATTAGTTTCAGATGCAGTGTTCAGTAATAGATCAGATGTGTATACCGCACAGTGCTCATTGCATACATGACCTTTTAATGCCCATCACCCAGTTACCCCATCTCCCATCTACCTCCCCTCCAGCAACCCTCAGTTCGTTTCTGTAATGAAGAGTCTCTCATGGTTTTTCTCCCTTGCTGATGACTTCTCGATCAGTTTTCCCTTCCTTACCCTCTGACCCTCTGTGGTGTTTCTTCTATTTCCCACATGGGTGAACCCATGTGCCAATTGTCTTTCTCTGATAGCCTTATTTCGCTCAGTGAAATACCCACCAGTTCTATCGAGGTGGATGTGATGGTTAGTCTTCATCCTCTCTGATGGCTGAATAATATTCCGTTGTAGATATGAACCATATCTTCTTTATCCATTCACCTGTCCATGGATATCTGGGCTCTTTCCATCGATTGGCTAGAGTGGATAATGCTGCAAAAAACACTGGGGGGCAGATGCCAGTATTTTTCACTCAATATATATTTTTTAAGATTTTATTTATTTATTTGACAGAGAGAGAGAGAGAGATCACAAGCAGGCAGAGAGCCAGGCGGGGGGTGGGATGGGGAAGCAGGCTCCCTGCTGAGCAGACAGCCTGATTCGGGGTTTGATCCCAGCACCCTGAGATCATGACCTGAGGCAAAGGCAGAGGCTTGACCCACTGAGCCACCCAGATGCCCCACAACCTGTATTCTTGGGTTAAATATCTAGTAGTGCAATTGCTGGGTTGTAGGGTAGCTCTATTTTAAAGTTCTGGATGAAACTCGATAACATGTGGCAGAGTGGTTGTACAAGCGTGCATTCCCACTGGCAGTGTAAGAGTGTTCCCCTGTCACCATGTCCTTGCCAGCATTTTTTTCCCTGTCTTGACAATTTTATCCATGGCAGCTGTTGTAACGTGGTACCTCACTGTGGTTTATGATTTGTATTTTTCTGATGGCTATTGCTGTAGAGCACTTTTTTGTGTGTCTCTTTGTCACTTTTACGTCCTCTTGGTAGAAAAGTGTGTTCATGTTTTCACCTAGATTAGGGGTAGTCCCAGGATCATGGAAGGTGTGTTCGGCTTAGGCGTGGAGACCTTCAGAGACATCTGAATTGCTGGCTAGAGTTAAGAAGAGTATCAAGCTGAGGCTCTGTGTTCAGTCTGGTATGAATGTATAAATAAGCAGGGATTGGTTTAATATGCCCTTCAGATTTCTCCTGCTCTAAATCCTTTCTGCAGTTACAAAGGGCATGACTTTTGACTTTGTTGTAGGATGAGCTGTGCTTCGTTCAGGTGTCCCCATCCCCTGGGGATTTGGAGCCAGGCCTCTGGGTGTGGTCTTTTAAGAAGCCAACCTAGGGTTAGAATTGGGGCCTAGGATCATGGCAGATTCAGCCTTCCAGCTTTGCGGCAAGACTCCCAGAGGGCTGAGTTGAAGATGTGGTTCGTGTCCAGCGGGCCACAGAATGTGGGGGTGTCCTCAGGTGGCCATGCAGATTTCTCCTGCTCTGAATCATTTCTGGAGTTCCGAATGCCATGGTTTCCTGCTGGGTGGCAGGCGGAGTCCTCTGAAGTTGTTCAGGTGTCCCCAGTCCCTGGGAGTGTGGCACCAGCCAGGTCTCTGGGGAAATGCCCCTTGGAGTCCAGCAAAGGGTCAGGGTTGGGGTCAGGATTTAGGGTCATGGGTTAGGGTTTAGGGGTTTTCTAAGTTTAATTTATTTGCCTTTAACACAAGATGTCCACGCTTAAATAAGATATTTTCTGAGAGCATTTTACAGTGAGTAAACTTTAGCATGTAACCCAAATAGTTATGGAGAAGAACAAAATGTTCCAAAGCAACACTTAAGACATTATTTCTTGACATTTACATTTTATTGTCAAAATAATTAAACATTGAATTGCTCTGTGACTCTTCTCACATATGAATTGGCTGGCCCTGTCTTTCTGGTCTTGGCTAAAAGCATCTTCTCAGTCGACTTCCTTAATGGGTGTCTCTGAATGGAATGGTTCTCTTAGCCCTTAGCCTGCACTCCCTCCTATCGCTGATTTATTGATTACATCCCACAGTCGTTGCAAGCTCCCAGCAGAGACTAGAGCTATACATTTGCACTAAGTCGATACTCTATAAATATTAATTAATTCAACAAGTATGGTTTTCTTTTTAACAAAAATATCCATGTTTTATCAATGAATTTTTTTTTACCATATCAGAATATATTTGGAGAAAGCTATTGCTCCATGACTATACATCTGTCAAGGCTGTGGCTTCATTATGTCCTGTGTCATGCTTCCATGAGCTAGCCAGGATGCTCATGACCCATGTATGAAGCTCAGCTTCCAATCGTAGTGGTGAGGTCTGTGAAGGCACTGGGGGGCATTTGGCCGGCTTACCCCGCTGAACACCACATATCATGAGGGGCCAGATGTGACATGAACAACCCTTCTTTCCCTAGCTTTTCCATTTTCCTCCACCCTCTGTCAGCATTTGGCTTTCCCATTAACCGTATCGTTGCAGACAATCTGTGAGATGGCCTATGGCTTAAGACTCCATTGACATCACAGAGTCTCATTAGAACCAGTGTCAGAGGTTTCTGTGGCACTGAATTGACCCTAGTTCCCAGAATAGGCCCCATGAAGAGTCCCGTGAGAGTCAGGGAGTCCAGGAAAGATAAATGGGTGAGTGCAGCTCTAGCTGAAGCCGCCCTGGGGGATCCTGCTCGAGGCCAATTCCAGGCTCAGTCTGGCTCTTTCGCTGATTTCCAATACGACCTAGGAGAGTCGTTTTATTGGAGTTTGAGGATCATCATTTCTTTCTCCTTTTTTAAAGATTTTATTTATTTATTTGTTAGAGAGCAAGACAGAGGAAGCACAGGCAGACAGAATGGCAGGCAGAGGCAGAGGGAGAAGCAGGCTCCCTGCCAAGCAAGGAGCCCAATGTGGGATGTGATCCCTGATGCTGGGATCATGACCTAAGCCAAAGGCAGCCATTTAACCAACTGAGCCACCTAGGCATCCCAAGGCTCATCTTTCCTAAAACGAGGAAATGTTTTTAGATGAATTGATGCATGCAATTGATGGAATGAACTCGTAGGAAGTTCTGGGCAGTCTCCAAGGTGGTTTCTATCTCAGGAGTTATGACTCTCGTCGTCCCCGCTTTTATTGAGTTCCCCCTTTTGACACAATGGCTACTCCATGGAAATTCCCCAGGGTGACACTGGACTAACAAGTGTCTTCAGGGCATCCCCATGTCATCCGATGTGGCTGAGAGGCCATGAGGCATTCTGATTCCAAACCCAGGTTTTTGCTGTGCTGCCTTACTTGCACAAATACAGCAGTGCCTGGGTCAGGCCTTCACTGCAACCACTGGGTTGGCTTAGTGAGGACCTCGCCCTGGACACTAGTCCCGTGACACTGTGAAGGCACTAGGAGTCCACAGTTCAGACATGCAAAGTAACAAGTGATTCTACATCAGGGTAGATGATGCAAGGTTTAGTTTTAGAGTAACCATGTCAAAAAAATATTTAAATGACAGAATAGAAAGTAGTTCCACATACTGTGTATTATGGCCCTGATTGGAAAAGTGAACGTTGGGGTCAAAAAGGGGAATGGGAGTGCCAAGAAGCAGGCTGGAGTCATCCAGGAGTAGGGGGTGTACCGTGGAGGAAGGGACCAGGAGGCTTGTCACTGGTTCCAGCAGTGCAGCATCAGGGTGTGCCCTGGGCCTGACTCACAACCCCCAGGGGCACTGGGGACAGTCTAGCTCCAGAGGATCTACAGAAATGCAAATTGGCCTGTGCAGAGCCTTCCTGGTCTGTCTTCTTGGTTCCTGGGTGTGGTTCTTTTTCTACATCTGGAGGCTGTTGATTGTCCTTTGTTTTCCTCTGAGCTGCACTATTTTGTGTGGATTCAGTGCTGTGAGGGGACACTGATTCTTCCTGCAATGAAGTGGAATAGACGTCATCCTTGTTTCCTAGGGAGCCCTGAAGAGATTAAAGAGTAATAGCCTTTTCCCAGGTCCCTGGGCTTTCCTCTGCTCGCCAACTCTGAGATTTTTGAGAACATCTTCTATTCTGAACAGGTTGAAAGAATTCGCTTGGTTTTAAAAGCTTCAGCCTAGTTACACTTTTCATAATCTCTACCATGATCTATAAACATTGAATGAACAAGGTTTGACAGGGTGAAGGAAGCATGGGCTTTGCAGCGGGGTTTTGGGCATTGTTGACTCCCTGTTGTCCCCGTGTAGCCACTCTCCAGGTAGCACAAGGCCAAATGTATTCCAATTTACCAGCTTCCAGGGAGAAGATAAAAGAGGGTTGGTCCCTGAATTCCTTAGCTCCTAAAAACCATCCTCTAATTTTCGAGCAATATTCCAAAGTGAGTATATCTTCACTAGAGATGAGACTTAGGGTCAGGGTCAAGTTGCATCCATTAAGTGTGGACAGCTTACTGTGGGTCAGTTTTAGCTGCCTAAGGGGTTTTAAAAAAATACAGAGGGAGAGGATATAGTCACCAAAGCACTGAGCACATTCTCTGTCCCCAGACATAGGTCACTAAACATAAATATTGTTTCATCTTAGCTCAGGACCAGGAGCTGGTGCTATATAGGTCCTCAGCAGGTAGCATCTGTAGCCAGCGGGCCATCTCCCCCCGCCACCCACACCCAGCTCAGCCCATCCTCTGCCCTGCTCAAGGGCAGCAAACAGATGTGCCGGGTGTAGGAGGGACTCCATCCAGGCAGGCATGGCTGGCTTCTGACAGGTCGAGAAGTGGGCCAGCTCACATGCATATGATATGTGTTCTTTTGGTTCCTTGCTGTCTGCATCCCTTGTCCATCACCCTGGTCCTGAAGCTTTAGCTCCTGGGAGAACTTGGGTTTCCAGATTTCTGTTGACATTTCGAAGTGTAGATCTGTGTTTCCTTTGTTCCCTGTGCTTGTGTTGGAGATGAAGGCGGGAAAAGTCACCATACTCTCTCTGAAAGCAGAGTATGAAATATCCAGAGTGTTCTGGCCCCCACACCTCAGGCTTGAAGGCCACAGCCAACTACATCCTTCATGCTCTACACTATCAGCTCTAGGGTCTCCCGGATGCATGTGACATGAAATCGTACTGAAAGAAATCTCGTTCCCGAACTTTTGCTGCAGAAGACAGTTAAGGGACACCGCCATTCACCCGTGCTGTTATTTCTGGCCTGGCCAATGCCCAGTCACACTGACACGTGTAGCCACCCAAGGACACAGCTGCCACATCCTCCTGGAGTACCCTCGGTCCCCTGCCCCCCATTCTGGCCAACCCTGCACTCCCCCAGGCCTCCAGAGTATCCCCTGTCATGGCACGTGTCACACAAGGCTGTCAGTTTTTGTCTCTTGGTCTGTCCTTCCTGCTTCGAGTAAATCTCTCTCCCAGATGCCTGGCTGGATGGCAGGCCCATGAATGGTTTCAGGATCTTTTGTCCTGGAACAGCAGGTGTCCTTCCAAATCAGGATGGGCAGGGCGAGTCGCTGTCCCTCTGTGTGCCCCCAGCCCCGGAGGGATTTAGTGTCCAGAACAAGGGATTTGGGAGTCCTCCCAGATGAAGTTTGTTCTGTGAAGGTGGCTTCCTTCCGAGATCATTATGGAACCACATGGCATGGCCATTCCTGGGGGACAGAAAGCATGCTGCTGTATTGTATTCTCCTTGCACACATTGGCTACCAGAGAGGAAACACATGCTGGCCGCACAAGTTCACACTTACACCTGCGTTTCTGAGCATCACTACCATGGAAACGACAGTGCATTCCCATTTGGCTGGAGACCTGTAGATGTGCCATTCCAGGTCTAAATAGAGGAGGATGCAGATGCAGTTCTGCCTAAAGGGATGGAAGTCTTTGCCTCTGGGGGTGAAGCAATTAGATTTGACCCAGAAGGCACTACATTCTACTCAAAGAAGGACATGGTCCTAGGATCTTTGGGACCAGGGATAGGCATAGACTTTTGTATAAAGCCTTCTGCAAAAATTTTCTGTTAGGTGTTGCAGTCCATGTGGTTTCTCTGCCAATGACTCCACTCTTGCATTGTGGCTTGAAAGAAACCACAGACCATCCATAAATCATGTTCCAGCCACACCTGATGGAGAGAATACAGGGGGAGGTTCCATTGGCCCATGGGTGGTCATTTCTCTCACCCCAGATTTGCACCGTGATGGATGATGGGGTAGAGGGCTCTTCTTTTCCAGTGGCAGAGTGGGAGTACACTTTTCCAGTATCTGGGTGGGAGTACACGAGGATCTATCCTGCCTGGCCCCGGGCTCCACTTGAAAGGAAAAAAAAAAATGATAGTGCGATTGGCCAACAATTAAGGTTTCAGGAATATCCCCTCCCCACTTCTTTGGTCTTTGGGCTTCCCCCAACGCGTTTGTCTGTGGTTGATTTCCACGTAGGTATTCTTTGACTGAGTAGCTCCCCATTGCCGGGTGTGTATATCTTGCAGGTTTCATACCACACAGATGGTCATCTTATTCAGGCCAAGACCATGAGCACATTTAGGGTTCTCCTAACTTAGCAGAGGATCTAACATGTATGGGCCTCAGGATGAGTCTGGTTCAGCCCTCAGCAATGTTATGGAACACATGCTTTTCTGGGCCCTCTCTGGCATTGGAATGGGCCTGTCCTAGACCACTTCTCCAGTCACAATCGAAAAGCCCCTGTCCTGGGTTGCCCAGACCATGCTTGGCTCTTTGGCTGGGACCAGGCCACATGCTCATGGATGAGCCAATCCCCGGAAACAGGGGGTGGAGCCATGGAGATTGGCATACGTTGTTAGGACCTCTGTTGTAATGACTTTTATACTGGCCGTGATGGCAAGATCTTCTGGGATGCAACTGTTAATAAAACAAATATTAATTTCTGATAGTAACTGGGTCCAAGGTGTTGGCTTCGCACCCAGAGCATCAGTCCCATCACCTCAGTGCTACTGTTACTTCTCTGCCGAGACAATGGCCTAGAATGAGCAAAGTGGATGGAAATGGGTCTGGAGTACACAAGGGAAGGGTATGTGTGTGTAGGGGGTTGGGGATAATTGCTCCGGCCAAATTGTATCTCCAACTTACCTAGGTTCAAAAGGTGCGGGGAATGCATGGTGTTTCACCCTCCATCATTTCGTAGATGAAGAATGTGCATTTTCATGGAGTATGGCAAGATTTGTTCCAAGTATTCTCTAGCTGATACAGAGGTCAGGGGGAGCAGTACCCTCCATCTGCTAGGATATGGTTGAGAGGCCGAGTGTTTCAAGAAGGTGTCCAGCTTTCGCAAGACACACTGTGAGCCTGCATACAGGACTGACAAGAACAGTTCACGGTTTTGTTCTGAGGTTGGAGTATAGGAAGAATGCGGTGCCCCGTGTAAACTGTGTAGACCTTGGGGTCCCCAATATGGAGAACTTTGTGGCCAAAACTCTGGGAATGGAGGTCTGTGGTTTGGGCCTACAGCATGGCAGGCCAGATCTGCAGATGCTGATACGAGCTCCCTGGGGCCCAAGTTAATGGCGGCTGTCAGGCTGTGGCTCAGGCTCAAGTTTGTATCCACGGAGGACCTCTGAAAGGGGGGAGGCCACTCTGGGACTGTGGAGATTTCTCCTACTCTGAGGGTTTTACAGGACTCTAAATAACAAGGTTATCTTCTGGGGGTCAGGACGATTTCTGTTTTGTGGCTCAGGGGTCCTCCATAGGGAGGGATTTGAGACCAGGTCTCTGGGGACAGATGCCGGAAAACCTACAGTAGAATTAGGAATACATCCTAGGGGCATGGCAGGCCTGAGCTGGTGGCTCTGGGGTGAGCTACCCAAGGGGTTGATTTGATGGGCGGGGCTCAAGATGAATGTCAGATTGTTCATCAGTGTCCAGGGCAGCCTATAAAAGTGAGGTGACATTGGGGGCCTTGCAGGTTTCTCCTAATGTGGGGGTTTTGTGCAGCTTCATAGAACACGTTTTCCTTCTGGAGGGCAGGCAGAGTCCTGTGGTGTAGCTCCGAAGTCCCCTATCAGGAGGGCTTGTGCGTTGGGAGTCCGGGGTTGGAAGTGTGAAAACTCAAGTTAGGGACAGGGATAGGACATGGGCCTGGTATGCCCGATCTGCAGACGCTGAGATGAGTTCCCTTGGATCTGAAGTTAGGTCAGGTGTCAGGCTGTACCTCAGGCTGGAGTTTGTGTCCATGAGGGCCGCCGAATGTGGGGTGACCTCAAGGGGCCATGGAGGTTTCTCCGGTCCAGGGGTTTAGTGTAAACCAAAATAGCAAAATTTCATTCTGGGGGATAGGAAAAATCCTGTTTTGTAGCTCAGGAGTCCCCATATGGAGGGATTCGAGACCAGGCCTCTGATGACGGATGCCTGAGTACTCAAGCTAGGGTTAGGACTAGGTCCTAGGGGCATGGCAGGCCAGATCTGCTGGCTGTGGGGGATGGTACCTCAGTGGCTGAGTGGAAGTTGGTGCTCAGGCTGAGTGTCAGAATATGCATCAGTGTCCAGGACGGGCCTCTGAAGGTGGGGGTGGCCTTGGGGGCCATGCAGGTGTCACCTACTCTGGGGTTTTATGCAACACCATAGGACACGATCTCCTTCTGGAGGGCAGGCAGATGGTGTGGAGTGGTTCGGGAATCCCCAATACGGAGGGCTTGTGGGCCAGACCTCATGGGGCAGAAGTCTGAAACCCCAAGCTAGGGTTAGGATTAGGGTCTTGCTGAATGGCTGGCGAAATCTGTTGGCCCTTTGAGGAGCTACCTGGGATGCTGACGAGATACTTGGGAGGGCCAGGCTCATGCTGAGTGACAGAATGCTCATTAGGGTCCAGGGCGGGCCTCTGAAATTAGTGGTGGCCTCAGGGACCATGCAGGTTTCTCCTAATCTGTTTTTTTTGGGTTTTTGTGTATCTCCTTATAGCGCTGCCTTCTGGAAGGCAGGCAGGGTCCTGTGGTGTGGCTTGAGAGTCCCCAATCTCTAGGGCTTGTGGGCCAGGACTCTGGGGACAGAAGCCTGAAAATCCAAGCTAGGGTTAGGGTCAGGGCCTAGGGCATGGCAGGCCCCACTTACAGACGCTGATGCGAGTTCCCCAGAATCTGAAGTTAGGACAGGTGTCAGGCTGTGGTTCAGGCTGGAGATCGTGGCCATGGGGGCCACCGAATGTGGCGGTGCCCTCCGGGTTCTATGAAGGTTTCTCCCACTCTGGCAGGTATGCACAGCTCCAAATGGCAAAGTTTCATTCTGGGGGACAGGAGTTCTGTTTGTGGCTCAGGAGTCTCCCATATATAGGGATTCAAGACCAGGCCTCTAGGAAGGGATGCCTTAAAACCCAGTCTAGGGCTAGGATTAGGGCCTAGGGGCATGGCAGGCCTTATCTGCTGTCTCTGGGGTGATCTGCCCAGGAGGCTGCATTGAAAACAGGGCTCAGTCTGAAGGTCACAATGTGAATGTGTGTCTAGGGTGGCTTCTGAAAGTGGTGGTGGCTTTAGGTGCCATGCAGGTTTCTCTTACTCTGAGGTTTCTACAGAGCTCCAAATAGCAAGGTTTCCTTCTGGGGGCACAGGGAGGTTTTGTTTGTTTGTTTGTTTTTGTTTTTGTTTGTGCTCAGAGCCCCTATATGGAGGGATTTGAGACCAGGCCTCTGGGGATAGATTCCTGAAAACCCAAACTAGTGTTAGGATTAGGGCCTAGGGTCATGACAGGCCTCATCTGCTGGCTCTGGGGCAAGCCACCCAGTGGGCTGAGTTGAAGGCGGGATTAAGGCTGAGGGTCACAATACAGTTTCCTGTCCAGGGCATCCTCTGAAAGTGGGAGTGGCCCAAGGGGCCATGCAGGTTTATCCTACTCTGAGGGTTTTACACAGCTACAAACAGGAAGTTTTTTTCTGGGGCAGGAAGAGTTCTGTTTTATGGCTCAGGGGTCCCCCATATAGAGGGATTTGAGACCAGACCTCTGGGGACAGATACCTGAAAACCAAAGCTAGGTTTAGTATTAGCACCTTGGGGCTTTGCAGGCCAAATCTGCTGGCTATGGGGCGAGCTATCCAGGTTCCTGAGTTGAAGGAGGGCACAAGCTGAGTGTGAGGTTGCACATTAATGTCTAGGGCGCCTTACGAAAAAGGCGTGGTATCGGTGGCTGTGCAGATTTCACCTAATATGGGGATTTTGTGCAGCCCCATAGGGGATTGTCCTTCTGGAAGGCAGGCAGAATCCTGTGGTGTGGCTCCAGAGATCCCAATCAAGAGGGCTTGTGGGTCAGGACTCTGGAGATGGAAGTCTGAAAACCCACACTAGGGTTGGGGTTAGGGCCTAGGGCATGGCAGAACCAACCTATAATTGATCTTTGACTTTGAGTCGATCTCCCCAGTACCTAAAGTTAGGGGGGAGTGTCACGCGGTCACTCAGGCTGTAGTTTATGTCTATGGGGGCTGCTGAATGTGGGGGTAGCCTCATGGGGCCATGGAGGTTTTTTTTCCCCACTGTAGGGTTTTTGCACAGGTCGAAATAGCAAGGTTTCATTCTGGGGGTCAGGAGGACTCCTATTTTATGGCTCAGGGGTCCTCCATATGGAGGGATTCAAGAGCAGGGCTCTGGGTATGGATGCCTGAAAACCGAAACTTGGGTTAAGCTAAGGGCCTAGGGGGATGTAAACCTGATCTGTAAGCTCTGGGTGAACTCCCCAGAGGACTGAGTTGAAAAGGGGACTCAGGCTGAGGGTCACAATACGGGTTTGTGTCTAGGTCAGACTCCAAAGTGGGTGTGGCCTCAGGGGCCATCCAGGTTTCTCCTACTCTGGGGGTTTTACACAGTTCCAAATAGCAAGGTTTCCTTCTGGGGGGTGAGGACAAATTGTGTCTTGTGGCTCAGAGGTCCCGCACAAGGAGGGATTCTAGACCAGGCTTCTGGGGACAGATGTCTGAAAGCCCAAGCTAGGATTAGGATTAGGTGCGAGGGGCATGCCAGGTCCAATCTGCTGGCTCTGGGGCCAGCTACCTGGGTGGATGACTGTTGGTTGGGACTGTGTGCCAGAAAGAGTATTAGGTCCAACGCCGGCTTCCATAAATGGTGCTGGCCTCGGAAGCCATGCAGGTTTCTCCTAATCTGTGCCCTTGTGCAGCTCCATAGGGCAAGGTTTCCTCTGGAGGGCAGGCAGAGTCCTGCGGTGTGGCTCTGGAGTCCCCAGTCTGGAGGGCCTGTGGGCCAGGACTTTGGGGATGGAAGTTGGAAAATGCAAGCTAGGGTTAGGGTTAGGGTCTAGGGCATGGCAGGCTTGATCTGCAGACTCTGAGGCGAGCTCCCTGGGATCTGAAGATAGAGCACATGTGATGTGGTCGATCAGGCTGGAGTTTGTATCCATGAGGGCCGCCAGATGTGGGACCAGATGAGGCCAGCCGGCCTCATGGGGCCATAGATGTTTCTCCCGATCTGGGGGTTTTGTGCAGGGGCAAATAACAAGGTATCCTTCTTGGGGACAGGAGGAGTCCCGTTTTATGGCTCAGGGGTTCCCCATATGGAAGGACCAGAGACCAGGCCTATGGGTATGGATGCCTGAAAGCCAACTTAGGGCTAGGATTAGGGCCTAGAGGCATGGCAGGCCTGATCTGCTGGACCTGCAGCAAGCTACTCATGGGGCTGAGTTGAAAATGCGGCTCAGGATCAGGGTCACAATATGGGTTTGTGTCCAATGTGACCTCCAAACTTGGGGGCTACCTCAGGGGCCATGCAGGTTTCTCCTAATCTGGGGGTATTTTTGCAGCTCCATAGGACACACTTTCCTTCTGGAGGGCAGGCAGAGTCTTGTGGTGTGGCTCCAGAGTCTCCATTCTTAATGGCTTATGGACAAGGAGTTTGGAGATGGAAGTCTGAAAACCCAAGCTAGGGTTTGAGTTAGGGCCTGGGAAATGGCCGGTCTGATCTGCCGATGTTGAGGTGAGCTCCCCAGAATCTGATGTAGGGGCAAGTGTCAGGTGGTCTCTCAGGCTGGAGTTTGTGTCTATGAGGTGTGCTGAATGTGGGGGTGGGCTCATGGGGACATGGTTTCTCCTGCTCTGGGGTTTATGCTCAGCTGCAAAAAACAAAGATTCCTTCTGGTGTACAGGAGGAGTCCTGTTTTATGGTTCAGGTGTCCCCCATATGGAGGGATTTAAGAGGAGGGCTCTGGGTATGGATGCCTGAATACCCAACCTAGGTTTAGGATTAAAACCTAGGGGCACGGCAGATCCTATCGCTGGCTCTGGGGCTAGCCACATGGGTGGCTGAATGGAGGTTGGCGCTCAGGCTGTGTGACAGACTGTGCATTAAGTTAAGGGCGGCCTACGAAAGCTGCCTGTGTTCTCTAGGATTTTGGTGTGAGACAGGAATTAATCATCTTTCTGTACTGATTGTATTTGAGCCCTCTTTCTTTATTGGTGAGTCTAGCTAAAAGTTTGTTACTTTTGCTTATTTTTGTTTTTGTTCATTTTTCCAACAAAGGCAGTTCTTATTTTCATTGATGTTTTGTCTTTTTCATCAACATTGTATTTATTTTCACATTCCTTTTTGTTATGTTCTTATTCCTACTGATTTGGGGCTTTGCATGTTTTTTTTATACTTCTTTCTCATGTAAAATTATAATGTTTATAGGAGAGCTTTCTTGTGGATTGATGAGGAACTGAATTTCTATGAACTTTCCCCTTAGAACTAATTTTGCTGCATCCCGTAGGTTTTTGTAGGTTCTTTTTTGTGTCTCAAGGTACTTTTAAAGTTTCTTATGATTTCTTCTTTGATTGTTGGTAGTTTAGTAGCATGTTGATAAATCTCTCCATATTTTTGACTGTCCCATTTTCTTCTTATGACTGCTTTCTAGTTTCATACCATTGTGGTTGGACAAGATTTGAATCAGAAGGTGAAGGGAGCATTCAGGATAAAGGTTTGTTTACTGGTCTTTTTTTCTGAGGGTAAAGAAGTAGCTCCATACAGTGAAAGGTTTTGCGAGATGGTGGGTGGCGGTCAACCCTTGTTAGAATTATTGACTACCATGCAGGCAGTGTACCACCAATCACACTATGTTCCTGATGGACTTTCACTTCATTAGAAACATTTTCTATGAGGTGCAGGGGTGGCCTTCTCTAACAGAAAGGTGCCATGTAGGTTCATGGCATGGGCCCAGGTCAGCAGCCAGGATGTATGGCATTGTACAGGAATAGAACATTCATTGAAAATGACAGAAACAGATCATGGTGAGCTTCATGACAATTGCCGAGGTCCTGAGTGACCCACTGGGTGTTGGTGGTGGGTGGGGTATTGGGGTCTGTTAATCTGTCTCATAAGATCCTGTGGAACTCAGGGAGACCTTCCTGTCCACTGAACTGTGTGGAGACAGGTAGACAGTTTCTGGCCAAGCACAAGGGTTGCAGTGGACCATCACCAGAGGGGCAGTGTGCCGGGGGAGCCACTCCTTCATATCCATAAAAATTGACCAGGGTCTGTGACTGTGATTCCTAGCAGCAGCATGGGGAGAGGAGGGCGGTAGTCATGCACACTTCCTAGGGTTGTGGTCAGGACTAGTCTGGAGCCCACTGAAGTCACCCGTAATTGGCACAAAAGGCTCCCAGACACTGTAGCTGTGAGCACTGTGCCAGCTCCCATGCTGCTGCCTCCTATTTTTCATCATCTTTATGGACATGAGCCTCTGCTTTTGCCCCATGGCCTCCAGGGTATTGCCCTCCCTCCATCTGGCCCCCCTCTTCTGCCCTGTGTAACCTGATGCCAGGGTACCTTCTCAAGAGGCAGTTCAGTCAGTCCCTTGATGGATCACTTCCATGGATCCTCTGTGAGGTGAGGACAATACCTGGCCCTGGAAGGGGGCTGCAGGTCCCCAATCAAGAAAGTCACATCTCTCTTTTCAGCCTGACCTACCCTCCCCTCAGTCTTCCTGAGGGAATATCTTCTCACTTCATGAGCTGACAGCTCTGAACTTAAAAACGAACATTTTTTATATTTCTCAATGTCTTAGTTCATCCATGGCATGTCTTTCAAAACTGTCAGTGGGTTTTTTGCAGTCCTGGAGGGCTGTCTGCTCAAGAAGGGGATGACCTGGGAGGGGCAGCCCTCCTTCCCATCTCCCTCAGTATGTCCCTGAGCCCTGAAGCCTTCGGTCGCACTGAGGGTTGAGGGACCCAGGACAGCCCATCTTGAGCCCAGGCTGGTCAGCTTTGTAGACCGGTGTGTACCAGTAGTGGTGGGAAGCTGGCATGGGCCAGGTGCAGGCAATTTCTCCTTCTCATTCCTTCCTCCCTTCCTGCCCAGAGATAGCTCAGAACAGACTTCAAGCCCTGCATCTCAAGATCCCATGACCTGGGTTCCCTGCTTTCAGTTGGTGACCTTAGTGGTTTCCTGTTGCTTCTGACTCCCATACTCACTCCCATGGCCATTCCTAGATCAGGGGAGGGATCATACCCTTGTCCGTACTTGGTCCTCTTCCTGTCCCACACCAAGCCCACCTGCATTTGTCTTCCAGGTATGTGCTTGGAAGCAAGCCCATCCACAGGAACTTATCAGCCAAATAGACCCAGAGAATGACCACTGAATTAGAGATCCAGGGTGTATAACAAACCTACTCTGAAACCTGTCCCATACTCTATGACAATCTCACACGAAAACAGAAACAATAATAGCTTTCTGGACAGTGAAGTGACAGCCGTCTCTACTTACACTCTTGAAAGCGTAGGTGCTGACCCCAGATGGAAAGGAACCATGCCTCCTGTGGACTACAATTAACAGGAAAAGTATAAGAATTCAGTGAAATTTGAATTCCAGGCATAGAGTGAATAATTACTGTAGAGTAAATACTCTCAAGGAAGTCTTAGGAACATTGCATAGCAAAAGCTTTTTCAAATAGTTTACTGAAAAAAAAATAGTTTACTGAAAGAAAAAACTTTTATTGGTTTTTTTTTAATTCATTAGAGTTGACATACAGTGGTATATTAGTTTCAGGTGTACAATATAGTGATTCATTGATTCTATATATTACTCAGGGGTCTTCAAGAAAAGTGTACTCTTTTTTTTATTTTATTTATTTATTTGACAGAGAGATCACAAGTAGGCAGAGAGGCAGGCAGAGAGAGAGGGGGGGAAGCAGGCTCCCCATTGCGCAGAGAGCCTGATGTGGGGCTCGATCCCAGGACGCTGGGATCATGACCTGAGCCCAAGGCAAAGGCTTAACACACTGAGCCACCCAGGCATCCCAAGAAAAGTGTACTCTTAGTCCCCGTCATCTATTTCACTCATCTCTCCATCCACTTCCACTCTGGTAACCACAGAGTCGGTATTTTGTTTTGTATCTTCTTTCTCCTTTATTCATGTATGTTCGTTTCTTAAATTCCATGGAAGAGTGACATCACAAGGCATTTGTCTTTCTCCCACTGACGGATTTCACTTAGGAAAGTACTCTCTAGCTCCATCTATGTGTCCGCAAATGGCAAGATTTCATTCTTTTTATGGCGGAGTAATTTTCCACTGTGTGTGTGTGTGTGTGTGTGTGTGTGTGTGTGTGTACATGTATCATCTCATTTATCAAATTATCAAGAAATACTTGGATTGCTTCCATACTGTAATATTGTAAATAATGTTGCAAGAAACATAGGGGCACATGTATCCATTTGAGTTATTGTTCTCATATTCTTCGGGTAAACACCTGGTAGTGTGACTGCTGGATCATGAGGTAGTTCTATATTTAACGTTTTGAGGAGCAGTCATACTGGTTTCCACAGTGGCTGCAGCAGCTTGCATTCCCACCAACAGTGCAAGAGGGTTCCCTTTTATCCACATCCTCCCAACATCTGTTTTCTTGTGGTGGTGCTGTTAGCCATTCTGACAGTATGAAGTAATATCTCATGGAACTTTTCATTTGGATTTTCCTGTTGATGGGTGATGGGGAACATCTCTTCACATGACTGTTGGTCATCTCTATTTCTTCTTTGGAGAAGTGTCTGTTCATGTCTTCTGTCTATTTTAGAACTGGATTATTTGTTTTTTGTGTGTTGCTGTATCATTTCTACATATTTTGGACACTACCACTTTATTGCATGTGATATTTGCAAACATCTTCTCCCATGAAGTAGGTTGTCTTCTATTTATTACACTTTCGTTGTTCTGCTGCTGTGCGGTAAGTTTTTATATTGATGTAGTTCCACTAGTTTATTTTTGCTTTTGTTTCCTTTGCCTTAGGAGGCATGTCTAGAAAATGTATGGTTCATGTCAGAGAAGTTACTGTCTGTGTCCTCTTGTAGGATTTTTATTTCAGGTCTCACATTGAGGTCTTAAAACTGTTTTGCGTTTATTTGTCCATCTGGTGTAAGAAAGCAGTCTAATTTCATTCTTTTGTGCATAGCTATCGAGTTTTCCCAACACCATTTGTTGTAGAGACTGTCCTTTTCGCTTTTAATATTTTTGCCTGTTTTGCAGAAGATTAATTGGGCACATGATGGTGGGTTTATGTCTGAGCTTCGATTCTGTTCCCATTATTGCTGTGTGTATTTCAGCGCTAGTCCCATACTGTTAGGATGAATGCAGCTTGGTATTATAATTTGAAATATGGAATTATGACTCCTCCAGCTTTGTTTTTCTTCGGACATTGTGTTGGTTGTTCAGTATCTTTTCTGATTCCATACAAATTTTTAAGCAGTTTCTTTGAGTTCTTTCATTTTTTAAGAAATTTAAATTCAATTAGCCAACTTCCCATACACCATTCGTTTTAGATGTAGTGTTAAATAACATACTCGATGTGTATAACACCAAGTGCTCATTGCATCACGTGCCCTACTTAGTGCCCATCACCCATTTACCCTCCCCCACCCAGCAACCCTCAGTTTCTTGCTATAGTTAAGAGTCTATCATAGTTGTTTTCCCATCTCTGATGACTTCCCATTCTGTTTCCTTCCTTTCCCTATGGTTCTCTGACATGTTTCTGATACTTCGTATGAGTGAAACCATATGATAATTGTGTTTCTTTCATTGACATATTGTACTCAGCATAATATCTTCCAGACCCATCCAGGCTGATGTGATGATGAGTATTCATCCTTTCTGATGGCTGAGTAATGTTCCATTGAATATATGAACCACATCTTCTTTATCCATTCCTCTGCCCATAGATATCTGGGTTCTTTCCATAGTTGACCTATAGTGCATATTGTTCCAATGAACACTGGGGTGCAGGGGAAAGTTCTTTTCACTACATCTCTATTTTTGTGGTAAAAGCCCTGTAGTGCAATTGCTGTGTTTTAGGGTAACTTTACTTTTAGCTTCTTGAGAAAACCCCATACTGTTTTCCAGAGTGGATGTAACAGTTTGCATTCCCACCAGGCGTGTAGGAGGCTTCCCATTCTCTGCATCCTCACCAACATTTGTGGTTTCATGTCTTGTTAATTTTAGACATTCTGCCTGGTGTGATAGGACACCTCAATGTGGTTTAGATTTGCATTTCCCAGAAACCATGTGATATGGAACATTTATGCATATACCTGTTGGTCACATGTGTGTCATTATTGGAGAAATGTCTGTTCATATTTTCAACCATGTCTGAATCTTACAATGGGTTAAGGCCCTGAAAGCTGGAAGATACAATCAGCCAGAACTGTGGAGATCTTCACAAGGTCTGAGTTAAAATGGAGTTTTAGGGTGTGTGTCAAGCTCAGGGATTGTGTTCAGAGGGTGGATGAAAATGTAGGTTCACTGACAATGTTTCAGATTTGCATTCAGATTTCTCATGCTCTGAGTCCAGTCTGGAGTAGAAAGGGGAGTTTCCTTTTGTGTGGCAGGCTGATCCTCTGGTTTTGCTGAAGTGTTCCTAATAATGGGCTTGGGAGCCAGGCCTCTACAGATGGTACTCTGAGAGCTCCAAATAGGGTTATGGTTAGGACCTAGGAGCATGGAAGGTCTGAACTGCCCACCGTGTGGTGAGAGTCCTGGAGGGCTGAGTTGAGGGCATGGGTTAGG
Organism: Martes flavigula; assembly: GCA_029410595.1. NCBI lineage: Eukaryota > Metazoa > Chordata > Mammalia > Carnivora > Mustelidae > Martes > Martes flavigula. Next base: position 104,665 of record JAODOS010000047.1, on the reverse strand, counting down.
CTGAGTGTCCGGCTCAGGGTTTCAATCCATGAGCCCTTGAAAGTGGGAGTTCACTGGGATGGAAACAGATGGGGCTTCAGATTTCTACTGACCTACAAACTTATTGGAGTCCATTATGGACAGATTTCCTTCTGGGTGGGAGGCTGAGTCCTTTGGTATTGCTCAGGCATCCCCAAATCCTGGGGCTTTGGAGCCCACCCTTAAGGGACGAATACCTGAGAACCCAACTTAGGGATAGAGTTAGGGTCAAGGGGCATTGCAGGCCCAAACAGCTGACAGTGTGTGTGGGTCCTAGAGGTTGGAATTAAGAATGAGTGTTCTGGTTCAGGTGAGCCACAGGGTTTGTGGCCTAGAGGCCCCTGAAAGTGGGGTTTTGCTGGGATAGGCTCAGATGGGCAGGCATTTTCTCCTGCTTTGAATACTTTCTAGAGGTCTGCATGGCACGCTTTCCTCCTGTGTGTTAGGTTGAGTCCTGTGGTATGGCTACAGTGACCCCAGTCCCTGGGGCAGGGGGCCAGGCCCCTAGGAATGGAAGGCTCAGGACACAAACTAAGCTTTAGTTAGGGGTTAGGAGCATGGCAGGCCCACTCTGACGGTGGTGTGGCAAGCTATCCAGAGGACTGAGTACAGAATGAGGGACAGAGTGAATGTCAGGTTCACGTTTGTGTCCACGGAGCTGCTAACTCTGGGTGAACTTAGTGGATCATGGCAGATTTCTCCTACTCAGAATCCTTTGCAGAGTTCCATATGGTATGGTTTCCTTCCGGGTGGGAGGCAGAGATCTCAGATATTACTCAGGTGTCCCCATTCGTGGGACTTGGGTGCCAGTCCTCTGGGGATAGAAGCCTGAAAACCCAACCTAGGGTTAGGGCTAGGTCCCTGGAACATGACAGTCCTGGTCTGCTGGTGCTGTGCAGAGATCTCAAGGGGACTGAGTGGAGAACATGGGTCAGGCTGAGTCAGGCTCCGGTTGGTGTCCATGGGGCTACAGAAAATGGGGGCAGCCATAGAGGGGAGAGGCAGATTTCTTTGGCACTGAGTCCTTGACAGAGTTCCAATTCTACTGTGTCCTTCTGGGTAGAAGGCAGAGTCCTCTGGCAGTTCTCAGGGGTCCCACCTATGTGGGGCATTGGTACCTGTATTCTGGGGACACAAGACAGAAAATGCACCTAAGTTTAGGTTAGGGCAGAGGGTTAGGTCAGGCTCAATATGCCACCCTGAGAGGAGTGACCTGGGAGCAGAGTTGAGGCCATGGGTCAGTGTGAGTGTTAGGATCCAGGTAGTGTACAGGGGGTTGCTGAAAGTGGGATAGGCTCAGGGGGCCATGCAATATTCTGGTATAGTTCAGGTGGAATCCAACAGTGGGGCTTTGGTGTTGATCCTCAGAGGACAGAAGACTGAAAGCACAACCTATGGCTAGGGATAGAGCACAGGGGCCTGGCTGGCCTGATCTACTGGTGCTGAGGCTGGATGTCTGGGGCACTGAGTTGAGGGCCAGGATCAGGTGGTGCATTATGCTCTGGGTTTGTGCCTGGGAACACTGCCAAATGTGGGGGAGACTTCAGGAGGCATGCAGGTTTCTCCCATTCTGAGGGTTCTGTGCAGCTCCAAACAGAACGGTTTCCTCCTGGGTAGCAGACGGAGTCCTGGGTTGTGGCTCGGGGCCAAATATGGAGGAATTGGGGGCCCAGCCTCTGGAGATGAAGACTGAAAACCCAACCTAGGGTTAAGGTTAGGGCCAGGAGCATGGCAGACCTAATATGCTGGCACTGAGGAGGGATCCCAGGGGGCTGAATTGAGGGCAGGGTTCAGGTGGTACGACAGGGTACGGGTTTGTGGCCAGGGGGCCGCTGAAGGAGGGGGTTGTGCTCAGGGAGGCACGCAGTTTCTCCCACTCTGAGTGTTCTACTGAGCTTCAAATGGCACGGTTCCTCCTGGGTGGTAGGCAGGCTGTGTGTCATCCTTCTCATTTGTGGCCCAATGCTGCACAGAAGGTGGGTGATGGCCTCGGGGGGGGCGTGGCATGCTGGTTTCTCCCACTCTGAGGATTTGGCACAGCTCCAAATAGCATGGTTTCCTCCTGCAGGGAGGGCAGAGTCCTGGTCTGTCATTCAGGGGTCTTTAATCTTGGAGGCTTGGGGTCAGGCCTCTTGGAATGGAAGCCTGGGTTGAGTCTCAGGAATCCCCAGTTGGACGGGCTTGGGAGCCAGCCCTCTGGGCACAGAAGCCTGTACACCGGACCTAGGGTTAGTCTTAGGGCCTAGGGACATGGCACGCCCTATCTGACAGCACTGAGGTGGGCTCCCCTCAGGGCTGAGTTGAGGGTATGTGTCTGGCGGCTCAGCAGAGCTGCATTAGGAGTCTGAGGAAGGACCAGCCATGTTAGTTCACGCCACTGGAGGGAGTGGTAAGCCGTGGTGCCAGAGACCTGGAAGGCATGGCAGTGCTGCTTGTCACCACTGGAGGCAGTGGCGAGCAGCCACGGGAAACACACGCGAGGAGGAGTCAGTGCAGCCCGCTGGCTCTGAGGGACGTGGGGAGGTGTTGGGTGAGAGACCATGAAAGATGAGGCACTGCAGCTTGTTTTTACAGGACGGAGTGGTGAGCTGTATAGTCTCTGTTTCTCTAGGCTCAAGAGTAGTCATAAGAAACGCTGGAGCTGGGCCCCCACTCAACATTGGGCCCATTTCCCCAGGTTTGCTAGTGATGTGCTGTCAGGATGATTCAGGAGGGTCCTCCCAGTCGGGCTCTGGAGCTGGGGGAAACCAAACGCGACTCATGGTGCCTCCAAGGATTTGAGTGTTTGTTTGGAAGAGTATGTTTGTTTCTCCAAATGGACAGGGGCATTGGTTGGCTTTAGAAGGTAGTCAATGACCACTTAAGAAACAAGCTTGTGTCTCTCCTCCTCCCAGGAATCAGAGCAGGTGTGCAGACTTTAGGTGGGAGCCGCCTGCTTATCGCCACCTGACAACCCTTCTTCACTCTGGCTCCACGGAAATCAGTGTCTGAGTCAGTCATGCAGCTTGTCCCAGGACGTCAGCATTCAGAGAAAACAGCGGGCCCGTGGGGCACAAGGTCACATCCATGCCAGGATGGGAGGTAAAAGTTTTCTTTCACTCCAAACCTCCTGGGCTTTTCTCTTGTCTCCAGCAGAGCCACAAATTCACATTGAACCAGGTGTAAGCAATCTAGTGTGGGTGCCCGAGTTCCTGAGTTTCTCTGCAGGGAGCACCTGGGAGGGATCTTATTTTCTCTGTTTATTTCTGGCTTACAAAGGTATTTGTAACATTGCTTTCCTAGGAAATCCCTTGGATTCGAAAGGAAGATGAGATTGAAGTGGTGTGGGTTTTGAACATAGAAAGTATTCCTTCCTCTAACAATGTTTATTCCATTCCGGCTAGGGTGTGGTGGAATGGTCAGCATCTAGAGTTAGGTGGCTGCTTGTGGTCAGAGACTTCGATGATGTCTTCTCCTTTATCCTAATGGATTGGTCTTTCCATCCAAAGAGTTCCAATGAGGGCAGAGGGAAAATTCAAAATGATTCCAAGGAGACTTGGACAATTTAAAAGGGATGCTTCTCTTCCTAGGTTCACTCAAACAGCTATATTTAGTTGGACATGCCGTATTTTCTCTGCAGTTTCATGGGTGGTGAAGTCAAAAGGAGAGTCTTTGGGACATTCCCTGGAGAGAGGCATTCTGGTGGCTTCAAGGGACTTGGTGTCAAGAACCCTGGAGTGAATTTCTGTGGCTGCTGGCCTGATGCTTGGTGAGTCAGGTTATCCCACAGGTTTTCCATTTCCTCCTTAGGAAATTGCTGGCAGGGAATGTTCTGCTTAAAATGGAACCGTCGGGGGCACATGGCTGGCTCAGTGGGTTAAGGCCCTCCCTTCGGCTCAGGGCATGATCCCAGGGTCCTGGGATGGAACCCCGCATTGGGCTCTCTGCTCAGAGGGGAGCCTGCTTTGCCCTCTCTCTCTGCCTGCCTCTCTGCCTACTTCTGATCTCTGTCTGTCAAATAAATAAATAAAATCTTAAAAAACAAAAACAAAAATGGAACCCTCCTACACTGTTGGTGGTCATGCGGGTTGTTGCAGCCACTCTGGAAAAGGATATGGTGAGTCCTCCAAAAGCTAAGAACTGAACAACCCTAGGATCCAGCAAATGCCCTCCTAGGTATTTGCGTAAAGGGCACAAAAATGCACATTCAGTGGGGTACCAGCACCGTGATATTTACAGGAGCATTATCAACCATAGCAAAACAGTGGAAGGAGTCCCAATGTCCATTCACTGATGAGTGATTACGTGTGTGTGTGTGTGTGTGTGTGTGTGCATATATATTGATTCTCCCCCATCTTCTTAATGGAATAGGAGCCAGGTTCATAAAGGATGAAATCTTACCATCTGCAAGGATGTGCATGGATCTACAGTGGACTTAGCTAAGCAAAATCAGTAAGAAAAGACCAATATCTTATAACTTGACTTCTATGGAATTTCAGAAAGAAAAGAGTTGAACATAGTGAGGAGAGAAAGAATAGGTTACTGAGGAAACAAATTCAACCTTAGAACACAAACCGAGGGTTGCTAGAGGGCAGGGGTGTGGAGGGGAAGGGTTCAATGGGTGACAGCTATTAGGGAGGGCATTTGTTGTGATGAGCTCTGGGTGTTCTATGCAGGTGAGGAATGACAAAATCCTACCCCTGAAGGAGAGGAATGAACACTGCATGGAAACGAATTGGAATTGAAGGCAATGAAGAAAAGAAGAAGAGCATGTTCTACTTCATGAAGACTGAGGTAAAACTGGAATGACTTTTGCTCTCCTGTTCTGTAGCTGATCATGTTGAAACACTCTGTGGCAGGATACACTAGATTCCTATTGCATAAGGAGCCCTCGGAAAGCTGCCATGAAAGATTCAGATCTCAGAGCATGCTCATGTACCATTGATATGTTCCTTTCAGTTTGCCCGGGTACAAAGGTAAGTGGAGAGAAATAGGGCAGAAGAGGAAGGAGGTGTGAAACCTTCAGGAGGTAGCCTTCGCCCTTTCTCATGAACGCCTGGGCCAGTGTAAATTGAGAAGAAGGAGTGCGGATCCCAGAGCTTTGCCGCAGACAGGGGAGTTCTAGGTCTGCCTAGAGCTGGCAGGGGTCCCTGAGGAGAACTGAGCTAGTGTTGTGGCGGGCACGAACTGCTGGTGCTGAGGTGCGTTCTCCAAGGAGCTGAGTTGAAGATGGGGGCCGGGTGGCGCATCAGGCTCTGGGTAGTCAGGGGGCTGCAGAAGTGGGGGAGTCCTCATGGGGGCATGCAGGTTTCTCTGGCTCTGAGGGTTCTGCACAGCTCCAAGTGGACTAGTTTCCTGCTGGGTGGCAGGTGGACTCCTACACTCTGGCCCCAAGGTGCCCAATCTAGAGGGCCTCGGGGACAGGCCCCTGGGGAAGGAAGGCTGAAAATACAACATAGGGTCAGGATAATGGCCTTGGGGCATGGCAGGCCTGATCTGCCAACCCCGAGGTGGGATACCCTCGGGATTGAGTTGACGGAATGTGTCCTGCAATGCAGAAGAGTCAGGGTTTCTGGCCAGAGGGACGGCTGATGGTGGGGTTGACGTTAGAGGGGCATGTTGGTTTCTCCCTCTCTGAGGGAACTGTGGATCTCCAAATGGCAAGGATTCCCTCCAAATGGCATGGAGGTCAGGTTTCTGGGTTGTTACAGAAGGGTCCTGAATCTGGGGAGTTTGGGGGCCAGGCCTCTTGGGATGGAAGCCTGAAATCAGAAACTAGAGTTATGGTAAGGGCCTAGGGGCATTCCATGCTCAATCTGCTGGGGCTGAAGTGGCCTCCCCGGTGGGCTGACTTCATGGTGGGTACCAGGTAGCATGTCAGACTCAGAATTTGTGTCCAGAGTTTGTGCCCACTTTGTGCCACAGAAGTTGGGGGTGACCTCAGGGTTGCATGCAAGTTTCTCCCTCCCTTAGGGTTCTACAGAGCTCCAAATGGCATGGTTTTCTCCCGTGTGGCGGGTACAGTCCAGGATGTAACTGAGGCATCCTTAATCTATACCAGCATGTGTCTCAGAGGTGCCCAATCTGGCGGGATTGGGGGACAGGCTTCTGGGCATGAAAGCCTGTACACCGCACCTAGGGTTAGTGTTAGGGCCTAAGGGCATGGCAGGTCTGATGTGCCGGTGCTGATGCAGACTCTCCTAAGGGCTGAGGTGAGCGCCTAGATCTGGCGTCGCATCAGAATCGGGTTTTATGGCCATGGGGGTGGCTCAAGGTAGAGGTAGCATTAGGGGGGCTCGTAGGTTTCTCCCTGTCTGAGGTTCGGCACAGATCCAAACCACAACGTTTCCTCCCATGTGGCAGGTGGACTCCTGTGGTGTCACTCAGGAGTCCTCAATCTGGGGGACATGGGGGCCAGGCCCCCTGGGATGGAAGCTTGAAAACCTAAACAGGGATTATGGTAAGGGCCTAGGGCCAGGGTGGCCTGATCTGCTGATGTTGAGGCAGGCCCCCTCAGGGCTGAGTTGAGGGCATGCGTCTGGCCACTCAGCAGAATCTGACTTTATGGCCAGGGGGGGCACAGGTGGCGGGAGTGCCTTTAGAGGGGCAGGTCTCTCCCCCTCTGAGGGTTCAGCACAACGCCAAATGGCACAAGTGTCTACTGTGTGGCGAGCAGAGTCCTGGGGTGTATGTCAGGGTTCCTTAATTCAGGGGGCTGTTTCCCAGGACCCACAGAATGGAAGCCTAAATACCCAAAAATGCCCAAGCATGTTGCATGGCTCAGGGAGGAAACAAAGTTTACGCTGGCTCAGAGGATTTTCCACAGCTCTGATAGGCACTGTTTGCACTGAAATGGTAGGTGGACATAGGGTGCAGGGCAAAGGGTTCCCCAGTAATAGGTCCGAAAGGACAGGAACCAGGACACGGAAGGCAGAGAAAGGAGGAGAGGTTTCGTGCCCTGGCCTTGGAGCAGGTCAGGCCCAATTGGCAAGTGCCAGGGAGGGGACCCAAGGAGGCTAAGGAGAAGGAAGTGGCAGCGTCGTCAGGGCTGGACTCCCAGAGGAATTTCTGGTAGGGTTCGGACGAGACAACTCACTATCATGGGCCAGGACCACGGGGGAGACATGCAGACATGCAGCAGCCGAAGCGAATTCGCCGGGCGTTTTCGGGACACATCTCAAGAGCGTTCTGCCCAAACCGGGATCGGTTTGGGCAGAACGCTCGTGAGAATTGGCCGGCGTTGGGCAGCCCTGGGGACCGGCCTGTTCCCCGGGGCCGAGGGCCCTTTCTCGCTCGGGGCCCGTCGCGGCCCCCCGGAAAACGCGCCGAGACGACGCGACCCCGCCGGGGACGCCGGCGCGGGGGAGCACTCCCGCAGAGTTGAGGGGGGGTTGTGGCCGGGCGTCGTCCTCCGACTATTGGGGCGGCTAGGGCGCCCAGGGCTGGGACTGGCCTCTGCGGGGAAACGGAGGTTTCTCTCGCTCCGAGCCTCGTTCGCAGCTCCGCAGGGCACCGGCGGCGCCGTGGCGGTCGGGGGCCTCGGGGCGCGGGACTAAGGGCTCCCCAGGGGGAGGCCCCGGGGGACAGGACCCTGGACACTGATGTCTTGGTATTCCGGGCCAGGCCCTGCGGCCGGCCTCCCAGTCATTCGGCGCCCGAATCGTGTTCTCCCGGTCTTTTTCGGTCAGTTCTCATAGCGTTCTGCCCAACCCTGGATCGTTCGTTCTCGGGCCTTGGGGTAGCCTGGGCCCCATCGAACCGCTGCAGCGAAAGGACCCTCGGACGCTGAGCATCTGAAGGCGTTGGCCTGGCATGGGCTTGCCTCTCGGATGCTTTCTGGCAGGCTTTGTGCCGTGACCACTCGGGAGCTTGGATCAGACCCAGGTGGTGAGTCTGCAGACATTTGGTGCCAGAAGCAAGTAGAAATGTTTCTTGTCTGATCATGCTCACTTTTTTCTGCATAATTTAGTGGTAATTCTTTCCTTACACAATTTCTGCTGTGAAAGGTTTCCTAGGAAAACTGTACTTTCAATGAGCAGTGGAATCTCTACCCCTGCTGCAGGGTTAGTTTTAGTCTCCATGTTACACAGAATGTTCCATGACCTGTAGATTTTATCTCTCGAACTTTTCGCCTTTGGCCACCTTCATCTGTTTCCCGCCACCCACCCCCGCTTCCCTGAATCTGGCAACCGGTAATTTGTTTTCAGTATGTATGTGTTCATTATGTTTTTATTTCCCTGTGGAATGGACACGAGAGCATCTGGTGTTGGTCACTCTGTGTCTAAGTTACTTAGCATAATGCTCTCAAGGTTTTTGTTTCCATGTCTGATTATTGTGAATGATGCTCCAGTGAACATGGGAGAGCATCTCTCTTTTTGAGGGAGTGTTTTTGTGGTCTCCAAAAAATATTCAATAGAGCAATTACTGGGTCTCATCGTAGTTGTGTTGATCATTTTCAGGACCCTCCATACTGTTTGCCACTGTGGCTGCACCGATGTACATTCCCACCAACAGCCAACAGGGTCCGCTCTTTGGCACATGCTGGACCACACCTGGTGTCTGTCTCTGGGACAACTGCCGTTCCAACCATTGTGAAAGCTGACACCTGTTGACTTACAGTTCCCTGATGACGATTAGTGATGTTGAGCCACTTTTTCTGTGTCTGTTGGCCACATGTATGTTATCGTTGGAAAGTATCTATTCACATATTCTCCCCGTTCTTTATTTAGCTTTTGTTTAGATTTGTACGTGTCTTTTGTGTATTTTGGATGTTAGCCTCTTCTCACACACATGATGTACAGATGTTTTTGGTCATTGGGTAGGTTGCCTTTTAAGTTTTTGAGGTTTTCTTTTGCCGTGAAGAAGATCTCAGTTTGATGTCGTGCCACTTGCTTATTTTTGCCTTTTTTGCGTTTGCTTTTGGTGTCCGATCTGAAGACTTTGCCAAAACCAATGTCAAGAAACTTACTACCTGTGTTTTTTTCTTGTAGGTTTATGGATTCAGGTCTTATGTTCAAGTCATTCATCCGTTTAAAATTTCTGTGTGTGGTGTTGTGTTCTAGATACACTTTTCTGCATATAGTGTCTAGTTCTCTCAGTATCATTCACTGAAGAGACAGTCCTCTCTGCATTGTCCATTTTCTGCTCCTGTGTTGTACGTTAAGACCATATATGTATGGGTTCGTTTCTGAGTTTTCTATTTTGTTCTATTCTATTCTCTGTGTGTGTTTTCATGCCAGTACCATACTGTTTGGAGGATCCTAACTTTGTATTCTAGCTTGACATCTGGGAGTGTGGCGACTGCAGCTTTCTTTCTCCACATTGCTCTGGGTATTTGGGGTCCTTTGTGAAATCGTATGAATTTTAGAACTGTCTTCTATTTCTTTGAATCATGTCATTGGGATTCGGATAGGGATTTCATCACATCTGCAGCTTGCTTTGGTTATGATGAACATGTTTACATTATTAACTTTTCCAGTTAATGAGCATGGCATATGCTTCTGTTTATTTGTGTCGTCTTCCATTTCTTTGACCCCCACATTCCTCCCACCCCAACACACTCATGCACTTCCTTTATTTTCCACCCTGTGTCCAGTGTACCAGGTCTGTCTTATTCTTGGTTACTCTTATTCCTAGATATTTTTTCTCCATGCAATTGTAAATGGCATTGCTTCCTTAGTTTCTCTTTGTGAAGGTTTGTCTTCGGTATATAGAAACACAAGTGGGGTACCTGGGTGGCTCCGTTGGTGAAGCATCTGCCTTCAGGTCAGGTCATGATTCTGAGTCCTGGGATGGAGCCTTTAATCGGGCTCCATGATCAGTGGGGAGCCAGCTTTTCTCTCTCCCTCTGCTGCTCCCCCAGCTTGTGCTCATGCTTCCTCTATCAAAAAAATCAATAAAATCTTTTTTTTAAGATTTTATTTCTTTATTTGACAGAGGGAGAGATCACAAGTAGGCAGAGAGGTAGGCAGAGAGAGGGGGAAGCAGGCTCCCTCTTGAGCAGAGAGCCCAATGCGGGACTCGATCCCAGGATCCTGGGATCATGAACTGAGCCGAAGGCAGAGGCTTTAACCCCCTGAGCCACCCAGGAGCCCCAATAAAATCTTTTAAAAGGAGAAATGCAACAGGTCTCTGTATGCCAACTTTGTATCCTACAGCTTTACTGAATTTGTTTTCTCTAACAGATTTTTTTTTTTTGGTGGAATCTTTTTTTAAAAAATTTATTTATTTGTCAGAGAGAGAGAGAGCGAGCGAGCACAGGCAGAGGCAGAGGGAGAAGCAGGCTCCCCGCCGAGCAAGGAGCCCGATGTGGGACTCGATCCCAGGACGCTGGGATCTTGACCCGAGCCGAAGGCAGCTGCTTAACCAACTGAGCCACCCAGGCATCCCTTTTTGGTGGAATCTTATGTAGTATCATGTCATTTGTAAATAGTGAGTGCTTTCTTTTCCTATTTGGATTTCCTATCAATTTTTGTCTCAATGTTTTGTCTAAGACTTTGAGTGCTATGTTGAATGAAAGTGGTGAGAGTGGGCATCTATCTTTGTCTTGTTCTTGATCTTAGTGGAAATGTTTTCAGCTTTTCACACTTGAGTATGGTGTCAGCTATGGGCTTTTCCTATAGGGCCTTTTAAAATTTTTATTTATTTATTTATTTTAAAATTTCTTCTCAGCGTTCCAGAATTCATTGCTTATACACCACACCCAGTGTTCCATGCAACATATAGAGCCTTTATTGTTTTGAGGTATGTTCCCCCAATACCCAGCTTGTTTAGGGTTTTATCCTAAATGCATATTTAATCTTGTGAGAAGTTCTTTCTGCATCTACTGTAACAATCATGTGATTTCATCTTTTATTTTGTTAAGGTGGTCTATCCCATTGATGGATATGCAGATGTGGAATCGTCCTTGCATCCCTGGAATAAATCCCACTGGATCATGTTGTGTGATTCTCCTGATGTATTGTTGAATACAGTTTTCTGATTAATTTCTTGAGTATTTTTACATCTATGTTCATGAGGGATATTGGTGTTTCCTTTTCTTGTAGTGTTTCTTGAATCCTTTTCTTGAATTTTGGGCCTTGGACATCTGTTTCTTGGGACGGTTTTGATGATCAAATCAATCTTTTTCCTAGGGATCAATCTGTTAAGATTTTTTTTCCTTTCATGGTTCAGTCTTTCTAGTTTGTTGGTAGGAACTTATCCATTTCTTCTAGGTTGTCCAGTGTATTGGCCTCTACTTGCTCATAGTACTCTTATGATCTTTTGTATTTTTGTGGTATTCATTGTCATGGATCATCTTTTGTTCCTTTATTTAAAGTTTCTCATTGCTTTAAATTTAAGTTCCATTAGGCAAGGTAGAGTCCATCATTAGTTTTTGATATAATGTTCAATGATTCATTAATGATTTAATTAATTCAATGATTCACAGAGTGTAACAGCCAGTGCTTATCACCACACATGCCGTCTTTAATGCCCATCACCCAGTTATCCCATCCCCCCACCCACTTCCCTTTCTGCAACCCTCAATTTATTTCCTAGAGTCAAGAGTCTCCTATGGTTTTTCTCCCTCTCAGATATCTTCCCATTCAGGTTTCCCACCCCGCCCCTATGATCCTCTGTGTTATTCCTTGTATTTCACATAGGAGTGAAATCGTATGATAACTGTCTTTCTCTGCTTGACTTATTTCACTTAGCATAATCCCCTCCAGTTCCATCCATGTCAATGCAAATGGTAAGTATTCATCGTTTCTGATGGCTGAGTAATATCCCATTGTACATATGAACCACATCTTCTTCTTCTTTTAAAAGGATTTTATTTATTTATTTGACAGAGAGAGAGAGAGATCACAAGTAGGCAGAGAGACAGGCAGGGAGAGAGGGGGAAGCAGGCTCCCCACTGACCTGAGAGCCTTATGGGGGGCTCCATCCAAGGAACCTGAGCTCATGACCTGAGCCTAAGGCAGAGGCTTAACCCACTGAGTCACCCAGGGGCCCCTGAGCCACATCTTCTTTATACATTCATCTGTTGAAGGACATCTCAGCTCCTTCTACGGTTTGGCTATTGTGGACATTGCTGCTATGAACACTGGGGTGCATGTGCCTCTTCTTTTTACCAAACCTGTATGGTAAGTACCCAGGACTGCAGTTGGTGGGTCACAGGGTAGCTTTATTTTTAATGTCTTGAGGAAACTCCATACTGTTTTTCAGAGGGAATGTACCATCTTGCTTTCCCAACAAGAGTGTAAGAGGGGGGTTCCCTCTTACACTCTTGTGTAAGATGTTTCACAACCTCAGCAACATTTGTTGTTCCCTGTCTTTTAATTGTTGCCATTCTAACTGGTGTAAGGTGGTGTCTCATTGTGGTTTTGATTTTTATTTCCCTGATGGCAAGTGATGTGGAGAATTTTGTCATGTGTCTGTTAGCCATTTGCATGTCTTTTTTGGAGAAGTGTCTTTTTGTGTCTTCTGCCCATTTCTTGAGTGGACTCTGGTTTTGGGTTTTGAGTTTTAGAAATTCTTTGTAAATCTTGGATACCAGACCTTTAATACCATGGCTCCTGTGGGCTACAATTAACAGGAAAAGTATAAGAATTCAGTGAAATTTGAATTCCAGGCATGGAGTGAATTATTATTGTACAGTCAATACTCTCAAGGAAATCTTAGGAACATTGCATAGCAAAAGCTTTCAAATAGAAAGAAAAAATTTTTTATGGTTCATTTTAATTCAGGTACAGTTAACATACAGTGATATATTAGTTTCAGGTGTACAATATAGTGATTCGGTGATTCTATATATTACTCAGGGGTCATCAAGAAAAGTGTACTCTGAGTCCCCGTCATCCATTTCACATAACCCTCCATCCACTTCCACTCTGGTAACCACAGAGTCAGTATTTTGTTTTGTATCTTTCTTTCTCCTTTATTTATGTATGTTCGTTTCTTAAATTCCATGGAAGAGTGACATCAAAACGCATTTGTCTTTCTCCCACTAACGGATTTCACTTACGATAGTACTCTCTAGCTCCATCCATGTGTCTGCAAATGGCAATATTTCATTTTTTTATGGCTGAGTAATTTTCCACTGTGTGTGTGTGTGTGTGTGTGTGTGTGTATACACACATCATCTCATTTATCAAATTATCAAGAAATAATTGGATTGCTTCCATATTGTAATATTGTAAATGATGTTGCAAGAAACATAGGGGCACATGTATCCTTTTGGGTTATTGTTCGCATATTCCTCGGGTAAGTACCCGGTAGTGTGATTCCTGGATCATAAGGTAGTTCTGTATTTAACGTTTTGAGGAACAGTCATACTGGTTTCCACAGTGGCTGCAGCAGCTTGCATTCCCACCAACAGTGCAAGAGGGTCCCCTTTTACTCACATCCTCCCAACATCTGTTTTCTTGTGCTGGTGGTGTAAGACATTCTGATAGTATGTGGTAATATCTCATGGAACTTTTCATTTGGATTTTCCTGTTGTTGTGTGACGGGGAACATCTTTTCACGTGACTGTTGGCCATCTGTATTTCTTCTTTTCAGAAATGTCTGTTCATGTCTTCTGTCTATTTTAGAACTGGATTATTTGTTTTTTGGGTGTTGCGTTGTATCAGTTCTACCTATTTTGGACACTAACCCTTTATTCACATGATATTTGCAAACATCTTCTCCCAATAAGTAGGTTGTCTTCTATTTATTACATTTTCATTGTTCTTCTGCTGTGTGGTAAGTTTTTATATTGATGTAGTTCCAGTAGTTTATTTTTGCTTTTGTTTCCTTTGCCTTAGGAGGCGTGTCTAGAAAATGTATGGTTCATGTCAGAGAAGTTACTGTCTGTGCCCCCTTGTTGGACTTTTATGATTTCAGGTCTCACATTGAGGTCTTGAAACTGTTTTGAGTCTATGTGTCCGTCTGGTGTAAGAAAGCAGTCTCATTTCATGCTTTTGTGCATAGCTGTCCAGTTTTCCCAACACCCTTTGTTGTAGAGACTGTCCTTTTCCCGTTTAATATTTTTGCCTGTTTTGCAGAAAATTAATTGGGCACGGGATGGTGGGTTTATGTCTGAGCTTCTATTCTGTAACCTTGGTCGTTGTGTGTATTTTTGTGCCAGTCCCATACTGTTAGGATGACTGCAGCTTTGTACTATAATTTGAAATATGGAATTGTGACTCCTCCAGCTTTGTTTTTCTTTGGAACATTGTGTTGGTTGTTCAGTATCTTTTGTGATTCCATACAAATTGTTAAGGTAGTTTCTTTTAGTTCTTTCATTTTTTTAAATTTAAATTCAATTAGCCAACTTATCATACATCATTAGTTTCAGAGGTAATGTTAAATAATATATCAGATGTGTATAATACCAAATGCTCATTGCATCACGTGCCCTCCTTAATGCTCATCACCCAGTTACGCTCCCCCCCATCCAGCAACCCTCTGTTTGTTTCTATAGTTAAGAGTCTATCATGCTTTTTTTCCCATCTCTGATGAGTTCCCATTCTATTTCCCCTTCCTTTCCCTACGGTTCTCTGAAATGTTTCTGATATTTCACATATGAGTGAAACCATATGATAATTGTGATTCTTTCATTGACATATTTTACTCAGCATAACATCTTCCAGACCCATCCAGGTTGATGTGATGGTGAGTATTCATCCTTTCTGATGGCTGAGTAATGTTCCATTGAATATATGAACCACATCTTCTTTATCCATTCCTCTGCCCATAGATATCTGGGTTCTTTCCATAGTTTACCTATAGTGGATATTGTTCCAACGAACACTGGAGTGCAGGGGCCAGTTCTTTTCACTACATCTCTATTTTTGTGGTAAAAGCCCTGTAGTGCAATTGCTGTGTTTTAGGGTAACTTTACTTTTAACTTCTTGAGGAAACCCCGTACTGTTTTCCAGAGTGGATGTAACAGTGTGCATTCCCACCAGGAGCGCAGGAGGCTTCCCCATTCTCTGCATCCTCACCAACATTTGTGCTTTCATGTCTTGTTAATTTTAGACATTCTGCCTGGTGTGATAGGACACCTCAATGTGGTTTAGATTTGCATTTCCCAGAAGCCATGTGATATGGAATATTTATGCATATACCTGTTGGTTACTTGTGTGTCATCATTGGAGAAATGTCTGTTCATATTTTCAACCATGTCTGAACCTTACAGTGGGTTAAGGCCCTGAAAGCTGGAGGATACAATCAGCCAGAACTGTGGAGATCTTCACAAGGTCTGAGTTAAAATGGAGTTTTAGGGTGTGTGTCAAGCTCAGGGATTGTGTTCAGAGGGTGGATGAAAATGTAGGTTCCCTGACATGGTTTCAGATTTGCATTCAGATTTCTCATGCTCTGAATCCAGTCTGGAGTAGAAAGGGGAGTTTCCTTTTGTGTGGCAGGCTGATCCTCTTGTTGTGCTGAAGTGTTCCTAATAACTGGGACTTGGGAGCCAGGCCTCTACAGATTGACCTCTCAGAACTCCAAATAGGGTTATGGTTAGGACCTAGGAGCATGGAAGGTCTGAACTGCCCACCGTGTGGTGAGCATCCTGGAGGGCTGAGTTGAGGGCATGGATTAGGGTGAGTGTCCGGCTCAGGGTTTCAATCCATGAGCCCTTGAAAGTGGGAGTTCACTGGGATGGAAACAGATGGGGCTTCAGATTTCTACTGACCTACAAACTTATTGGAGTCCATTATGGACAGATTTCCTTCTGGGTGGGAGGCTGAGTCCTCTGGTATTGCTCAGGCATCCCCAAATCCTGGGGCTTTGGAGCCCACCCTTAAGGGAGGAATACCTGAGAACCCAACTTAGGATTAGAGTTAGGGTCAAGGGGCATTGCAGGCCCAAACAGCTGACAGTGTGTGTGGTTCCTAGAGGTTGGAATTAAGAAGGAGTGTTCTGGTTCAGGTGAGGCACAGGGTTTGTGGCTTAGAGGCCACTGAAAGTGGGGTTTTGCTGGGATAGGCTCAGATGGGCAGGCATTTTCTCCTGCTTTGAATACTTTCTAGAGGTCTACATGGCACGCTTTCCTCCTGTGTGTTAGGCTGAGTCCTGTGGTATGGCTACGGTGACCCCAGTCCCTGGGGCAGGGGGCCAGGCCCCTAGGAATGGAATGCTCAGAACACAAACTAAGCTTCAGTTAGGGTTAGGAGCATGGCAGGCCCAATCTGACGGTGGTGTGGCAAGCTATCCAGAGGGCTGAGTACAGAGTGAGGGACAGAGTGCATGTCAGGTTCACGTTTGTGTCCACGGAGCTGCTAACTCTGGGTGAACTCAGTGGAGCATGGCAGATTTCTCCTGCTCAGAATCCTTTGCAGAGTTCCAAATGGTATGGTTTCCTTCCGGGTGGGAGGCAGAGATCTCAGATATTACTCAGGTGTCCCCATTCGTGGGACTTGGGTGCCAGTCCTCTGGGGATAGAAGCCTGAAAACCCAACCTAGGGTTAGGGCTAGGTCCCAGCAACATGACAGTCCTGGTCTGCTGGTGCTGTGCAGAGATCTCAAGGGGACTGAGTGGAGAACATGGGTCAGGCTGAGTCAGGCTCCGGTTGGTGTCCATGGGGCTACAGAACATGGGGGCAGCCATAGAGGGGAGAGGCGGATTTCTTCGGCACTGAGTCCTTGGCAGAGTTCCAATTCTACTGTGTCCTTCTGGGTAGAAGGCAGAGTCCTCTGGCAGTTCTCAGGGGTCCCACCTATGTGGGGCTTTGGTACCTGTATTCTGGGGACACAAGACAGAAAATGCACCTAAGTTTAGGTTAGGGCTGAGGGTCATGTCAGGCTCAATCTGCCACCCTGAGAGGAGCGACCTGGGGAGCAGAGTTGAGGCCATGGGTCAGTGTGAGTGTTAGGATCCAGGTAGTGTACAGGGGGTTGCTGAAAGTGGGATAGGCTCAGGGGGCCACGAAATATTCTGGTATAGTTCAGGTGTAACCCATCAGTGGGGCTTTGGTGTCGATCCTCGGAGGACAGAAGACTGAAAGCACAACCTAGGCCTAGGGATAGAGCACAGGGGCATGGCTGGCCTGATATACCGGTGCTGAGGCTGGATGTCTGGGGCTCTGAGTTGAGGACCAGGATCAGGTGGTGAATTACGCTCTGGGTTTGTGCCTGTGGGCCTGCCAAATGTGGGGGAGACGTCAGGGGGCATGCAGGTTTCTCCGATTCTGAGGGTTCTGTGCAGCTCCAAACAGAACGGTTTCCTCCTGGGTAGCAGACGGAGTCCTGGGTTGTGGCTCGGGGCCAAATATGGAGGAATTGGGGGCCCAGCCTCTGGAGATGAAGACTGAAAACCCAACCTAGGGTTAAGGTTAGGGCCAGGAGCATGGCAGACCCAATATGCTGGCACTGAGGAGGGATCCCCGGGGGCTGAATTGAGGACAGGGTTCAGGTGGTACGACAGGGTCCGGGTTTGTGGCCAGGGGGCCGCTGAAGGAGGGGGGTGTGCTCAGGGAGGCACGCGGTTTCTCCCACTCTGAGTGTTCTACTGAGCTTCAAATGGCACGGTTTCCTCCTGGGTGGTAGCCAGGCTGTGTGTCAGCCTCCGCATTTGTGGCCCAATGCTGCGCAGAAGGTGGGGGATGGCCTCGGGGGTGGGGGGCATGCAGGTTTCTCCCACACTGAGGATTTGCCACAGCTCCAAATAGCATGGTTTCCTCCTGCATGGTGGGCAGAGTCCTGGTGTGTCACTCAGGGGTCTTTAATCTTGGAGGCTTGGGGTCAGGCCTCTTGGAATGGAAGCCTGGGTTGAGTCTCAGGCATCCCCAGTTGGACGGGCTTGGGAGCCAGCCCTCTGGGCACAGAAGCCTGTACACCTGACCTAGGGTTAGATTAGGGCCTAGGGGCATGGGACGCCCTATCTGCCAGCACTGAGGTGGGCTCCCCTCAGGGCTGAGTTGAGGGTATGTGTCTGGCGGCTCGGCAGAGCTGCATTAGGAGTCTGAGGAAGGACCAGCCGTGTTAGTTCACGCCACTGGAGGGAGTGGTGAGCCGTGGTGCCAGAGACCTGGAAGGCATGGCAATGCTGCTTGTCACCACTGGAGGCAGTGGCGAGCAGCCACGGGAAACACACGCGAGGAGGAGTCAGTGCAGCCCGCTGGCTCTGAGGGACGTGGGGAGGTGTTGGGTGAGAGACGGTGAAAGATGAGGCACTGCAGCTTGTTTCTACAGGACGGAGTGGTGAGCTGCATAGTCTCTGTTTCTCTAGGCTCAAGAGTAGTCATAAGAAATGCTGGAGCCGGGCCCCCACTCAACATTGTGCCCCATTTCCACAGGTTTGCTAGTGATGTGCTGTCAGGATGGTTCGGGAGGGTCCTCCCAGTCGGGCTCTGGAGCCGGGGGAAACCAAACCCGACTCATGGTGCATTTGGAACTGAGGAGTTGAGTGTTTGGAAGAGTCTGTTTGTTTCTCCAAAAAGGACAGGGGCATTGGTCGGCTTTAGAAGGGAGTCAATGACCACTTAAGAAACAAGCATGTGTCTCTCCTTCTCCCAGGAATCAGAGCAGGTGTGCAGACTTTAGGTGGGAGCCGCCTGCTTATCGCCACCTGACAACCCTTCTTCACTCTGGCTCCACGGAAATCAGTGTCTGAGTCAGTCATGCAGCTTGTCCCAGGACGTCAGCATTCAGAGAAAACAGCGGGCCCGTGGGGCACAAGGTCACATCCATGCCAGGATGGGAGGTAAAAGTTTTCTTTCACTCCAAACCTCCTGGGCTTTTCTCTTGTCTCCAGCAGAGCCACAAATTCACATTGAACCAGGCGTAAGCAATCTAGTGTGGGTGCCCGAGTTCCTGAGTTTCTCTGCAGGGAGCACCTGGCAGGGATCTTATTTTCTCTGTTTATTTCTGGCTTACAAAGGTATTTGTAACATCGCTTTCCTAGGAAATCCCTTGGATTCGAAAGGAAGATGAGATTGAAGTGGTGTGGGTTTTGAACATAGAAAGTATTCCTTCATCTAACAATGTTTATTCCATTCCGGCTAGGCTGTGGTGGAATGGTCCGCATCTAGAGTTAGGTGGCTGTTTGTGGTCAGAGACTTGGATGATGGCTTCTCCTTTATCCTAATGGATTGGTCATTCCATCCAAAGAGTTCCAATGAGGGCAGAGGGAAAATTCAAAATGATTCCAAGGAGACTTGGACAATTTAAAAGGGATGCTTGTCTTCCTAGGTTTACTCAAACAGCTCTATATAGTTGGACATGCCGTATTTTCTCTGCCGTTTCATGGGTGGTGAAGTCAAAAGGAGAGTCTTTGGGACATCCCATGGAGAGAGGCATTCTGGTGGCTTCAAGGGACTTGGTGTCAAGAACCCTGGAGTGAATTTCTGTGGCTGCTGGCCTGATGCTCGGTGAGTCAGGTTATCCCACAGGTTTTCCATTTCCTCCTTAGGAATTTGCTGGCAGGGAATGTTCTGCTAAAAGTGGAACCGTCGGGGGCACATGGGTGGCTCAGTGGGTTAAGCCCCTCCCTTTGGCTCAGGGCATGATCCCAGGGTCCTGGGATGGAACCCCACATTGGGCTCTCTGCTCAGCGGGTAGCCTGCTTTGCCATCTCTCTCTGCCTGCCTCTCTGCCTACTTCTGATCTCTGTCTGTCAAATAAATAAATAAAATCTAAAAAAAAAAAAAACACAAAAATGGAACCCTCTGTTGGTGGTCATGCGGGTTGTTGCAGCCACTCTGGCAAAGGATATGGTGAGTCCTCCAAAAGCTAAGAACTGAACAACCCTAGGATCCAGCAATTGCCCTCCTAGGTATTTGCGTAAAGGGCACAAAAATGCACATTCAGTGGGGTACCAGCACCGTGATATTTACAGGAGCATTATCAACCATAGCAAAACAGTGGAAGGAGTCCCAATGTCCATTCACTGATGAGTGATTACGTGTGTGTGTGTGTGTGTGTGTGTGTATGCATATATATTGATTCTCCCCCATCTTCTTAATGGAATAGGAGCCAGGTTCATAAAGGATGAAATCTTACCATCTGCAAGGATGTGCATGGATCTACAGTGGACTTAGCTAAGCAAAATCAGTAAGAAAAGACCAATATCTTATAACTTGACTTCTATGGAATTTCAGAAAGAAAAGAGTTGAACATAGTGAGGGGAGAAAGATAGGTTACTGAGGAAACAAATTCAACCTTAGAACACAAACCGAGGGTTGCTAAGGGCAGGAGTGTAGAGGGGAAGGGTTCAATGGGTGACAGCTATTAGGGAGGGCATTTGTTGTGATGAGCTCTGGGTGTTGTATGCAGGTGAGGAATGACAAAATCCTACCCCTGAAGGAGAGGAATGAACACTGCATGGAAACGAATTGGAATTGAAGGCAATGAAGAAAAGAAGAAGAGCATGTTCTACTTCATGAAGACTGAGGTAAAACTGGAATGACTTTTGCTCTCCTGTTCTGTAGCTGATCATGTTGAAACACTCTGTGGCAGGATACACTAGATTCCTATTGCATAAGGAGCCCTCGGAAAGCTGCCATGAAAGATTCAGATCTCAGAGCATGCTCATGTACCATTGATATGTTCCTTTCAGTTTGCCCGGGTACAAAGGTAAGTGGAGAGAAATAGGGCAGAAGAGGAAGGAGGTGTGAAACCTTCAGGAGGTAGCCTTCGCCCTTTCTCATGAACGCCTGGGCCAGTGTAAATTGAGAAGAAGGAGTGCGGATCCCAGAGCTTTGCCGCAGACAGGGGAGTTCTAGGTCTGCCTAGAGCTGGCAGGGGTCCCTGAGGAGAACTGACCTAGTGTTGTGGCAGACACGAACTGCTGGTGCTGAGGTGCGTTCTCCAAGGAGCTGAGTTGGAGATGGGGGCCGGGTGGCGCATCAGGCTCTGGGTAGTCAGGGGGCTGCAGAAGTGGGGGAGTCCTCATGGGGGCATGCAGGTTTCTCTGGCTCTGAGGGTTCTGCACAGCTCCAAGTGGACTAGTTTCCTGCTGGGTGGCAGGTGGACTCCTACACTCTGGCCCCAAGGTGCCCAATCTAGAGGGCCTCGGGGACAGGCCCCTGGGGAAGGAAGGCTGAAAATACAACATAGGGTCAGGATAATGGCCTTGGGGCATGGCAGGCCTGATCTGCCAACCCCGAGGTGGGATACCCTCGGGATTGAGTTGACGGAATGTGTCCTGCAATGCAGAAGAGTCAGGGTTTCTGGCCAGAGGGACAGCTGATGGTGGGGTTGACGTTAGAGGGGCATGTTGGTTTCTCCCTCTCTGAAGGAACTGTGGATCTCCAAATGGCAAGGATTCCCTCCAAATGGCATGGAGGTCAGGTTTCTGGGTTGTTACAGAAGGGTCCTGAATCTGGGGAGTTTGGGGGCCAGGCCTCTTGGGATGGAAGCCTGAAATCAGAAACTAGAGTTATGGTAAGGGCCTAGGGGCATTCCATGCTCAATCTGTTGGTGCTGAAGTGGGCTCCCCGGTGGGCTGACTTCATGGTGGGTAGCAGGTAGCATGTCAGACTCAGAATTTGTGTCCAGAGTTTGTGCCCACTTTGTGCCACTTAAGTTGGGGGTGACCTCAGGGTTGCATGCAAGTTTCTCCCTCCCTGAAGGTTCTACAGAGCTCCAAATGGCATGGTTTCCTCCCATGTGGCAGGTACAGTCTGGGAAGTAACTGAGGCATCCTTAATCTATACCAGCATGTGTCTCAGAGGTGCCCAATCTGGCGGGCTTGGGGGACAGGCTTCTGGGCATGAAAGCCTGTACACCGCACCTAGGGTTAGTGTTAGGGCCTAAGGGCATGGCAGGTCCGATGTGCCGGTGCTGATGCGGACTCTCCTAAGGGCTGAGGTGAGCGCCTAGATCTTGCGCCGCATCAGAATCCGGTTTATGGCCATGGTGGTGGCTCATGGTGGAGGTAGCATTAGGGGGCTCGTAGGTTTCTCCCTGTCTGAGGTTTGGCACAGCTCCAAACCACAACGTTTCCTCCTGTGGCAGGTGGACTCCTGTGGTGTCACCAGAGTCCTCAATCTGGGGACGTGGGGCCAGGCCCCTGGGATGGAAGCTTGAAAACCTAAACAGGGATTATGGTAAGGGCCTAGGCCAGGGTGGCCTGATCTGCTGATGTTGAGGCAGGCCCCCTCAGGGCTGAGTTGAGGGCATGCGTCTGGCCACTCAGCAGAATCTGGCTTTATGGCCAGGGGGCACAGGTGGCGGAGTGCCTTTAGAGGGGCAGGTATCTCCCCTCTGAGGGTTCAGCACAACGCCAAAAGGCACAAGTGTCTACTGTGTGGCGAGCAGAGTCCTGGGGTGTATGTCAGGTTCCTTAATTCAGGGGCTGTTTCAGGACCCACAGAATGGAAGCCTAAATACCCAAAAATGCCCAAGCATGTTGCATGGCTCAGGGAGGAAACAAAGTTTACGCTGGCTCAGAGGATTGTCCACAGATCCGATAGGCACTGTTTGCACTGAAATGGTAGGTGGACATAGGGTGCAGGGCAAAGGGTTCCCCAGTAATAGGTCCCAAAGGACAGGAACCAGGACACGGAAGGCAGAGAAAGGAGGAGAGGTTTCGTGCCCTGGCCTTGGAGCAGGTCAGGCCCAATTGGCAAGTGCCAGGGAGGGGACCCAAGGAGGTTAAGGAGAAGGAAGTGGCAGCCTGTCAGGGCTTGACTCCCAGAGGAATTTCTGGCAGGGTTCGACGAGAGCGCCTGGGCGGTCGGGAGCCTCGGGCGCTGGACTCAGGGTTCCCAGGGGAGGCCCCGGGGACAGGACCCTGACACGGAAGGCCGAGGAAGCGGCGAGGGTCGAGCCCGGCCTCGGGCCAGCCCGCCCCATCGGCCAGCGCCAGGGAGGGATCTCGCAGGCGGAGGAGCAGGAGGCGACGGCGCTGCCTGCGCCGGACTCGCGGGGCTTTCCGGAGGGTTCGACGCGACCCGCGCGATCCCGGCCAGGCGCGGGGGCGGCCTCAGACGGGCGGCGCCCGGCGAGTTCGCTGGAAGCTCGTTAGCCACGAGCGCTCTGCCCAAACCGGGATCGGTTTGGGCAGAACGCCGTGAGAATTGGCCGGCGTTGGCAGCCCTGGGGACCGCCTGTTCCCGGGCCGAGGGCCCTTTCGCCGGGCCCGCCGCGTTCTCGAAAACGCGCCGAGACGACGCGCCTCGCCGGGACCCCGGCGCTGGGGAGCACTCCCGAGCAGAGTTGAGGGAGGGTTGTGGCCGGGCGCCGCCCTCCGACTTTGGGGCGGCTGGGGCGCCCAGGGCTGGGGCTGGCCTCTGCGGGGAACGGAGGTTTCTCTCGCCCCGAGCCTGCTCGCAGCTCCGCAGGGCACCGGCGGCGCCGTGGCGGTCGGGGCCTCGGGCGCTGGACCCAGGGTTCCCAGGGGAGGCCCCGGGGACAGGACCCTGACACGGAAGGCCGAGGAAGCGGCGAGGGGTCGAGCCCGGCCTCGGGCCAGCCCGCCCCATCGGCCAGCGCCAGGAGGGATCTCGCAGGCGGAGGAGCAGGAGGCGACGGCGCTGCCTCGCGCCGGACTCGCGGGGGCTTTCCGGAGGGTTCGACGCGACCCGCCGCGATCCCGGCCAGGCGCTGGGGCGGCCTCAGACGCGGCGGCGCCCGGGCGAAGTTCGCTGGAAGCTCGCCATTACGAAGCGCTCTGCCCAAACCGATCGGTTTGGGCAGAACGCCGTGAGAATTGGCCGGCGTTGGGCAGCCCTGGGGACCGCCTGTTCCCCGGGCCGAGGGCCCTTTCGCCGGGGCCCGCCGCGTCTCGAAAACGCGCCGAGACGACGCTGCCTCGCCGGGACCCCGGGCGCTGGGGAGCACTCCGGAGCAGAGTTGAGGGAGGGGTTGTGGCCGGGCGCCGCCCTCCGACTTTGGGGCGGCTGGGGCGCCCAGGGCTGGGGCTGGCCTCTGCGGGGAACGGAGGTTTCTCTCGCCCGAGCCTGCTCGCAGCTCCGCAGGGCACCGCGGCGCGCCGTGGCGGTCGGGGCCTCGGGCGCGGGACCCAGGGTTCCCAGGGGAGGCCCCGGGGACAGGACCCTGGACACGGAAGGCCGAGGAAGCGGCGAGGGTCGAGCCCGGCCTCGGGCCAGCCCGCCCCATCGGCCAGCGCCAGGAGGGGATCTCGCAGGCGGAGGAGCAGGAGGCGACGGCGCTGCCTGGCGCCGGACTCGCTGGGGCTTTCCGGAGGGGTTCGACGCGACCCGCCGCGATCCCGGCCAGGCGCTGGGGCGGCCTCAGACGCGGCGGCGCCCGGGCGAGTTCGCTGGAAGGTGCCGTTATTTCACGAGCGTTCTGCCCAAACCGGATCGGTTTGGGCAGAACGCCGTGAGAATTGGCCGGCGCTGGGCAGCCCTGGGGACCGCCTGTTCCTCGGGCCGAGGGCCCTTTCTCGCTGGGCCCGCCGCGTCTCTCGAAAACGCGCCGAGACGACGCTGCCCTCGCCGGGACCCCGGGCGCTGGGAGCACTCCCGAGCAGAGTTGAGGGAGGGGTTGTGGCCGGGCGCCGCCCTCCGACTTTGGGGCGGCTGGGGCGCCCAGGGCTGGGGCTGGCCTCTGCGGGGAACGGAGGTTTCTCTCGCCCGAGCCTCGCTCGCAGCTCCGCAGGGCACCGGCGGCGCCGTGGCGGTCGGGGCCTCGGGCGCTGGACCCAGGGTTCCCAGGGGAGGCCCCGGGGACAGGACCCTGGACACGGAAGGCCGAGGAAGCGGCGAGGGTCGAGCCCGGCCTCGGGCCAGCCCGCCCCATCGGCCAGCGCCAGGAGGGATCTCGCAGGCGGAGGAGCAGGAGGCGACGGCGCTGCTCGCGCCGGACTCGCTGGGGCTTTCCGGAGGGGTTCGACGCGACCCCGCGATCCCGGCCAGGCGCTGGGGCGGCCCCAGACGCGCGGCGCCCAAGCGAGTTCGCTGGAGTGCTCGAGCCACGAGCGCTCTGCCCAAACCGGATCGGTTTGGGCAGAACGCCGTGAGAATTGGCCGGGCGTTGGGCAGCCCTGGGGACCGCCTGTTCCTCGGGCCGAGGGCCCTTTCGCCGGGCCCGCCGCGCCTCGAAAACGCGCCGAGACGACGCGCCTCGCCGGGACCCCGGCGCGGGGAGCACTCCGGAGCAGAGTTGAGGGAGGGGTTGTGGCCGGGCGCCGCCCTCCGACTTTGGGCGGCTGGGGCGCCCAGGACTGGGGCTGGCCTCTGCGGGGAACGGAGGTTTCTCGCCCGAGCCTCGCTCGCAGCTCCGCAGGGCACCGGGCGGCGCCGTGGCGGTCGGGGGCCTCGGGCGCTGGACCCAGGGTTCCCAGGGGAGGCCCCGGGGACAGGACCCTGACACGGAAGGCCGAGGAAGGGCGAGGGGTCGAGCCCGGCCTCGGGCCAGCCCGCCCCATCGGCCAGCGCCAGGGAGGGATCTCGCAGGCGGAGGAGCAGGAGGCGACGGCGCTGCCTGCGCCGGACTCGCTGGGGCTTTCCGGAGGGGTTCGGACGCGACCCGCGATCCCGGCCAGGCGCTGGGGCGGCCCCCAGACGCGCGGCGCCCGGGCGAAGTTCGCTGGAAAGCTCGGCCAGCCACGAGCGCTCTGCCCAAACCGATCGGTTTGGGCAGAACGCCGTGAGAATTGGCCGGGCGTTGGGCAGCCCTGGGGACCGCCTGTTCCCCGGGCCGAGGGCCCTTTCGCCGGGGCCCGCCGCGTTCCTCGAAAACGCGCCGAGACGACGCTGCCTCGCCGGGACCCCGGGCGCGGGGGAGCACTCCCGGAGCAGAGTTGAGGGAGGGTTTGTGGCCGGGCGTCGCCCTCCGACTATTGGGGCGGCTGGGGCGCCCAGGGCTGGGGCTGGCCTCTGCGGGGAAACGGAGGTTTCTCTCGCCCGAGCCTCGCTCGCAGCTCCGCAGGGCACCGGGCGCCGTGGCGGTCGGGGGCCTCGGGGCGCGGGACCCAGGGTTCCCCAGGGGGAGGCCCCGGGGGACAGGACCCTGGACACGGAAGGCCGAGGAAGCGGGCGAGGGGTCGAGCCCGGGCCGCGGGGCCAGCCCCGCCCCCACGGCCCGCGCCCGGGCGGGGATCCCCGCCGGCGGAGGAGCAGGAGGCGACGGCGGCGGCTGCGTCGGACACGCGGGGGGCGTTCCGGAGGGGTTCGGACGCGACCCCGCGATCCCGGCCAGGCGCTGGGGCGGCCCCCAGACGCGCGGCGCCGGGCGAAGTTCGCTGGTGCTCGCCACGAAGCGCTCTGCCCAAACCGGATCGGTTTGGGCAGAACGCCGTGAGAATTGCCCGGGCGTTGGGCAGCCCTGGGGACCGGCCTGTTCCCCGGGGCCGAGGGCCCGTCGCGGCCCCCCGGAAAACGCGCCGAGACGACGCGGCCCCGCCGGGGACCCCGGCGCGGGGGAGCACTCCCGGAGCAGAGTTGAGGGAGGGGTTGTGGCCGGGCGTCGTCCTCCGACTTTTGGGGCGGCTGGGGCGCCCAGGGCTGGGGCTGGCCTCTGCGGGGGAACGGAGGTTTCTCTCGCTCCGAGCCTCGTTCGCAGCTCCGCAGGGCACCGGCGGCGCCGTGGCGGTCGGGGGCCTCGGGCGCTGGACCCAGGGTTCCCAGGGGAGGCCCCGGGGACAGGACCCTGACACGGAAGGCCGAGGAAGCGGCGAGGGGTCGAGCCCGGCCTCGGGCCAGCCCGCCCCATCGGCCAGCGCCAGGGAGGGATCTCGCAGGCGGAGGAGCAGGAGGCGACGGCGCTGCCTGGCGCCGGACTCGCTGGGGCTTTCCGGAGGGGTTCGACGCGACCGCCGCGATCCCGGCCAGGCGCTGGGGCGGCCCCTCAGACGCGGCGCGCCCGGGCGAAGTTCGCTGGAAGCTGCCGTTCCACGAAGCGTTCTGCCCAAACCGGGATCGGTTTGGGCAGAACGCTCGTAAGAATTGGCTGGCGTTGGGCAGCCCCGGGGATGGCCTGTTCCCCGGGGCCGAGGGCCCTTTCTCGCTCGGGGCCCGTCGCGGCCCCCCGGAAAACGCGCCGAGACGACGCGGCCCCGCCGGGGACCCCGGCGCGGGGGAGCACTCCCGGAGCAGAGTTGAGGGAGGGGTTGTGGCCGGGCGTCGTCCTCCGACTTTTGGGGCGGCTGGGGCGCCCAGGGCTGGGGCTGGCCTCTGCGGGGGAACGGAGGTTTCTCTCGCTCCGAGCCTCGTTCGCAGCTCCGCAGGGCACCGGCGGCGCCGTGGCGGTCGGGGGCCTCGGGGCGCGGGACCCAGGGTTCCCCAGGGGGAGGCCCCGGGGGACAGGACCCTGGACACGGAAGGCCGAGGAAGCGGGCGAGGGGTCGAGCCCGGGCCTCGGGGCCAGCCCGGCCCCATCGGCCAGCGCCAGGGAGGGGATCCCCGCAGGCGGAGGAGCAGGAGGCGACGGCGTCGTCTGCGTCGGACTCGCGGGGGGCTTTCCGGAGGGGTTCGGACGCGACCCCGCGCGATCCCGGGCCAGGCGCGGGGGGGGGCGGCCCCCCAGACGCGCGGCGCCCGAAGCGAGTTCGCCGGGCGTTTTCCGGCCAATTCTCACGAGCGTTCTGCCCAAACCGGTATCGGTTTGGGCAGAACGCTCGTGAGAATTGGCCGGCGTTGGGCAGCCCTGGGGACCGGCCTGTTCCCCGGGGCCGAGGGCCCTTTCTCCGGGCCCGCCGCGTTCTCGAAAACGCGCCGAGACGACGCGCCTCGCCGGGACCCCGGGCGCGGGGAGCACTCGGAGCAGAGTTGAGGGAGGGGTTGTGGCCGGGCGCCGCCCTCCGACTTTGGGGCGGCTGGGGCGCCAGGGCTGGGGCTGGCCTCTGCGGGGAACGGAGGTTTCTCTCGCCCGAGCCTCGCTCGCAGCTCCGCAGGGCACCGGGCGCGCTGCGGGCGGTCGGGGCCTCGGGGCGCGGGACCCAGGGTTCACCAGGGGTGGCCCCGGGGGACAGGACCCTGGACACAGAAGGCCGAGGAAGCGGCGAGGGGTCGAGCCCGGTCCTCGGGGCCAGCCCGGCCCCATCGGCCAGCGCCAGGGAGGGGATCCCCGCAGGCGGAGGAGCAGGAGGCGACGGCGGCCTCTGCGTCGGACTCGCGGGGGGCTTTCCGGAGGGGTTCGGACGCGACCCCGCGCGATCCCGGGCCAGGCGCTGGGGCGGCCCCCAGACGCGGCGGCGCCCGGAAGTTCGAAGTTCGCTGTTACGCCACGAGCGCTCTGCCCAAACCGGATCGGTTTGGGCAGAACGCCGTGAGAATTGGCCGGCGCTGGCAGCCCTGGGGACCGCCTGTTCCTCGGGCCGAGGGCCCTTTCGCCGGGGCCCGCCGCGTCTCTCGAAAACGCGCCGAGACGACGCGCCTCGCCGGGACCCCGGCGCTGGGAGCACTCCGGAGCAGAGTTGAGGGAGGGTTGTGGCCGGGCGCCGCCCTCCGACTTTGGGGCGGCTGGGGCGCCAGGGCTGGGGCTGGCCTCTGCGGGGAACGGAGGTTTCTCTCGCCCGAGCCTCGCTCGCAGCCCGCAGGGCACCGGGCGGCGCCGTGGCGGTCGGGGCCTCGGGCGCTGGACCCAGGGTTCCCAGGGGAGGCCCCGGGGACAGGACCCTGGACACGGAAGGCCGAGGAAGCGGCGAGGGTCGAGCCCGGCCTCGGGCCAGCCCGCCCCATCGGCCAGCGCCAGGAGGGATCTCGCAGGCGGAGGAGCAGGAGGCGACGGCGCCGCCTGCGCCGGACTCGCTGGGGCTTTCCGGAGGGGTTCGACGCGACCCGCGCGATCCCGGCCAGGCGCTGGGGCGGCCCCCAGACGCGGCGGCGCCCGGCGAAGTTCGCTGGAAAGCTCGCCACGAAGCGCTCTGCCCAAACCGATCGGTTTGGGCAGAACGCCGTGAGAATTGGCCGGCGCTGGGCAGCCCTGGGGACCGCCTGTTCCCCGGGCCGAGGGCCCTTTCGCCGGGCCCGCCGCGTTCTCGAAAACGCGCCGAGACGACGCTGCCTCGCCGGGACCCCGGGCGCGGGGAGCACTCCGGAGCAGAGTTGAGGGAGGGGTTGTGGCCGGGCGCCGCCCTCCGACTTTGGGGCGGCTGGGGCGCCCAGGGCTGGGGCTGGCCTCTGCGGGGAACGGAGGTTTCTCTCGCCCGAGCCTCGCTCGCAGCTCCGCAGGGCACCGGGCGGCGCTGGCGGTCGGGGCCTCGGGCGCTGGGACCCAGGGTTCCCAGGGGAGGCCCCGGGGACAGGACCCTGACACGGAAGGCCGAGGAAGCGGCGAGGGGTCGAGCCCGGCCTCGGGCCAGCCCGGCCCCATCGGCCAGCGCCAGGGAGGGATCTCGCAGGCGGGGGAGCAGGAGGCGACCGCGGCGGCTGCGGCGGACTCGCGGGGGGCTTTCCGGAGGGGTTCGACGCGACCCCGCGATCCCGGCCAGGCGCGGGGGCGGCCCCCAGACGCGGCGGCGCCCGGGCGAAGTTCGCTGGAAAGCTCGCCACCACGAAGCGCTCTGCCCAAACCGGATCGGTTTGGGCAGAACGCCGTGAGAATTGGCCGGCGCTGGGCAGCCCTGGGGACCGCCTGTTCCCGGGCCGAGGGCCCTTTCGCCGGGGCCCGCCGCGTTCTCGAAAACGCGCCGAGACGACGCTGCCTCGCCGGGACCCCGGGCGCGGGGAGCACTCCCGGAGCAGAGTTGAGGGAGGGGTTGTGGCCGGGCGCCGCCCTCCGACTTTGGGCGGCTGGGGCGCCCAGGGCTGGGGCTGGCCTCTGCGGGGAACGGAGGTTTCTCTCGCCCGAGCCTCGTCGCAGCTCCGCAGGGCACCGCGGCGCCGTGGCGGTCGGGGCCTCGGGCGCTGGGACCCAGGGTTCCCAGGGGAGGCCCCGGGGACAGGACCCTGGACACGGAAGGCCGAGGAAGCGGCGAGGGGTCGAGCCCGGCCTCGGGCCAGCCCGCCCCATCGGCCAGCGCCAGGAGGGGATCTCGCAGGCGGAGGAGCAGGAGGCGACGGGCGCTGGGCGCCGGACTCGCGGGGCTTTCCGGAGGGGTTCGACGCGACCCCGCGATCCCGGCCAGGCGCTGGGGCGGCCCCCAGACGCGCGGCGCCCAAGCGAAGTTCGCTGAAGCTCGTTACGAAGCGCTCTGCCCAAACCGGATCGGTTTGGGCAGAACGCCGTGAGAATTGGCCGGCGCTGGGCAGCCCTGGGGACCGCCTGTTCCCCGGGCCGAGGGCCCTTTCGCCGGGCCCGCCGCGTGCCCTCGAAAACGCGCCGAGACGACGCTGCCTCGCCGGGACCCCGGCGCTGGGGAGCACTCCGGAGCAGAGTTGAGGGAGGGTTGTGGCCGGGCGCCGCCCTCCGACTTTGGGCGGCTGGGGCGCCCAGGGCTGGGGCTGGCCTCTGCGGGGAACGGAGGTTTCTCTCGCCCGAGCCTCGCTCGCAGCCCGCAGGGCACCGCGGCGCCGTGGCGGTCGGGGCCTCGGGCGCGGGACCCAGGGTTCCCAGGGGAGGCCCCGGGACAGGACCCTGACACGGAAGGCCGAGGAAGCGGCGAGGGGTCGAGCCCGGCCTCGGGCCAGCCCGGCCCCATCGGCCAGCGCCAGGGAGGGATCTCGCAGGCGGAGGAGCAGGAGGCGACGGCGCTGCCTGCGCCGGACTCGCGGGGCTTTCCGGAGGGGTTCGGACGCCGACCCGCGCGATCCCGGCCAGGCGCTGGGGCGGCCCTCAGACGCGGCGGGCGCCCGGGCGAAGTTCGCTGGAAAGCTCGTTATTCACGAAGCGCTCTGCCCAAACCGGATCGGTTTGGGCAGAACGCCGTGAGAATTGGCCGGCGCGGGCAGCCCTGGGGACCGCCTGTTCCCCGGGCCGAGGGCCCTTTCGCTGGGCCCGCCGCGTCTCGAAAACGCGCCGAGACGACGCGCCTCGCCGGGACCCCGGGCGCTGGGAGCACTCCCGAGCAGAGTTGAGGGAGGGGTTGTGGCCGGGCGCCGCCCTCCGACTTTGGGGCGGCTGGGGCGCCCAGGGCTGGGGCTGGCCTCTGCGGGGCACCGAGGTTTTCTCGCCCGAGCCTCGCTCGCAGCCCGCAGGGCACCGGCGGCGCTGGCGGTCGGTCGGGGCCTCGGGCGCTGGACCCAGGGTTCCCCAGGGGGCGGCCCCGGGAGACAGGACCCTGACACGGAAGGCCGAGGAAGCGGGCGAGGGGTTGAGCCCGGGCCTCGGGGCCAGCCCGGCCCCATCGGCCTGCGCCAGGAGGGGATCCCCGCAGGCGGAGGAGCAGGAGGCGACGGCGTCGTCTGCGTCGGACTCGCGGGGGGCTTTCCGGAGGGGTTCGGACGCGACCCCTCGCGATCCCGGGCCAGGCGCGGGGGGGGCGGCCCCCCAGACGTGCGGCGCCCGGGCGAAGTTCGCTGGAAAGCCACGAAGCGCTCTGCCCAAACCGGATCGGTTTGGGCAGAACGCCGTGAGAATTGGCCGGCGTTGGGCAGCCCTGGGGACCGCCTGTTCCCGGGCCGAGGGCCCTTTCGCTGGGCCCGCCGCGCCTCTCGAAAACGCGCCGAGACGACGCGGCCCCGCCGGGGACCCCGGCGCGGGGGAGCACTCCCGGAGCAGAGTTGAGGGAGGGGTTGTGGCCGGGCGTCGTCCTCCGACTTTTGGGGCGGCTGGGGCGCCCAGGGCTGGGGCTGGCCTCTGCGGGGGAACGGAGGTTTCTCTCGCTCCGAGCCTCGTTCGCAGCTCCGCAGGGCACCGGCGGCGCCGAGGCGGTCGTGGGCCTTGGGGCGCGGGACCCAGGGTTCCCCAGGGGGAGGCCCTGGGGGACAGGAACCTGGACACGGAAGGCCGAGGAAGCGGCGAGGGGTCGAGCCCGGGCCTCGGGGCCAGCCCGGCCCCATCGGCCAGCGCCAGGGAGGGGATCCCCGCAGGCGGAGGAGCAGGAGGCGACGGCGTCGTCTGCGTCGGACTCGCGGGGGGCTTTCCGGAGGGGTTCGGACGCGACCCCGCGCGATCCCGGGCCAGGCGCGGGGGGGCGGCCCCCCAGACGTGCGGCGCCCGAAGCGAGTTCGCTGAAAGCTCGCCATTTCACGAGCGCTCTGCCCAAACCGATCGGTTTGGGCAGAACGCTCGTGAGAATTGGCCGGCGTTGGGCAGCCCTGGGGACCGCCTGTTCCCGGGCCGAGGGCCCTTTCGCCGGGCCCGCCGCGTTCTCGAAAACGCGCCGAGACGACGCTGCCTCGCCGGGACCCCGGGCGCGGGGAGCACTCCCGAGCAGAGTTGAGGGAGGGGTTGTGGCCGGGCGCCGCCCTCCGACTTTGGGGCGGCTGGGGCGCCCAGGGCTGGGGCTGGCCTCTGCGGGGAACGGAGGTTTCTCTCGCCCGAGCCTCGCTCGCAGCTCCGCAGGGCACCGCGGCGCTGCGTGGCGGTCGGGGCCTCGGGCGCTGGACCCAGGGTTCCCAGGGGAGGCCCCGGGGACAGGACCCTGGACACGGAAGGCCGAGGAAGCGGCGAGGGGTCGAGCCCGGCCTCGGGCCAGCCCGCCCCATCGGCCAGCGCCAGGGAGGGATCTCGCAGGCGGAGGAGCAGGAGGCGACGGCGCTGCTCGCGCCGGACTCGCGGGGGCTTTCCGGAGGGGTTCGACGCGACCCGCGCGATCCCGGCCAGGCGCTGGGGCGGCCCCCAGACGCGGCGGCGCCCGGGCGAAGTTCGCTGGAAAAGCTCGGTTACCACGAAGCGCTCTGCCCAAACCGGATCGGTTTGGGCAGAACGCCGTGAGAATTGGCCGGGCGTTGGGCAGCCCTGGGGACCGCCTGTTCCCCGGGCCGAGGGCCCTTTCGCCGGGCCCGCCGCGTTCTCGAAAACGCGCCGAGACGACGCTGCCTCGCCGGGACCCCGGGCGCTGGGGAGCACTCCGGAGCAGAGTTGAGGGAGGGTTGTGGCCGGGCGCCGCCCTCCGACTTTGGGCGGCTGGGGCGCCCAGGGCTGGGGCTGGCCTCTGCGGGGAACGGAGGTTTCTCTCGCCCGAGCCTCGCTCGCAGCCCGCAGGGCACGGGCGGCGCTGTGGCGGTCTGGGGCCTCGGGGCGCGGGACCCAGGGTTCCCAGGGGAGGCCCCGGGGGACAGGACCCTGGACACAGAAGGCCGAGGAAGCGGCGAGGGGTCGAGCCCAGGCCTCGGGCCAGCCCGCCCCATCGGCCAGCGCCAGGGAGGGATCTCGCAGGCGGAGGAGCAGGAGGCGACGGCGCTGCCTGCGCCGGACTCGCTGGGGCTTTCCGGAGGGGTTCGACGCGACCCCGCGCGATCCCGGCCAGGCGCTGGGGCGGCCCCCAGACGCGGCGGCGCCCGGGCGAAGTTCGCTGGAAAGCTCGTTGCCACGAGCGCTCTGCCCAAACCGATCGGTTTGGGCAGAACGCCGTGAGAATTGGCCGGCGCTGGGCAGCCCTGGGGACCGCCTGTTCCTGGGGCCGAGGGCCCTTTCGCCGGGCCCGCCGCGTTCTCGAAAACGCGCCGAGACGACGCGGCCCCGCCGGGGACCCCAGCGCGGGGGAGCACTCCCGGAGCAGAGTTGAGGGAGGGGTTGTGGCCGGGCGTCGTCCTCCGAATTTGCGGCGGCTGGGGCGCCCAGGGCTGGGGCAGGCCTCTGCGGGGGAACGGAGGTTTCTCGCCCCGAGCCTCGCTCGCAGCTCCGCAGGGCACCGGGCGGCGCTGGCGGTCGGGGCCTCGGGCGCTGGGACCCAGGGTTCCCAGGGGAGGCCCCGGGACAGGACCCTGGACACGGAAGGCCGAGGAAGCGGCGAGGGGTCGAGCCCGGGCCTCGGGGCCAGCCCGGCCCCATCGGCCAGCGCCAGGAGGGATCTCGCAGGCGGAGGAGCAGGAGGCGACGGCGCTGCCTGCGCCGGACTCGCGGGCTTTCCGGAGGGGTTCGACGCGACCCGCGCGATCCCGGCCAGGCGCTGGGGCGGCCCCCAGACGCGGCGGCGCCCAAGCGAAGTTCGCTGAAAGCTCGTTAGCCACGAAGCGCTCTGCCCAAACCGATCGGTTTGGGCAGAACGCCGTGAGAATTGGCCGGGCGTTGGGCAGCCCTGGGGACCGCCTGTTCCCGGGCCGAGGGCCCTTTCGCCGGGGCCCGCCGCGTCTCGAAAACGCGCCGAGACGACGCGCCTCGCCGGGACCCCGGCGCGGGGAGCACTCCCGAGCAGAGTTGAGGGAGGGGTTGTGGCCGGGCGCCGCCCTCCGACTTTGGGGCGGCTGGGGCGCCCAGGGCTGGGGCTGGCCTCTGCGGGGAACGGAGGTTTCTCTCGCCCGAGCCTGCTCGCAGCTCCGCAGGGCACCGGGCGGCGCCGTGGCGGTCGGGGCCTCGGGCGCTGGACCCAGGGTTCCCAGGGGAGGCCCCGGGACAGGACCCTGGACACGGAAGGCCGAGGAAGCGGCGAGGGTCGAGCCCGGCCTCGGGCCAGCCCGCCCCATCGGCCAGCGCCAGGAGGGGATCTCGCAGGCGGAGGAGCAGGAGGCGACGGCGCTGCCTGGCGCCGGACTCGCGGGGCTTTCCCGAGGGGTTCGGACGCGACCGCCGCGATCCCGGCCAGGCGCGGGGGCGGCCCCCAGACGCGGCGGGCGCCCGGGCGAAGTTCGCTGGAAAGCTCGTTGCCACGAGCGTTCTGCCCAAACCGGGATCGGTTTGGGCAGAACGCTCGTGAGAATTGGCCGGCGTTGGGCAGCCCTGGGGACCGGCCTGTTCCC
The DNA here is from genome assembly GCA_029410595.1 of Martes flavigula. NCBI lineage: Eukaryota > Metazoa > Chordata > Mammalia > Carnivora > Mustelidae > Martes > Martes flavigula. The sequence goes on along the minus strand of JAODOS010000047.1, from coordinate 70,070 downwards.
CGGGGCCGAGGGCCCTTTCTCGCTCAGGGCCCGTCGCGGCCGCCTAGAAAATGCGCCGAGACGACGCGGCCCCGCGGGTGACCCCGGCGCGGGGGAGCACTCCCGGAGCAGAGTTGAGGGAGGGGTTGTGGCCGGGCGTCGTCCTCCGACTTTTGGGGCGGCTGGGGCGCCCAGGGCTGGGGCTGGCCTCTGCGGGGGAACGGAGGTTTCTCTCGCTCCAAGCCTCGTTCGCAGCTCCGCAGGGCACCGGCGGCGCCGTGGCGGTCGGGGGCCTCGGGCGCTGGACCCAGGGTTCCCAGGGGAGGCCCCGGGGACAGGACCCTGACACGGAAGGCCGAGGAAGCGGCGAGGGGTCGAGCCCGGCCTCGGGCCAGCCCGCCCCATCGGCCAGCGCCAGGAGGGATCTCGCAGGCGGAGGAGCAGGAGGCGACGGCGCTGCCTGCGCCGGACTCGCGGGGCTTTCCGGAGGGGTTCGACGCGACTCGCCGCGATCCCGGCCAGGCGCTGGGGCGGCCTCAGACGCGGCGGCGCCCGGCGAAGTTCGCTGGAAAGCTCGTTTCACGAAGCGCTCTGCCCAAACCGGATCGGTTTGGGCAGAACGCCGTGAGAATTGGCCGGCCTTGGGCAGCCCTGGGGACCGCCTGTTCCTCGGGCCGAGGGCCCTTTCGCTGGGCCCGCCGCGTTCCTCGAAAACGCGCCGAGACGACGCTGCCTCGCCGGGACCCCGGGCGCGGGGAGCACTCCCGGAGCAGAGTTGAGGGAGGGTTGTGGCCGGGCGCCGCCCTCCGACTTTTGGGCGGCTGGGGCGCCAGGGCTGGGGCTGGCCTCTGCGGGGAACGGAGGTTTCTCTCGCCCCGAGCCTCGCTCGCAGCTCCGCAGGGCACCGGGCGGCGCTGCGTGGCGGTCGGGGCCTCGGGCGCTGGACCCAGGGTTCCCCAAGGGGAGGCCCCGGGGGACAGGACCCTGGACACGGAAGGCCGAGGAAGCGGGCGAGGGGTCGAGCCCGGGCCTCGGGGCCAGCCCGGCCCCATCGGCCAGCGCCAGGGAGGGGATCCCCGCAGGCGGATGAGCAGGAGGCGACGGCGTCGTCTGCGTCGTACTCGCGGGGGATTTCCGGAGGGCTTCGGACGCGACCCCGCGCGATCCCGGGCCCGGCGCGGGGGGGGCGGCCCCCCAGACGTGCGGCGCCCGAAGCGAGTTCGCCGGAGTGCTCGCCACGAAGCGCTCTGCCCAAACCGGATCGGTTTGGGCAGAACGCCGTGAGAATTGGCCGGGCGCTGGCAGCCCTGGGGACCGCCTGTTCCCCGGGCCGAGGGCCCTTTCGCCGGGGCCCGCCGCGCCTCGAAAACGCGCCGAGACGACGCTGCCACGCAGGTGACCCCGGCGCGGGGGAGCACTCCCGGAGCAGAGTTGAGGGAGGGGTTGTGGCCGGGCGTCGTCCTCCGACTTTTGGGGCGGCTGGGGCGCCCATGGCTGGGGCTGGCCTCTGCGGGGGAACGGAGGTTTCTCTCGCTCCGAGCCTCGTTCGCAGCTCCGCAGGGCACCGGCGGCGCTGTGGCGGTCCGGGGCCTCGGGGCGCGGGACCCAGTGTTCCCAGGGGAGGCCCCGGGGACAGGACCCTGGACACGGAAGGCCGAGGAAGCGGCGAGGGTCGAGCCCGGCCTCGGGCCAGCCCGGCCCCATCGGCCAGCGCCAGGAGGGATCTCGCAGGCGGAGGAGCAGGAGGCGACGGCGCCGCTCGCGCCGGACTCGCTGGGGCTGTCCGGAGGGGTTCGGACGCGACTCGCCGCGATCCCGGCCAGGCGCTGGGGCGGCCCCCAGACGCGGCGGCGCCCGGGCGAAGTTCGCTGGAAAAGCTCGTTACCACGAAGCGCTCTGCCCAAACCGATCGGTTTGGGCAGAACGCCGTGAGAATTGGCCGGGCGCAGCCCTGGGGACCGCCTGTTCCTCGGGCCGAGGGCCCTTTCGCCGGGCCCGCCGCGTTCCTCGAAAACGCGCCGAGACGACGCGCCTCGCCGGGACCCCGGGCGCGGGGGAGCACTCCCGGAGCAGAGTTGAGGGAGGGGTTGTGGCCGGGCGTCGTCCTCCGACTTGTGGGGCGGCTGGGGCGCCAGGGCTGGGGCTGGCCTCTGCGGGGAACGGAGGTTTCTCTCGCCCGAGCCTCGCTCGCAGCTCCGCAGGGCACCGCGGCGCTGCGTGGCGGTCGGGGCCTCGGGCGCTGGACCCAGGGTTCCCAGGGGAGGCCCCGGGGACAGGACCCTGACACGGAAGGCCGAGGAAGCGGGCGAGGGTCGAGCCCGGCCTCGGGCCAGCCCGCCCCATCGGCCAGCGCCAGGGAGGGATCTCGCAGGCGGAGGAGCAGGAGGCGACGGCGCTGCCTGCGCCGGACTCGCGGGGCTTTCCGGAGGGGTTCGACGCGACCCCGCCGCGATCCCGGCCAGGCGCTGGGGCGGCCCTCAGACGCGGCGGCGCCCAAGCGAAGTTCGCTGGAGCTCGTTTCACGAAGCTCTGCCCAAACCGATCGGTTTGGGCAGAACGCCGTGAGAATTGGCCGGGCGCTGGGCAGCCCTGGGGACCGCCTGTTCCCCGGGCCGAGGGCCCTTTCTCGGGCCCGTCATGCCCTCGAAAACGCGCCGAGACGACGCTGCCTCGCCGGGACCCCGGGCGCGGGGAGCACTCCGGAGCAGAGTTGAGGGAGGGGTTGTGGCCGGGCGCCGCCCTCCGACTTTGGGCGGCTGGGGCGCCCAGGGCTGGGGCTGGCCTCTGCGGGGAACGGAGGTTTCTCTCGCCCGAGCCTCGCTCGCAGCTCCGCAGGGCACCGCGGCGCCGTGGCGGTCGGGGGCCTCGGGCGCTGGACCCAGGGTTCCCAGGGGAGGCCCCGGGACAGGACCCTGACACGGAAGGCCGAGGAAGCGGCGAGGGGTCGAGCCCGGCCTCGGGCCAGCCCGCCCCATCGGCCAGCGCCAGGGAGGGATCTCGCAGGCGGAGGAGCAGGAGGCGACGGCGCTGCCTGCGCCGGACTCGCGGGGCTTTCCGGAGGGGTTCGACGCGACCCGCGCGATCCCGGCCAGGCGCTGGGGCGGCCCCCAGACGCGCGGCGCCCGGGCGAAGTTCGCTGGAAAGCTCGCCAATTCACGAAGGCTCTGCCCAAACCGGATCGGTTTGGGCAGAACGCCGTGAGAATTGGCCGGGCGTTGGGCAGCCCTGGGGACCGCCTGTTCCCGGGGCCGAGGGCCCTTTCGCTGGGCCCGCCGCGTCTCGAAAACGCGCCGAGACGACGCGCCTCGCCGGGACCCCGGGCGCGGGGAGCACTCCGGAGCAGAGTTGAGGGAGGGGTTGTGGCCGGGCGCCGCCCTCCGACTTTGGGGCGGCTGGGGCGCCCAGGGCGGGGGCTGGCCTCTGCGGGGAACGGAGGTTTCTCTCGCCCGAGCCTCGCTCGCAGCTCCGCAGGGCACCGGCGGCGCCGTGGCGGTCGGGGCCTCGGGCGCTGGACTCAGGGTTCCCAGGGGAGGCCCCGGGGACAGGACCCTGGACACGGAAGGCCGAGGAAGCGGGCGAGGGTCGAGCCCGGCCTCGGGCCAGCCCGCCCCATCGGCCAGCGCCAGGGAGGGATCTCGCAGGCGGAGGAGCAGGAGGCGACGGCGCTGCCTGCGCCGGACTCGGGGCTTTCCGGAGGGGTTCGACGCCGACCCGCCGCGATCCCGGCCAGGCGCTGGGGCGGCCCCCAGACGCGGCGGCGCCCGGGCGAAGTTCGCTGGAGGTGCCGTTGCCACGAAGCGCTCTGCCCAAACCGATCGGTTTGGGCAGAACGCCGTGAGAATTGGCCGGCGCTGGGCAGCCCTGGGGACCGCCTGTTCCTCGGGCCGAGGGCCCTTTCGCCGGGCCCGCCGCGTCTCGAAAACGCGCCGAGACGACGCGCCTCGCCGGGACCCCGGGCGCGGGGAGCACTCCCGGAGCAGAGTTGAGGGAGGGTTGTGGCCGGGCGCCGCCCTCCGACTTTGGGGCGGCTGGGGCGCCAGGGCTGGGGCTGGCCTCTGCGGGGAACGGAGGTTTCTCTCGCCCGAGCCTCGCTCGCAGCTCCGCAGGGCACCGGGCGGCGCCGTGGCGGTCGGGGCCTCGGGCGCTGGACTCAGGGTTCCCAGGGGAGGCCCCGGGGACAGGACCCTGACACGGAAGGCCGAGGAAGCGGCGAGGGGTCGAGCCCGGCCTCGGGCCAGCCCGCCCCATCGGCCAGCGCCAGGGAGGGATCTCGCAGGCGGAGGAGCAGGAGGCGACGGCGCCGCCTGCGCCGGACTCGCGGGGCTTTCCGGAGGGGTTCGACGCGACCCGCGCGATCCCGGCCAGGCGCTGGGGCGGCCCCCAGACGCGGCGGCGCCCGGCGAAGTTCGCTGAAGCTGCCGCCATTCACGAGCGCTCTGCCCAAACCGGATCGGTTTGGGCAGAACGCCGTGAGAATTGGCCGGGCGTTGGGCAGCCCTGGGGACCGCCTGTTCCCCGGGCCGAGGGCCCTTTCGCCGGGCCCGCCGCGCTCTCGAAAACGCGCCGAGACGACGCTGCCTCGCCGGGACCCCGGGCGCGGGGAGCACTCCCGGAGCAGAGTTGAGGGAGGGGTTGTGGCCGGGCGCCGCCCTCCGACTTTGGGCGGCTGGGGCGCCCAGGGCTGGGGCTGGCCTCTGCGGGGAACGGAGGTTTCTCTCGCCCGAGCCTCGCTCGCAGCTCCGCAGGGCACCGGGCGGCGCTGTGGCGGTCCGGGGCCTCGGGCGCTGGACCCAGGGTTCCCAGGGGAGGCCCCGGGGACAGGACCCTGGACACGGAAGGCCGAGGAAGCGGCGAGGGTCGAGCCCGGCCTCGGGCCAGCCCGCCCCATCGGCCAGCGCCAGGGAGGGATCTCGCAGGCGGAGGAGCAGGAGGCGACGGCGCTGCCTCGCGCCGGACTCGCGGGGGTCTTTCCGGAGGGGTTCGGACGCGACCGCCGCGATCCCGGCCAGGCGCTGGGGCGGCCCCCAGACGCGCGGCGCCCGGCGAAGTTCGCTGGAAAGCTCGTTACACGAGCGCTCTGCCCAAACCGGATCGGTTTGGGCAGAACGCCGTGAGAATTGGCCGGGCGCTGGCAGCCCTGGGGACCGCCTGTTCCCGGGCCGAGGGCCCTTTCGCCGGGCCCGCCGCGTCCTCGAAAACGCGCCGAGACGACGCGCTCGCCGGGGCGCCAGGCGCGGGGGAGCACTCCCGGAGCAGAGTTGAGGGAGGGGTTGTGGCCGGGCGTCGTCCTCCGAATTTGCGGCGGCTGGGGCGCCCAGGGCTGGGGCTGGCCTCTGCGGGGGAACGGAGGTTTCTCTCGCTCCGAGCCTCGTTCGCAGCTCCGCAGGGCACCGGCGGCGCCGTGGCGGTCGGGGGCCTCGGGGCGCTGGACCCAGGGTTCACCACGGGGAGGCCCCGGGGACAGGACCCTGACACGGAAGGCCGAGGAAGCGGCGAGGGTCGAGCCCGGCCTCGGGCCAGCCCGCCCCATCGGCCAGCGCCAGGGAGGGATCTCGCAGGCGGAGGAGCAGGAGGCGACGGCGCTGCCTCGCGCCGGACTCGGGGGGCTTTCCGGAGGGGTTCGGACGCGACCCCTCGCGATCCCGTGCCAGGCGCTGGGGCGGCCTCAGACGCGCGGCGCCCGGGCGAAGTTCGCTGGAGTGCTCGTTATCACGAGCGCTCTGCCCAAACCGATCGGTTTGGGCAGAACGCCGTGAGAATTGGCCGGGCGTTGGGCAGCCCTGGGGACCGCCTGTTCCTCGGGCCGAGGGCCCTTTCGCCGGGCCCGCCGCTGCCTCGAAAACGCGCCGAGACGACGCGGCCCCGCCGGGGACCCCGGCGCGGGGGAGCACTCCCGGAGCAGAGTTGAGGGAGGGGTTGTGGCCGGGCGTCGTCCTCCGACTATTGGGGCGGCTGGGGCGCCCAGGGCTGGGGCTGGCCTCTGCGGGGGAACGGAGGTTTCTCTCGCTCCGAGCCTCGTTCGCAGCTCCGCAGGGCACCGGCGGTGCCGTGGCGGTCGGGGGCCTCGGGGCGCGGGACTCAGGGTTCCCCAGGGGGAGGCCCCGGGGGACAGGACCCTGGACACGGAAGGCCGTGGAAGCGGGCGAGGGGTCGAGCCCGGGCTTCGGGGCCAGCCCGGCCCCATCGGCCAGCGCCAGGGCGGGGATCCCAGCAGGCGGAGGAGCAGGAGGCGACAGCGTCGTCTGCGTCGGACTCGCGGGGGGCTTTCCGGAGGGGTTCGGACGCGACCCCGCGCGATCCCGGGCCAGGCGCGGGGGGGGCGGCCCCCAGACGCGGCGGCGCCCGGGCGAAGTTCGCTGGAGTGCTCGTGCCACGAAGCGCTCTGCCCAAACCGGATCGGTTTGGGCAGAACGCCGTGAGAATTGGCCGGCGCTGGGCAGCCCTGGGGACCGCCTGTTCCCCGGGCCGAGGGCCCTTTCGCCGGGGCCCGCCGCTGCCTCGAAAACGCGCCGAGACGACGCTGCCCCGCCGGGACCCCGGGCGCGGGGAGCACTCCCGGAGCAGAGTTGAGGGAGGGGTTGTGGCCGGGCGCCCTCCGACTTTGGGGCGGCTGGGGCGCCCAGGGCTGGGGCTGGCCTCTGCGGGGAACGGAGGTTTCTCTCGCCCGAGCCTCGCTCGCAGCTCCGCAGGGCACCGCGGCGCTGCGTGGCGGTCGGGGCCTCGGGCGCTGGACTCAGGGTTCCCAGGGGAGGCCCCGGGGACAGGACCCTGACACGGAAGGCCGAGGAAGCGGGCGAGGGGTCGAGCCCGGCCTCGGGCCAGCCCGCCCCATCGGCCAGCGCCAGGGAGGGATCTCGCAGGCGGAGGAGCAGGAGGCGACGGCGCCGCCTCGCGCCGGACTCGGGGGCTTTCCCGAGGGGTTCGGACGCGACCCCCGCGATCCCGGCCAGGCGCTGGGGCGGCCCTCAGACGCGCGGCGCCCGGGCGAAGTTCGCTGGAAAGCTGCCATTTTCACGAAGCGCTCTGCCCAAACCGGATCGGTTTGGGCAGAACGCCGTGAGAATTGGCCGGGCGCTGGGCAGCCCTGGGGACCGCCTGTTCCTCGGGCCGAGGGCCCTTTCGCCGGGCCCGCCGCGCCTCGAAAACGCGCCGAGACGACGCTGCCTCGCCGGGACCCCGGGCGCTGGGAGCACTCCGGAGCAGAGTTGAGGGAGGGGTTGTGGCCGGGCGCCGCCCTCCGACTATTGGGGCGGCTGGGGCGCCCAGGGCTGGGGCTGGCCTCTGCGGGGAACGGAGGTTTCTCTCGCCCGAGCCTCGCTCGCAGCTCCGCAGGGCACCGGGCGGCGCCGTGGCGGTCGGGGCCTCGGGCGCTGGACTCAGGGTTCCCAGGGGAGGCCCCGGGGACAGGACCCTGACACGGAAGGCCGAGGAAGCGGCGAGGGTCGAGCCCGGCCTCGGGCCAGCCCGCCCCATCGGCCAGCGCCAGGAGGGATCTCGCAGGCGGAGGAGCAGGAGGCGACGGCGCTGCCTGCGCCGACTCGCGGGGCTTTCCGGAGGGGTTCGAACGCGACCCCGCGCGATCCCCGGCCAGGCGCTGGGGCGGCCCCAGACGCGCGGGCGCCCGGGCGAAGTTCGCTGGAAGCTCGTTGCCACGAAGCGCTCTGCCCAAACCGATCGGTTTGGGCAGAACGCCGTGAGAATTGGCCGGGCGCAGCCCTGGGGACCGCCTGTTCCTCGGGCCGAGGGCCCTTTCGCCGGGGCCCGCCGCTGCCTCGAAAACGCGCCGAGACGACGCTGCCTCGCCGGGACCCCGGGCGCTGGGAGCACTCCCGGAGCAGAGTTGAGGGAGGGGTTGTGGCCGGGCGTCGTCCTCCGACTTTTGGGGCGGCTGGGGCGCCCAGGGCTGGGGCTGGCCTCTGCTGGGGAACGGAGGTTTCTCTCGCTCCGAGCCTCGTTCGCAGCTCCGCAGGGCACCGGCGGCGCCGTGGCGGTCGGGGGCCTCGGGGCGCGGGACGCAGTGTTCCCCAGGGGGAGGCCCCGGGGGACAGGACCCTGGACACGGAAGGCCGAGGAAGCGGGCGAGGGGTCGAGCCCGGGCCTCGGGGCCCGCCCGGCCCCAACGGCCCGCGCCCGGGCGGGGATCCCCCCAGGCGGCGGAGCCGGAGGCGACGGCGTCGGCTGCGTCGGACTCGCGGGGGGCTTTCCGGAGGGGTTCGGACGCGACCCCGCGCGATCCCGGGCCAGGCGCAGGGGCGGCCCCCAGACGTGCGGCGCCCGGGCGAAGTTCGCTGGAAAGCTCGTTGCCACGAAGCGCTCTGCCCAAACCGGATCGGTTTGGGCAGAACGCCGTGAGAATTGGCCGGGCGCTGGGCAGCCCTGGGGACCGCCTGTTCCCCGGGCCGAGGGCCCTTTCGCTGGGCCCGCCGCGTCTCGAAAACGCGCCGAGACGACGCGGCCCCGCCGGGGACCCCGGCGCGGGGGAGCACTCCCGGAGCAGAGTTGAGGGAGGGGTTGTGGCCGGGCGTCGTCCTCCGACTATTGGGGCGGCTGGGGCGCCCAGGGCTGGGGCTGGCCTCTGCGGGGGAACGGAGGTTTCTCTCGCTCCGAGCCTCGTTCGCAGCTCCGCAGGGCACCGGCGGCGCCGTGGCGGTCGGGGGCCTCGGGGCACGGGACTCAGGGTTCCCCAGGGGGCGGCCCCGGGGGACAGGACCCTGGACACAGAAGGCCGACGAAGCGGCGAGGGGTCGAGCCCGGGCCTCGGGGCCAGACCGGCCCCATCGGCCAGCGCCAGGGAGGGGATCCCCGCAGGCGGAGGAGCAGGAGGCGACGGCGTCGTCTGCGTCGGACTCGCGGGGGGCTTTCCGGAGGGGTTCGGACGCGACCCCGCGCGATCCCGGGCCAGGCGCGGGGGCGGCCTCAGACGCGGCGGCGCCCGGGCGAAGTTCGCTGGAAAGCTCGTTACCACGAAGCTCTGCCCAAACCGATCGGTTTGGGCTGAACGCTCGTGAGAATTGGCCGGCGTTGGGCAGCCCTGGGGACCGCCTGTTCCCCGGGCCGAGGGCCCTTTCGCCGGGCCCGCCGCGTTCCTCGAAAACGCGCCGAGACGACGCGGCCCCACCGGGGACCCCGGCGCGGGGGAGCACTCCCGGAGCAGAGTTGAGGGAGGGGTTGTGGCCGGGCGTCGTCCTCCGACATTTGGGGCGGCTGGGGCGCCCAGGGCTGGGGCTGGCCTCTGCGGGGGAACGGAGGTTTCTCTCGCTCCGAGCCTCGTTCGCAGCTCCGCAGGGCACCGGCGGCGCCGTGGCGGTCTGGGTCCTCGGGACGGCGGACTAAGGGTTCCCCAGGGGGAGGCCCCGGGGGACAGGACCCTGGACACGGAAGGCCGAGGAAGCGGGCGAGGGGTCGAGCCCGGGCCTCGGGGCCAGCCCGGCCCCATCGGCCAGCGCCCGGGAGGGATCTCGCAGGCGGAGGAGCAGGAGGCGACGGCGCTGCCTGCGCCGGACTCGCGGGGCTTTCCGGAGGGGTTCGACGCGACCCCGCGATCCCGGCCAGGCGCTGGGGCGGCCTCAGACGCGGCGGCGCCCGGCGAAGTTCGCTGGAAGCTCGTTACGCCACGAAGCGCTCTGCCCAAACCGATCGGTTTGGGCAGAACGCCGTGAGAATTGGCCGGGCGTTGGGCAGCCCTGGGGACCGCCTGTTCCCGGGCCGAGGGCCCTTTCGCTGGGCCCGCCGCGCCTCGAAAACGCGCCGAGACGACGCGCCTCGCCGGGACCCCGGCGCGGGGAGCACTCCCGAGCAGAGTTGAGGGAGGGGTTGTGGCCGGGCGCCGCCCTCCGACTTTGGGGCGGCTGGGGCGCCAGGGCTGGGGCTGGCCTCTGCGGGGAACGGAGGTTTCTCTCGCCCGAGCCTCGCTCGCAGCTCCGCAGGGCACCGCGGCGCTGCGTGGCGGTCGGGGGCCTCGGGCTGGGACTCAGGGTTCCCAGGGGAGGCCCCGGGGACAGGACCCTGGACACAGAATGCCGAGGAAGCGGCGAGGGGTCGAGCCCGGGCCTCGGGGCCAGCCCGGCCCCATCGGCCAGCGCCAGGGAGGGGATCCCCGCAGGCGGAGGAGCAGGAGGCGACGGCGCTGCCTGCGCCGGACTCGGGGGCTTTCCGGAGGGGTTCGACGCGACCCGCGATCCCGGCCAGGCGCTGGGGCGGCCCCCAGACGGCGGGCGCCCGGGCGAAGTTCGCTGGAGGTGCCGCCACGAGCGCTCTGCCCAAACCGGATCGGTTTGGGCAGAACGCCGTGAGAATTGGCCGGCGCTGGGCAGCCCTGGGGACCGCCTGTTCCCCGGGCCGAGGGCCCTTTCGCTGGGCCCGCCGCGTCTCTCGAAAACGCGCCGAGACGACGCTGCCTCGCCGGGACCCCGGGCGCTGGGGAGCACTCCGGAGCAGAGTTGAGGGAGGGGTTGTGGCCGGGCGCCGCCCTCCGACTTTGGGCGGCTGGGGCGCCAGGGCTGGGGCTGGCCTCTGCGGGGAACGGAGGTTTCTCTCGCCCGAGCCTCGCTCGCAGCTCCGCAGGGCACCGCGGCGCTGCGTGGCGGTCGGGGGCCTCGGGCGCTGGACTCAGGGTTCCCAGGGGAGGCCCCGGGGACAGGACCCTGACACGGAAGGCCGAGGAAGCGGCGAGGGGTCGAGCCCGGCCTCGGGCCAGCCCGCCCCATCGGCCAGCGCCAGGGAGGGGATCCCCGCAGGCGGAGGAGCAGGAGGCGACGGCGCTGCCTGCGCCGGACTCGCGGGGCTTTCCGGAGGGGTTCGACGCCGACCCCGCGATCCCGGCCAGGCGCGGGGGCGGCCCCAGACGCGGCGGCGCCCGGGCGAAGTTCGCTGGAAAGTGCGTTGAGCCACGAAGCGCTCTGCCCAAACCGGATCGGTTTGGGCAGAACGCCGTGAGAATTGGCCGGCGCTGGGCAGCCCTGGGGACCGCCTGTTCCCCGGGCCGAGGGCCCTTTCGCCGGGCCCGCCGCGTTCCTCGAAAACGCGCCGAGACGACGCTGCCTCGCCGGGACCCCGGGCGCGGGGAGCACTCCCGAGCAGAGTTGAGGGAGGGGTTGTGGCCGGGCGTCGTCCTCCGACTTTTGGCGGCTGGGGCGCCCAGGGCTGGGGCTGGCCTCTGCGGGGGAACGGAGGTTTCTCTCGCTCCGAGCCTCGTTCGCAGCTCCGCAGGGCAGCGCGGCGCCGTGGCGGTCGGGGCCTCGGGCGCTGGACTCAGGGTTCCCAGGGGAGGCCCCGGGGACAGGACCCTGGACACGGAAGGCCGAGGAAGCGGGCGAGGGTTCGAGCCCGGGCCTCGGGGCCAGCCCGGCCCCATCGGCCAGCGCCAGGGAGGGGATCCCCGCAGGCGGAGGAGCAGGAGGCGACGGCGTCCTCTGCGTCGGACTCGCGGGGGGCTTTCCGGAGGGGTTCGGACGCGACCCCGCGCGATCCCGGGCCAGGCGCGGGGGCGGCCCTCAGACGCGGCGGCGCCCGGGCGAAGTTCGCTGAAGTGCTCGTTGCCATTTAGCGCTCTGCCCAAACCGATCGGTTTGGGCAGAACGCCGTGAGAATTGGCCGGCGCTGGGCAGCCCTGGGGACCGCCTGTTCCCGGGCCGAGGGCCCTTTCGCTGGGGCCCGCTGCCCTCGGAGAACGCGCCGAGACGACGCGGCCCCGCCGGGGACCCCGGCGCGGGGGAGCACTCCCGGAGCAGAGTTGAGGGAGGGGTTGTGGCCGGGCGTCGTCCTCCGACTTTTGGGGCGGCTGGGGCGCCCAGGGCTGGGGCTGGCCTCTGCGGGGGAACGGAGGTTTCTCTCGCTCCGAGCCTCGTTCGCAGCTCCGCAGGGCACCGGCGGCGCCGTGGCGGTCGGGGGCCTCGGGGCGGGGGACTCAGGGTTCCCCAGGGGGAGGCCCCGGGGGACAGGACCCTGGACACGGAAGGCCGAGGAAGCGGGCGAGGGGTCGAGCCCGGGCCTCGGGGCCAGCCCGGCCCCATCGGCCAGCGCCAGGGATTGGATCCCCGCAGGCGGAGGAGCAGGAGGCGACGGCGTCGTCTGCGTCGGACTCGCGGGGGGCTTTCCGGAGGGGTTCGGACGCGACCCCGCGCGATCCCGGGCCAGGCGCGGGTGGGGCGGCCCCAGACGCGGCGGCGCCCAAGCGAAGTTCGCTGGAAGGTGCCTGCCACGAAGCTCTGCCCAAACCGGGATCGGTTTGGGCAGAACGCTCGTGAGAATTGGCCGGCGTTGGGCAGCCCTGGGGACCGGCCTGTTCCCCGGGGCCGAGGGCCCTTTCTCGCTCGGGGCCCGTCGCGGCCCTCCGGAAAACGCGCCGAGACGACGCGGCCCCGCCGGGGACCCCGGCGCGGGGGAGCACTCCCGGAGCAGAGTTGAGGGAGGGGTTGTGGCCGGGCGTCGTCCTCCGACTTTTGGGGCGGCTGGGGCGCCCAGGGCTGGGGCTGGCCTCTGCGGGGGAACGGAGGTTTCTCTCGCACCGAGCCTCGTGCGCAGCTCCACAGGGCACCGGCGGCGCCGTGGCGGTCGGGGGCCTCGGGGCGCGGGACTCAGGGTTCCCAGGGGAGGCCCCGGGGACAGGACCCTGACACGGAAGGCCGAGGAAGCGGGCGAGGGTCGAGCCCGGCCTCGGGCCAGCCCGCCCCATCGGCCAGCGCCAGGGAGGGATCTCGCAGGCGGAGGAGCAGGAGGCGACGGCGCTGCCTGCGCCGGACTCGCGGGGGCTTTCCGAGGGGTTCGACGCGACCCCGCGCGATCCCGGCCAGGCGCTGGGGCGGCCCCCAGACGGCGGGCGCCCGGGCGAAGTTCGCTGGAGCTGCCACGAAGCGCTCTGCCCAAACCGGCTCGGTTTGGGCAGAACGCTCGTGAGATTTGGCCGGCGTTGGGCAGCCCTGGGGACCGGCCTGTTCCCCGGGGCCGAGGGCCCTTTCGCTGGGCCCGCCGCGTCTCTCGAAAACGCGCCGAGACGACGCGGCCCCGCCGGGGGCCCCGGCGCGGGGGAGCACTCCCGGAGCAGAGTTGAGGGAGGGGTTGTGGCCGGGCGTCGTCCTCCGACCTTTGGGGCGGCTGGGGCGCCCAGGGCTGGGGCTGGCCTCTGCGGGGGAACGGAGGTTTCTCTCGCCCGAGCCTCGCTCGCAGCTCCGCAGGGCACCGGGCGGCGCCGTGGCGGTCGGGGCCTCGGGCGCTGGACTCAGGGTTCCCAGGGGAGGCCCCGGGGACAGGACCCTGACACGGAAGGCCGAGGAAGCGGCGAGGGGTCGAGCCCGGCCTCGGGCCAGCCCGCCCCATCGGCCAGCGCCAGGAGGGGATCTCGCAGGCGGAGGAGCAGGAGGCGACGGCGCTGCCTGGCGCCGGACTCGCTGGGGCTTTCCGGAGGGGTTCGACGCGACCCGCGCGATCCCGGCCAGGCGCGGGGGGCGGCCCCCAGACGCGGCGGCGCGCCCGGGCGAAGTTCGCTGGAGCTCGTTACCACGAGCGCTCTGCCCAAACCGGATCGGTTTGGGCAGAACGCCGTGAGAATTGGCCGTCGTTGGGCAGCCCTGGGGACCGCCTGTTCCCGGGCCGAGGGCCCTTTCGCCGGGGCCCGCCGCGCCTCGAAAACGCGCCGAGACGACGCGCCTCGCCGGGACCCCGGGCGCTGGGGAGCACTCCCGAGCAGAGATGAGGGAGGGGTTGTGGCCGGGCGCCGCCCTCCGACTTTGGGCGGCTGGGGCGCCCAGGGCTGGGGCTGGCCTCTGCGGGGAACGGAGGTTTCTCTCGCCCGAGCCTCGCTCGCAGCTCCGCAGGGCACCGGGCGGCGCTGGCGGTCGGGGGCCTCGGGCGCTGGACTCAGGGTTCCCCAGGGGGAGGCCCCGGAGGACAGGACCCTGGACACGGAAGGCCGAGGAAGCGGGCGAGGGGTCGAGCCCGGGCCTCGGGGCCAGCCCGTCCCCATCGGCCAGCGCCAGGGAGGGGATTCCCGCAGGCGGAGTAGCAGGAGGCGACGGCGTTGTCTGCGTCGGACTCGCGGGGGGCTTTCCGGAGGGGTTCGGACGCGACCCCGCGCGATCCCCAGCCAGGCGCTGGGGCGGCCCCAGACGCGGCGGCGCCCAAGCGAAGTTCGCTGGAGTGCTCGCCACGAAGCGCTCTGCCCAAACCGGATCGGTTTGGGCAGAACGCCGTGAGAATTGGCCGGGCGTTGGGCAGCCCTGGGGACCGCCTGTTCCCCGGGCCGAGGGCCCTTTCGCCGGGGCCCGCCGCGTCTCGGAAAACGCGCCGAGACGACGCGGCCCCGCCGGGGACCCCGGCGCGGGGGAGCCCTCCCGGAGCAGGGGGGCGGGCGGGGTGGTGGCCGGGCGGCGTCCTCCGCCGGTTGGGGCGGCGGGGGCGCCCAGGGCGGGGGCGGGCCTCTGCGGGGGACCGGAGGGTTCTGTCGCGCCGAGCGTTGGTGGCGGCTCCGCAGGGCACCGGCGGCGCCGTGGCGGTCGGGGCCTCGGGGCGCGGGACTCAGGGTTCCCCAGGGGGAGGCCCCGGGGGACAGGACCCTGGACACGGAAGGCCGAGGAAGCGGGCGAGGGGTCGAGCCCGGGCCTCGGGGCCAGCCCGGCCCCATCGGCCAGCGCCAGGGAGGGGATCCCCGCAGGCGGAGGAGCAGGAGGCGACCGCGTCGTCTGCGTCGGACACGCGGGGGGCTTTCCGGAGGGGTTCGGACGCGACCCCGCACGATCCCTGGCCCGGCGCTGGGGCGGCCCCCAGACGCGCGGCGCCCAAGCGAAGTTCGCTGGAAAAGCTCGTTACCATTTCACGAGCGTTCTGCCCAAACCGGGATCGGTTTGGGCAGAACGCTCGTGAGAATTGGCCGGCGGTGGGCCGCCCGGGGGACCGGCCGGTTCCCCGGGGCCGAGGGCCCGTTCGCTGGGCCCGCCGCTGCCCTGAAATCGCGCCGAGACGACGCGGCCCCGCCGGGGACCCCGGCGCGGGGGAGCACTCCCGGATCAGAGTTGAGGGAGGTGTTGTGGCCGGGCGTCGTCCTCCGACTTTTGGGGCGGCTGGGGCGCCCAGGGCTGGGGCTGGCCTCTGCGGGGGAACGGAGGTTTCTCTCGCTCCGAGCCTCGTTCGCAGCTCCGCAGGGCACCGGCGGCGCTGTGGCGGTCTGGGGCCTCGGGGCGCGGGACCCAGGGTTCCCCATGGGGAGACCCCGGGGGACAGGACCCTGGACACGGAAGGCCGAGGAAGCGGGCGAGGGGTCGAGCCCGGGCCTCGGGGCCAGCCCGGCCCCATCGGCCAGCGCCAGGGAGGGGATCCCCGCAGGCGGAGGAGCAGGAGGCGACGGCGTCGTCTGCGTCGGACTCGCGGGGGGCTTTCCGGAGGGGTTCGGACGCGACCCCGCGCGATCCCGGGCCAGGCGCGGGGGGGGCGGCCCCCCAGACGTGCGGCGCCCGAAGCGAGTTCGCCGGTAAGCTCGTTACCACGAAGCGCTCTGCCCAAACCGGCACCGGGTTGGGCAGAACGCTCGTGAGAATTGGCCGGCGTTGGGCAGCCCCGGGGATGGCCTGGTCCCCCGGGCCCAGGGCCCTTTCGCCGGGCCCGCCGCGTTCCTCGAAAACGCGCCGAGACGACGCGACCCCGCCGGGGACGCCGGCGCGGGGGAGCACTCCCGCAGAGTTGAGGGGGGGTTGTGGCCGGGCGTCGTCCTCCGACTATTGGGGCGGCTAGGGCGCCCAGGGCTGGGACTGGCCTCTGCGGGGAAACGGAGGTTTCTCTCGCTCCGAGCCTCGTTCGCAGCTCCGCAGGGCACCGGCGGCGCCGTGGCGGTCGGGGGCCTCGGGGCGCGGGACTCAGGGTTCCCCAGGGGGAGGCCCCGGGGGACAGGACCCTGGACACGGAAGGCCGAGGAAGCAGGCGAGGGGTCGAGCCCGGGCCACGGGGCCAGCCCGGCCCCATCGGCCAGCGCCAGGGAGGGGGTCCTCGCAGGCGGAGGAGCAGGAGGCGACGGCGCTGCCTGCGCCGGACTCGCGGGGGCTTTCCGGAGGGGTTCGACGCGACCCGCGCGATCCCGGCCAGGCGCTGGGGCGGCCTCAGACGCGGCGGCGCCCGGCGAAGTTCGCTGAAGCTCGCCAATTCTCACGAGCGTTCTGCCCAAACCGGGATCGGTTTGGGCAGTATGCTCGTGAGAATTGGTCGGCGTTGGGCAGCCCCGGGGACCGGCATGTTCCCCGGGGCCGAGGGCCCTTTCTCGCCCGGGGCCCGTCGCGGCCCCCCGGAAAACACGCCGAGACGACGCGGCCCCGCCGGGAACCCCGGCGCGGGGGAGCACTCCCGCAGCAGAGTTGAGGGAGGGGTTGTGGCCGGGCGTCGTCCTCCGACTTTTGGGGCGGCTGGGGCGCCCAGGGCTGGGGCTGGCCTCTGCGGGGGAACGGAGGTTTCTCTCGCTCCGAGCCTTGTTCGCAGCTCCGCAGGGCACCGGCGGCGCCGTGGCGGTCGGGGGCCTCGGGGCGCGGGACTCAGGGTTCCCCAGGGGGAGGCCCCGGGGGACAGGACCCTGGACACGGAAGGCCGAGGAAGCGGGCGAGGGGTCGAGCCCGGGCCTCGGGGCCAGCCCGGCCCCATCGGCCAGCGCCAGGGAGGGATCTCGCAGGCGGAGGCGCAGGAGGCGACGGCGTCGTGTGCGTCGGACTCGCGGGGGGCTTTCCGGAGGGGTTCGGACGCGACCCCGCGCGATCCCGGCCAGGCGCTGGGGCGGCCCCCAGACGCGGCGGCGCCCGGCGAAGTTCGCTGGAAGGTGCCGCCACGCCACGAAGCGTTTCGCCCAAACCGGATCGGTTTGGGCAGAACGCCGTGAGAATTGGCCGGGCGTTGGGCAGCCCTGGGGACCGCCTGTTCCTCGGGCCGAGGGCCCTTTCGCTGGGCCCGCCGCGTCTCTCGAAAACGCGCCGAGACGACGCTGCCTCGCCGGGACCCCGGGCGCGGGGAGCACTCCGGAGCAGAGTTGAGGGAGGGGTTGTGGCCGGGCGCCGCCCTCCGACTTTGGGCGGCTGGGGCGCCCAGGGCTGGGGCTGGCCTCTGCGGGGAACGGAGGTTTCTCTCGCCCGAGCCTCGCTCGCAGCTCCGCAGGGCACCGCGGCGCCGTGGCGGTCGGGGCCTCGGGCGCTGGACTCAGGGTTCCCAGGGGGAGGCCCCGGGGACAGGACCCTGGACACGGAAGGCCGAGGAAGCGGGCGAGGGGTCGAGCCCGGGCCTCGGGGCCAGCCCGGCCCCATCGGCCAGCGCCAGGGAGGGGATCCCCGCAGGCGGAGGAGCAGGAGGCGACGGCGTCGTCTGCGTCGGACTCGCGGGGGGCTTTCCGGAGGGGTTCGGACGCGACCCCGCGCGATCCCGGGCCAGGCGCGGGGGGGGCGGCCCCCCAGACGTGCGGCGCCCGAAGCGAGTTCGCCGGAGCTCGCCATTCACGAGCGCTCTGCCCAAACCGATCGGTTTGGGCAGAACGCCGTGAGAATTGGCCGGGCGCTGGGCAGCCCTGGGGACCGCCTGTTCCCGGGCCGAGGGCCCTTTCTCGCTGGGCCCGCCGCGCCTCGAAAACGCGCCGAGACGACGCGGCCCCGCCGGGGACCCCGGCGCGGGGAGCACTCCGGAGCAGAGTTGAGGGAGGGTTGTGGCCGGGCGTCGTCCTCCGACTTTTGGGGCGGCTGGGGCGCCCAGGGCTGGGGCTGGCCTCTGCGGGGGAACGGAGGTTTCTCTCGCTCCGAGCCTCGTTCGCAGCTCCGCAGGGCACCGGCGGCGCCGTGGCGGTCCGGGTCCTCGGGACGGCGGACTCAGGGTTCCCCAGGGGGAGGCCCCGGGGGACAGGACCCTGGACACGGAAGGCCGAGGAAGCGGCGAGGGGTCGAGCCCGGGCCTCGGGGCCAGCCCGGCCCCATCGGCCAGCGCCAGGGAGGGGATCCCCGCAGGCGGAGGAGCAGGAGGCGACGGCGGCGTCTGCGTCGGACTCGCGGGGGGCTTTCCGGAGGGGTTCGGACGCGACCCCGCGCGATCCCGGCCAGGCGCGGGGGGGGCGGCCCCCCAGACGTGCGGCGCCCGGCGAAGTTCGCTGGTTGCCGCCACGAGCGTTCTGCCCAAACCGGGATCGGTTTGGGCAGAACGCTCGTGAGAATTGGCCGGCGTTGGGCAGCCCTGGGGACCGGCCTGTTCCCCGGGGCCGAGGGCCCTTTCTCGCTCGGGGCCCGTCGCGGCCCCCCGGAAAACGCGCCGAGACGACGCGGCCCCGCCGGGGACCCCGGCGCGGGGGAGCACTCCCGGAGCAGAGTTGAGGGAGGGGTTGTGGCCGGGCGTCGTCCTCCGACTTTTGGGGCGGCTGGGGCGCCCAGGGCTGGGGCTGGCCTCTGCGGGGGAACGGAGGTTTCTCTCGCTCCGAGCCTCGTTCGCAGCTCCGCAGGGCACCGGCGGCGCCGTGGCGGTCGGGGGCCTCGGGGCGCGGGACTCAGGGTTCCGCAGGGGGAGGCCCCGGGGGACAGGACCCTGGACACAGAAGGCCGAGGAAGCGGCGAGGGGTCGAGCCCGGGCCTCGGGGCCAGCCCGGCCCCATCGGCCAGCGCCAGGGAGGGGATCCCCGCAGGCGGAGGAGCAGGAGGCGACGGCGTCGTCTGCGTCGGACTCGCGGGGGGCTTTCCGGAGGGGTTCGACGCGACCCCGCGCGATCCCGGGCCAGGCGCGGGCGGGGCGGCCCCCCAGACGTGCGGTGCCCGGGCGAAGTTCGCTGAAGCTCGTTATTCACGAGCGTTCTGCCCAAACCGGGATCGGTTTGGGCAGAACGCTCGTGAGAATTGGCCGGCGTTGGGCAGCCCTGGGGACCGGCCTGTTCCCCGGGGCCGAGGGCCCTTTCTCGCTCGGGGCCCGTCGCGGCCCCCCGGAAAACGCGCCGAGACGACGCGGCCCCGCCGGGGACCCCGGCGCGGGGGAGCACTCCCGGAGCAGAGTTGAGGGAGGGGTTGTGGCCGGGCGTCGTCCTCCGACTTTTGGGGCGGCTGGGGCGCCCAGGGCTGGGGCTGGCCTCTGCGGGGAACGGAGGTTTCTCTCGCTCCGAGCCTCGTTCGCAGCTCCGCAGGGCACCGGCGGCGCCGGGGCGGTCGGGGGCCTCGGGGCGCGGGACTCAGGGTTCCGCAGGGGGAGGCCCCGGGGGACAGGACCCTGGACACAGAAGGCCGAGGAAGCGGCGAGGGGTCGAGCCCGGGCCTCGGGGCCAGCCCGGCCCCATCGGCCAGCGCCAGGGAGGGGATCCCCGCAGGCGGAGGAGCAGGAGGCGACGGCGCTGCCTGCGCCGGACTCGGGGGGCTTTCCGAGGGGTTCGACGCGACCCCGCCGCGATCCCGGCCAGGCGCTGGGGGCGGCCCCCAGACGGCGGGCGCCCGGCGAAGTTCGCTGGAAGCTCGTTACCACGAAGCGCTCTGCCCAAACCGATCGGTTTGGGCAGAACGCCGTGAGAATTGGCCGGGCGCTGGGCAGCCCTGGGGACCGCCTGTTCCCCGGGCCGAGGGCCCTTTCGCCGGGGCCCGCCGCGTCTCGAAAACGCGCCGAGACGACGCTGCCTCGCCGGGACCCCGGCGCGGGGGAGCACTCCCGGAGCAGAGTTGAGGGAGGGGTTGTGGCCGGGCGTCGTCCTCCGACTTTTGGGGCGGCTGGGGCGCCAGGGCTGGGGCTGGCCTCTGCGGGGGAACGGAGGTTTCTCTCGCTCCGAACTCGTTCGCAGCTCAGCAGGGCACCGGGCGCGCTGCGTGGCGGTCGGGGCCTCGGGCGCTGGACTCAGGGTTCCCAGGGGAGGCCCCGGGACAGGACCCTGACACGGAAGGCCGAGGAAGCGGCGAGGGGTCGAGCCCGGCCTCGGGCCAGCCCGCCCCATCGGCCAGCGCCAGGGAGGGATCTCGCAGGCGGAGGAGCAGGAGGCGACGGCGCTGCCTGGCGCCGGACTCGCGGGGTGCTTTCCGGAGGGGTTCGGACGCCACCCCGCGCTATCCCGGCCAGGCGCTGGGGCGGCCCCCAGACGCGGCGGCGCCCGGCGAAGTTCGCTGGAAAGTGCCATTCACGAAGCGCTCTGCCCAAACCGGATCGGTTTGGGCAGAACGCCGTGAGAATTGGCCGGGCGTTGGGCAGCCCTGGGGACCGCCTGTTCCTCGGGCCGAGGGCCCTTTCTCGCCGGGCCCGCCGCGTTCTCGAAAACGCGCCGAGACGACGCGCCTCGCCGGGACCCCGGCGCTGGGGAGCACTCCCGAGCAGAGTTGAGGGAGGGTTGTGGCCGGGCGCCGCCCTCCGACTTTGGGGCGGCTGGGGCGCCCAGGGCTGGGGCGGGCGTCTGCGGGGAACGGAGGTTTCTCTCGCCCGAGCCTCGCTCGCAGCTCCGCAGGGCACCGCGGCGCCGTGGCGGTCGGGGGCCTCGGGCGCTGGACTCAGGGTTCCCAGGGGAGGCCCCGGGGACAGGACCCTGACACGGAAGGCCGAGGAAGCGGCGAGGGGTCGAGCCCGGCCTCGGGCCAGCCCTGCCCCATCGGCCAGCGCCAGGGAGGGGATCCCCGCACGCGGAGGAGCAGAAGGGGTCGGCGGCGTGTGCGTCGGACTCGGGGGGGGCTTGCAGGAGGGGTTCGGCCGCGACCGCGCGATCCCGGGCCAGGCGCTGGGGCGGCCCCCAGACGCGGCGGCGCCCGGCGAAGTTCGCTGGAGCTCGCCATTTCGAGCGTTCTGCCCAAACCGGGATCGGTTTGGGCAGAACGCTCGTGAGAATTGGCCGGCGTTGGGCAGCCCTGGGGACCGGCCTGTTCCCCGGGGCCGAGGGCCCGTCGCGGCCCCCCGGAAAATGCGCCGAGACGACGCGGCCCCGCCGGGGACCCCGGCGCGGGGGAGCACTCCCGGAGCAGAGTTGAGGGAGGGGTTGTGGCCGGGCGTCGTCCTCCGACTTTTGGGGCGGCTGGGGCGCCCAGGGCTGGGGCTGGCCTCTGCGGGGGACCGGAGGTTTCTCTCGCTCCGAGCCTCGTTCGCAGCTCCGCAGGGCACCGGCGGCGCCGTGGCGGTCGTGGGCCTTGGGGCGCGGGACCCAGGGTTCCCCAGGGGGAGGCCCTGGGGTACAGGAACCTGGACACGGAAGGCCGAGGAAGCGGCGAGGGGTCGAGCCCGGGCCTCGGAGCCAGCCCGGCCCCATCGGCCAGCGCCAGGGAGGGGATCCCCGCAGGCGGAGGAGCAGGAGGCGACGGCGTCGTCTGCGTCGGACTCGCGGGGGGCTTACCGGAGGGGTTCGGACGCGACCCCGCGCGATCCCGGCCAGGCGCTGGGGCGGCCCCCAGACGCGGCGGCGCCCGGGCGAAGTTCGCTGGAAAGCTGCCAGCCACGAAGCGCTCTGCCCAAACCGGGGATGGGTTTGGGCAGAACGCTCGTGAGAATTGGCCGGCGTTGGGCAGCCCCGGGGACCGGCCTGTTCCCTGGGGCCGAGGGCCCTTTCGCCGGGCCCGCCGCGTCTCTCGAAAACCCGCCGAGACGACGCGGCCCCGCCTGGGACCCCGGCGCGGGGAGCACTCCGGAGCAGAGTTGAGGGAGGGGTTGTGGCCGGGCGCCGCCCTCCGACTTTGGGGCGGCTGGGCGCCCAGGGCTGGGGCTGGCCTCTGCGGGGAACGGAGGTTTCTCTCGCCCGAGCCTCGCTCGCAGCTCCGCAGGGCACCGGGCGGCGCTGTGGCGGTCGGGGCCTCGGGCGCTGGGACTCAGGGTTCCCAGGGGAGGCCCCGGGGACAGGACCCTGGACACGGAAGGCCGAGGAAGCGGCGAGGGTCGAGCCCGGCCTCGGGGCCAGCCCGGCCCCATCGGCCAGCGCCAGGGAGGGGATCCCCGCAGGCGGAGGAGCAGGAGGCGACGGCGTCGTCTGCGTCGGACTCGCGGGGGGCTTTCCGGAGGGGTTCGGACGCGACCCCGCGCGATCCCGGGCCAGGCGCGGGGGCGGCCCCAGACGCGCGGCGCCCGGGCGAAGTTCGCTGAAAGCTCGCCACTTCACGAGCGTTCTGCCCAAACCGGGATCGGTTTGGGCAGAACGCTCGTGAGAATTGGCCGGCGTTGGGCAGCCCTGGGGACCGGCCTGTTCCCCGGGGCCGAGGGCCCTTTCAGGCTCGGGGCCCGTCGCGGCCCCCCGGAAAACGCGCCGAGACGACGCGGCCCCGCCGGGGACCCCGGCGCGGGGGAGCACTCCCGGAGCAGAGTTGAGGGAGGGGTTGTGGCCGGGCGTCGTCCTCCGACTTTTGGGGCGGCTGGGGCGCCCAGGGCTGGGGCTGGCCTCTGCAGGGGAACGGAGGTTTCTCTCGCTCCGAGTCTCGTTCGCAGCTCCGCAGGGCACCGGCGGCGCCGTGGCGGTCGGGTCCTCGGGTCGCGGGACTCAGGGTTCCCCAGGGGGAGGCCCCGGGGGACAGGACCCTGGACACGGAAGGCCGAGGAAGCGGGCGAGGGGTCGAGCCCGGGCCGCGGGGCCAGCCCCGCCCCAACGGCCCGCGCCCGGGAGGGGATACCCCCAGGCGGAGGAGCAGGAGGCGACGGCGGCGTCTGCGGCGGACTCGCGGGGGGCTTTACGGAGGGGTTCGGACGCGACCGCCGCGATCCCGGCCAGGCGCTGGGGCGGCCCCCAGACGCGGCGGGCGCCGGCGAAGTTCGCTGGAAAGCTCGTTACACGAGCGCTCTGCCCAAACCGGATCGGTTTGGGCAGAACGCCGTGAGAATTGGCCGGCGCTGGGCAGCCCTGGGGACCGCCTGTTCCCGGGCCGAGGGCCCTTTCGCCGGGCCCGCCGCGCCTCTCGAAAACGCGTCGAGACGACGCGGCCCCGCCGGGGACCCCGTCGCGGGGGAGCACTCCCGGAGCAGAGTTGAGGGAGGGTTTGTGGCCGGGCGTCGTCCTCCGACTTTTGGGGCGGCTGGGGCGCCCAGGGCTGGGGCTGGCCTCTGCGGGGGAACGGAGGTTTCTCTCGCTCCGAGCCTCGTTCGCAGCTCCGCAGGGCACCGGCGGCGCTGTGGCGGTCCGGGGCCTCGGGGCGCGGGACCCAGGGTTCCCCAGGGGAGGCCCCGGGGGACAGGACCCTGGACACGGAAGGCCGAGGAAGCGGGCGAGGGGTCGAGCCCGGGCCTCGGGGCCAGCCCGGCCCCATCGGCCAGCGCCAGGGAGGGGATCCCCGCAGGCGGAGGAGCAGGAGGCGACGGCGTCGTCTGCTTCGGACTCGCGGGGGGCTTTCCGGAGGGGTTCGGACGCGACCCCGCGCGATCCCGGGCCAGGCGCGGCCCCCCAGACGTGCGGAGCCCGAAGCGAGTTCGCTGGAAGTGCTCGTTACCACGAAGCGCTCTGCCCAAACCGGATCGGTTTGGGCAGAACGCCGTGAGAATTGGCCGGGCGTTGGGCAGCCCTGGGGACCGCCTGTTCCCGGGCCGAGGGCCCTTTCGCCGGGGCCCGCCGCGTCTCGAAAACGCGCCGAGACGACGCGCCTCGCCGGGGACCCCGGCGCGGGGAGCACTCCCGGAGCAGAGTTGAGGGAGGGGTTGTGGCCGGGCGTCGTCCTCCGACTTTTGGGGCGGCTGGGGCGCCCAGGGCTGGGGCTGGCCTCTGCGGGGGAACGGAGGTTTCTCTCGCTCTGAGCCTCCTTCGCAGCTCCGCAGGGCACCGGCGGCGCCGTGGCGGTCGGGGGCCTCGGGGCGCGGGACTCAGGGTTCCGCAGGGGGAGGCCCCGGGGGACAGGACCCTGGACACAGAAGGCCGAGGAAGCGGCGAGGGGTCGAGCCCGGGCCTCGGGGCCAGCCCGGCCCCATCGGCCAGCGCCAGGGAGGGGATCCCCGCAGGCGGAGGAGCAGGAGGCGACGGCGTCGTCTGCGTCGGACTCACGGGGGGCTTTCCGGAGGGGTTCGGACGCGTCCCCGCGCGATCCCGGGCCAGGCGCGGGGGCGGCGGCCCCCCAGACGGGCGGCGCCCGGCGAAGTTCGCTGGAAAGCTCGTTAGCCACGAGCGTTCTGCCCAAACCGGGATCGGTTTGGGCAGAACGCTCGTGAGAATTGGCCGGCGTTGGGCAGCCCTGGGGACCGGCCTGTTCCCCGGGGCCGAGGGCCCTTTCTCGCTCGGGGCCCGTCGCGGCCCCCCGGAAAACGCGCCGAGACGACGCGGCCCCGCCGGGGACCCCGGCGCGGGGGAGCACTCCCGGAGCAGAGTTGAGGGAGGGGTTGTGGCCGGGCGTCGTCCTCCGACTTTTGGGGCGGCTGGGGCGCCCAGGGCTGGGGCTGGCCTCTGCGGGGGAACGGAGGTTTCTCTCGCTCCGAGCCTCGTTCGCAGCTCCGCAGGGCACCGGCGGCGCCGTGGCGGTCGGGGGCCTCGGGGCGCGGGACTAAGGGCTCCCCAGGGGGAGGCCCCGGGGGACAGGACCCTGGACACGGAAGGCCGAGGAAGCGGGCAAGGGGTCGAGCCCCGGCCTCGGGGCCAGCCCGGCCCCATCGGCCAGCGCCAGGGAGGGATCTCGCAGGCGGAGGAGCAGGAGGCGACGGCGCTGCCTGCGCCGGACTCGCGGGGCTTTCCGGAGGGGTTCGACGCGACCCCGCCGCGATCCCGGCCAGGCGCTGGGGCGGCCTCAGACGCGGCGGCGCCCGGGCGAAGTTCGCTGAAGCTCGTTAGCCACGAAGCGTTTCGCCCAAACCGGATCGGTTTGGGCAGAACGCCGTGAGAATTGGCCGGCGCTGGGCAGCCCTGGGGACCGCCTGTTCCTGGGGCCGAGGGCCCTTTCGCCGGGGCCCGCCGCGTGCCTCGAAAACGCGCCGAGACGACGCGCCTCGCCGGGACCCCGGCGCTGGGGAGCACTCCGGAGCAGAGTTGAGGGAGGGGTTGTGGCCGGGCGCCGCCCTCCGACTTTGGGCGGCTGGGGCGCCAGGGCTGGGGCTGGCCTCTGCGGGGAACGGAGGTTTCTCGCCCGAGCCTCGCTCGCAGCTCCGCAGGGCACCGGGCGCGCTGTGGGCGGTCGGGGCCTCGGGCGCTGGACTCAGGGTTCCCAGGGGAGGCCCCGGGGACAGGACCCTGGACACGGAAGGCCGAGGAAGCGGCGAGGGGTCGAGCCCGGCCTCGGGCCAGCCCGCCCCATCGGCCAGCGCCAGGAGGGGATCTCGCAGGCGGAGGAGCAGGAGGCGACGGCGCGCTGCCTGCGCCGGACTCGCTGGGGCTTTCCGGAGGGGTTCGACGCGACTCGCGCGATCCCGGCCAGGCGCGGGGGCGGCCCCCAGACGCGGCGGCGCCCGGGCGAAGTTCGCTGGAGCTGCCACGAAGCGCTCTGCCCAAACCGATCGGTTTGGGCAGAACGCCGTGAGAATTGGCCGGGCGTTGGGCAGCCCTGGGGACCGCCTGTTCCCCGGGCCGAGGGCCCTTTCGCTGGGCCCGCCGCGTTCTCGAAAACGCGCCGAGACGACGCTGCCTCGCCGGGACCCCGGCGCGGGGAGCACTCCGGAGCAGAGTTGAGGGAGGGGTTGTGGCCGGGCGCCGCCCTCCGACTTTTGGGCGGCTGGGGCGCCCAGGGCTGGGGCTGGCCTCTGCGGGGAACGGAGGTTTCTCTCGCCCGAGCCTGCTCGCAGCTCCGCAGGGCACCGGGCGCGCCGTGGCGGTCGGGGGCCTCGGGCGCTGGACTCAGGGTTCCCAGGGGAGGCCCCGGGGACAGGACCCTGGACACGGAAGGCCGAGGAAGCGGCGAGGGTCGAGCCCGGCCTCGGGCCAGCCCGCCCCATCGGCCAGCGCCAGGAGGGGATCTCGCAGGCGGAGGAGCAGGAGGCGACGGCGCTGCCTGCGCCGGACTCGCGGGGCTTTCCGGAGGGGTTCGACGCGACCCCGCGCGATCCCGGCCAGGCGCTGGGGCGGCCCCCAGACGCGGCGGCGCCCGGCGAAGTTCGCTGGAAAGCTCGTTACACGAAGCGCTCTGCCCAAACCGGATCGGTTTGGGCAGAACGCCGTGAGAATTGGCCGGCGCTGGGCAGCCCTGGGGACCGCCTGTTCCCGGGCCGAGGGCCCTTTCGCTGGGCCCGTCTGCCTCTCGAAAACGCGCCGAGACGACGCGCCTCGCCGGGACCCCGGGCGCGGGGAGCACTCCCGGAGCAGAGTTGAGGGAGGGGTTGTGGCCGGGCGCCGCCCTCCGACTTTGGGGCGGCTGGGGCGCCCAGGGCTGGGGCTGGCCTCTGCGGGGAACGGAGGTTTCTCTCGCCCGAGCCTCGCTCGCAGCTCCGCAGGGCACCGGGCGGCGCTGGCGGTCGGGGCCTCGGGCGCTGGACTCAGGGTTCCCAGGGGAGGCCCCGGGGACAGGACCCTGGACACGGAAGGCCGAGGAAGCGGCGAGGGGTCGAGCCCGGCCTCGGGCCAGCCCGGCCCCATCGGCCAGCGCCAGGAGGGGATCTCGCAGGCGGAGGAGCAGGAGGCGACGGCGCTGCCTGCGCCGGACTCGCGGGGCTTTCCGGAGGGGTTCGACGCGACCCGCGCGATCCCGGCCAGGCGCTGGGGCGGCCCCCAGACGCGGCGGCGCCCAAGCGAAGTTCGCTGGAAAGCTCGTTGCCACGAAGCGTTCTGCCCAAACCGGATCGGTTTGGGCAGAACGCCGTGAGAATTGGCCGGCGCTGGGCAGCCCTGGGGACCGCCTGTTCCCCGGGCCGAGGGCCCTTTCGCTGGGCCCGCCGCGCCTCGAAAACGCGCCGAGACGACGCGCCTCGCCGGGACCCCGGGCGCGGGGAGCACTCCGGAGCAGAGTTGAGGGAGGGTTGTGGCCGGGCGCCGCCCTCCGACTTTGGGCGGCTGGGGCGCCCAGGGCTGGGGCTGGCCTCTGCGGGGAACGGAGGTTTCTCTCGCCCGAGCCTCGCTCGCAGCTCCGCAGGGCACCGGGCGGCGCCGTGGCGGTCGGGGCCTCGGGCGCTGGACTCAGGGTTCCCAGGGGAGGCCCCGGGGACAGGACCCTGGACACGGAAGGCCGAGGAAGCGGCGAGGGGTCGAGCCCGGCCTCGGGCCAGCCCGGCCCCATCGGCCAGCGCCAGGAGGGGATCTCGCAGGCGGAGGAGCAGGAGGCGACGGCGCTGCCTGGCGCCGGACTCGCGGGGGCTTTCCGGAGGGGTTCGACGCGACCCCGCGATCCCGGCCAGGCGCTGGGGCGGCCCCCAGACGCGGCGGCGCCCGGGCGAGTTCGCTGGAGGTGCTCGTTAGCCACGAAGCGCTCTGCCCAAACCGATCGGTTTGGGCAGAACGCCGTGAGAATTGGCCGGCGTTGGCAGCCCTGGGGACCGCCTGTTCCTCGGGCCGAGGGCCCTTTCGCTGGGCCCGCCGCGCCTCTCGAAAACGCGCCGAGACGACGCGGCCCCGCCGGGGACCCCGGCGCGGGGGAGCACTCCCGGAGCAGAGTTGAGGGAGGGGTTGTGGCCGGGCGTCGTCCTCCGACTTTTGGGGCGGCTGGGGCGCCCAGGGCTGGGGCTGGCCTCTGCGGGGAACGGAGGTTTCTCTCGCCCGAGCCTCGCTCGCAGCTCCGCAGGGCACCGCGCGCCGTGGCGGTCGGGGCCTCGGGCGCTGGACTCAGGGTTCCCAGGGGAGGCCCCGGGGACAGGACCCTGACACGGAAGGCCGAGGAAGCGGCGAGGGGTCGAGCCCGGCCTCGGGCCAGCCCGCCCCATCCGCCAGCGCGAGGGAGGGGATCCCCGCAGGCGGAGGAGCAGGAGGCGACGGCGCTGCTCGCGCCGACTCGCGGGGCTTTCCGGAGGGGTTCGACGCGACCCCGCGATCCCGGCCAGGCGCTGGGGCGGCCACCCAGACGGGCGGCGCCCGGCGAAGTTCGCTGGAAGCTCGTTAGCCACGAGCGCTCTGCCCAACCCGGGATCGGTTTGGGCAGAACGCTCGTGAGAATTGGCCGGCGATGGGCAGCCCTGGGGACCGGCCTGTTCCTCGGGCCGAGGGCCCTTTCGCTGGGCCCGCCGCTGCCTCGAAAACGCGCCGAGACGACGCGCCTCGCCGGGACCCCGGGCGCTGGGGAGCACTCCCGAGCAGAGTTGAGGGAGGGGTTGTGGCCGGGCGTCGTCCTCCGACTTTTGGGGCGGCTGGGGCGCCCAGGGCTGGGGCTGGCCTCTGCGGGGGAACGGAGGTTTCTCTCGCTCCGAGCCTCGTTCGCAGCTCCGCAGGGCACCGGCGGCGCCGTGGCGGTCGGGGTCCTCGGGGCGGCGGACTCAGGGTTCCCCAGGGGGAGGCCCCGGGGGACAGGACCCTGGACACGGAAGGCCGAGGAAGCGGGCGAGGGGTCGAGCCCGGCCTCGGGCCAGCCCGCCCCATCGGCCAGCGCCAGGGAGGGATCTCGCAGGCGGAGGAGCAGGAGGCGACGGCGCTGCCTGCGCCGGACTCGCTGGGGCTTTCCGGAGGGGTTCGGACGCGACCCCGCGCGATCCCGGCCAGGCGCTGGGGCGGCCCCCAGACGCGCGGGCGCCCGGCGAAGTTCGCTGGAAAAGCTCGTTACCACGAAGCGCTCTGCCCAAACCGATCTGTTTGGGCAGAACGCTCGTGAGAATTGGCCGGCGTTGGGCAGCCCTGGGGACCGGCCTGTTCCCCGGGCCGAGGGCCCTTTCGCCGGGCCCGCCGCGTCTCTCGAAAACGCGCCGAGACGACGCTGCCTCGCCGGGACCCCGCGCGGGGAGCACTCCCGAGCAGAGTTGAGGGAGGGTTGTGGCCGGGCGCCGCCCTCCGACTTTTGGGGCGGCTGGGCCGCCCAGGGCTGGGGTGGCCTCTGCGCGGGAACGGAGGTTTCTCTCGCTCCGAGCCTCGTTCGCAGCTCCGCAGGGCACCGGGCGGCGCTGGCGGTCGGGGCCTCGGGCGCTGGACTCAGGGTTCCCAGGGGAGGCCCCGGGGACAGGACCCTGGACACGGAAGGCCGAGGAAGCGGCGAGGGGTCGAGCCCGGCCTCGGGCCAGCCCGCCCCATCGGCCAGCGCCAGGGAGGGGATCTCGCAGGCGGAGGAGCAGGAGGCGACGGCGCTGCCTGGCGCCGGACTCGCTGGGGCTTTCCGGAGGGGTTCGACGCGACCCCGCGCGATCCCGGCCAGGCGCTGGGGCGGCCCTCAGACGCGGCGCGCCCGGCGAAGTTCGCTGGAGTGCCGTTAGCCACGAAGGCGTTTCTGCCCAAACCGGATCGGTTTGGGCAGAACGCCGTGAGAATTGGCCGGCGTTGGGCAGCCCTGGGGACCGCCTGTTCCTCGGGCCGAGGGCCCTTTCGCCGGGGCCCGCCGCGCCTCGAAAACGCGCCGAGACGACGCTGCTCGCCGGGACCCCGGGCGCGGGGAGCACTCCCGAGCAGAGTTGAGGGAGGGGTTGTGGCCGGGCGCCGCCCTCCGACTTTGGGCGGCTGGGGCGCCAGGGCTGGGGCTGGCCTCTGCGGGGAACGGAGGTTTCTCTCGCCCGAGCCTCGCTCGCAGCTCCGCAGGGCACCGGGCGGCGCCGTGGCGGTCGGGGCCTCGGGGCGCGGGACTCAGGGTTCCGCAGGGGGAGGCCCCGGGGGACAGGACCCTGGACACAGAAGGCCGAGGAAGCGGCGAGGGGTCGAGCCCGGCCTCGGGCCAGCCCGCCCCATCGGCCAGCGCCAGGGAGGGATCTCGCAGGCGGGGGAGCCGGAGGCGCCGGCGGCGGCTGCGGCGGACGCGCGGGGCTTTCCGGAGGGGTTCGACGCGACCCCGCGATCCCGGCCAGGCGCTGGGGCGGCCCCCAGACGCGCGGCGCCGGGCGAAGTTCGCTGAAGTGCTCGCCACGAAGCGCTCTGCCCAAACCGATCGGTTTGGGCAGAACGCCGTGAGAATTGGCCGGCGCTGGGCAGCCCTGGGGACCGCCTGTTCCCCGGGCCGAGGGCCCTTTCGCCGGGCCCGCCGCGCCCTCGAAAACGCGCCGAGACGACGCTGCTCGCCGGGACCCCGGGCGCTGGGGAGCACTCCGGAGCAGCGTTGAGGGAGGGGTTGTGGCCGGGCGCCGCCCTCCGACTTTGGGCGGCTGGGGCGCCAGGGCTGGGGCTGGCCTCTGCGGGGAACGGAGGTTTCTCTCGCCCGAGCCTCGCTCGCAGCTCCGCAGGGCACCGCGGCGCTGTGGCGGTCGGGGCCTCGGGCGCTGGACTCAGGGTTCCCAGGGGAGGCCCCGGGACAGGACCCTGGACACGGAAGGCCGAGGAAGCGGCGAGGGTCGAGCCCGGCCTCGGGCCAGCCCGCCCCATCGGCCAGCGCCAGGGAGGGATCTCGCAGGCGGGGGAGCAGGAGGGGCGGGCGTCGTCTGCGGCGGACGCGCGGGGGGCTTTCCGGAGGGGTTCGGACGCGACCCCGCGCGATCCCGGGCCAGGCGCGGGTGGGGCGGCCTCAGACGCGGCGGGCGCCCAAGCGAAGTTCGCTGGAAAGCTCGTTAGCCACGAAGCGCTCTGCCCAAACCGGATCGGTTTGGGCAGAACGCCGTGAGAATTGGCCGGCGCTGGGCAGCCCTGGGGACCGCCTGTTCCCGGGCCGAGGGCCCTTTCGCCGGGGCCCGCCGCGTCTCGAAAACGCGCCGAGATGACGCGGCCCGGCGGGGGACCCGGGGGGGGGGGAGGACTCCCTGAGCAGAGTTGAGGGAGGGGTTGTGGCCGGGCGCCGCCTCCGACTTTGGGCGGCTGGGGCGCCCAGGGCTGGGGCTGGCCTCTGCGGGGAACGGAGGTTTCTCTCGCCCGAGCCTCGCTCGCAGCTCCGCAGGGCACCGGGCGGCGCCGTGGCGGTCGGGGCCTCGGGCGCTGGACTCAGGGTTCCCAGGGGAGGCCCCGGGGACAGGACCCTGACACGGAAGGCCGAGGAAGCGGCGAGGGGTCGAGCCCGGCCTCGGGCCAGCCCGCCCCATCGGCCAGCGCCAGGAGGGATCTCGCAGGCGGAGGAGCAGGAGGCGACGGCGCTGCCTGCGTCGGACTCGCGGGGGGCTTTCCGGAGGGGTTCGACGCGACCCCGCGCGATCCCGGGCCAGGCGCGGGGGGGGCGGCCCCCCAGACGGGCGGCGCCCGGGCGAAGTTCGCTGGAAGCTCGTTAGCCACGAAGCGCTCTGCCCAAACCGGATCGGTTTGGGCAGAACGCCGTGAGAATTGGCCGGGCGTTGGGCAGCCCTGGGGACCGCCTGTTCCTCGGGCCGAGGGCCCTTTCGCCGGGCCCGCCGCGTCTCGAAAACGCGCCGAGACGACGCGGCCCCGCCGGGGACCCCGTCGTGGGGGAGCACTCCCGGAGCAGAGTTGAGGGAGGGGTTGTGGCCGGGCGTCGTCCTCCGACTTTTTGGCGGCTGGGGCGCCCAGGGCTGGGGCTGGCCTCTGCGGGGGAACGGAGGTTTCTCTCGCTCCGAGCCTCGTTCGCAGCTCCGCAGGGCACCGGCGGCGCCGTGGCGGTCGGGGTCCTCGGGGCGGGGGACTCAGGGTTCCCCAGGGGGAGGCCCCGGGGGACAGGACCCTGGACACGGAAGGCCGAGGAAGCGGGCGAGGGGTCGAGCCCGGGCCTCGGGGCCAGCCCGGCCCCATCGGCCAGCGCCAGGGAGGGGATCCCCGCAGGCGGAGGAGCAGGAGGCGACGGCGTCGTCTGCGTCGGACTCGCGGGGGGCTTTCCGGAGGGGTTCGGACGCGACCCCGCGCGATCCCCGGCCAGGCGCGGGGGGGGCCTCAGACGCGCGGCGCCCAAGCGAAGTTCGCTGGAAAGCTCGTTGCCACGAGCGCTCTGCCCAAACCGGATCGGTTTGGGCAGAACGCCGTGAGAATTGGCCGGCGCTGGGCAGCCCTGGGACCGCCTGTTCCCCGGGCCGAGGGCCCTTTCGCTGGGCCCGCCGCGCCTCGAAAACGCGCCGAGACGACGCTGCCTCGCCGGGACCCCGGGCGCTGGGAGCACTCCCGAGCAGAGTTGAGGGAGGGGTTGTGGCCGGGCGCGCCCTCCGACTTTGGGGCGGCTGGGGCGCCCAGGGCTGGGGCTGGCCTCTGCGGGGAACGGAGGTTTCTCTCGCCCGAGCCTCGCTCGCAGCTCCGCAGGGCACCGGGCGGCGCTGGCGGTCGGGGCCTCGGGCGCTGGACTCAGGGTTCCCAGGGGAGGCCCCGGGGACAGGACCCTGACACGGAAGGCCGAGGAAGCGGCGAGGGGTCGAGCCCGGCCTCGGGCCAGCCCGCCCCATCGGCCAGCGCCAGGAGGGGATCTCGCAGGCGGAGGAGCAGGAGGCGACGGCGCTGCCTGCGCCGGACTCGCTGGGGCTTTCCGGAGGGGTTCGACGCGACCCCGCGCGATCCCGGCCAGGCGCTGGGGCGGCCCCCAGACGCGGCGGCGCCCGGGCGAAGTTCGCTGGAAAAGCTCGTTAGCCACGAGCGCTCTGCCCAAACCGGATCGGTTTGGGCAGAACGCCGTGAGAATTGGCCGGCGTTGGGCAGCCCTGGGGACCGCCTGTTCCTCGGGCCGAGGGCCCTTTCGCCGGGCCCGCCGCGTTCTCGAAAACGCGCCGAGACGACGCGCCTCGCCGGGACCCCGGGCGCGGGGAGCACTCCCGAGCAGAGTTGAGGGAGGGGTTGTGGCCGGGCGCCGCCCTCCGACTTTGGGCGGCTGGGGCGCCCAGGGCTGGGGCTGGCCTCTGCGGGGAACGGAGGTTTCTCTCGCCCGAGCCTCGCTCGCAGCTCCGCAGGGCACCGGGCGGCGCCGTGGCGGTCGGGGCCTCGGGCGCTGGACTCAGGGTTCCCAGGGGAGGCCCCGGGGACAGGAACCTGGACACGGAAGGCCGAGGAAGAGGCGAGCGGACGAGCCCGGCCTCGGGCCAGCCCGGCCCCATCGGCCAGCGCCAGGGAGGGATCTCGCAGGCGGAGGAGCAGGAGGCGACGGGCGCTGCCTGGCGCCGGACTCGCTGGGGCTTTCCGGAGGGGTTCGACGCGACTCGCCGCGATCCCGGCCAGGCGCTGGGGCGGCCCCCAGACGGCGGGCGCCCGGGCGAAGTTCGCTGAAAGCTCGCCACGAAGCGCTCTGCCCAAACCGGGATCGGTTTGGGCAGAACGCCGTGAGAATTGGCCGGGCGTTGGGCAGCCCTGGGGACCGCCTGTTCCTCGGGCCGAGGGCCCTTTCGCCGGGGCCCGCCGCGCTCTCGAAAACGCGCCGAGACGACGCGCCTCGCCGGGACCCCGGGCGCTGGGGAGCACTCCCGAGCAGAGTTGAGGGAGGGGTTGTGGCCGGGCGCCGCCCTCCGACTTTTGGGCGGCTGGGGCGCCCAGGGCTGGGGCTGGCCTCTGCGGGGAACGGAGGTTTCTCTCGCCCGAGCCTGCTCGCAGCTCCGCAGGGCACCGCGGCGCGCCGTGGCGGTCGGGGGCCTCGGGCGCTGGACTCAGGGTTCCCAGGGGAGGCCCCGGGGACAGGACCCTGGACACGGAAGGCCGAGGAAGCGGCGAGGGGTCGAGCCCGGCCTCGGGCCAGCCCGCCCCATCGGCCAGCGCCAGGGAGGGATCTCGCAGGCGGAGGAGCAGGAGGCGACGGCGCTGCCTGCGCCGGACTCGGGGGCTTTCCGGAGGGGTTCGACGCGACCCCGCGATCCCGGCCAGGCGCTGGGGGCGGCCCCCAGACGCGGCGGCGCCCGGGCGAAGTTCGCTGGAAAAAGCTCGCCACGAAGCGCTCTGCCCAAACCGGGATCGGTTTGGGCAGAACGCCGTGAGAATTGGCCGGCGTTGGGCAGCCCTGGGGACCGCCTGTTCCCCGGGCCGAGGGCCCTTTCGCCGGGGCCCGCCGCGTCTCGGAAAACGCGCCGAGACGACGCGCCTCGCCGGGACCCCGGGCCGGGGAGCACTCGGAGCAGAGTTGAGGGAGGGTTGTGGCCGGGCGCCGCCCTCCGACTTTGGGCGGCTGGGGCGCCAGGGCTGGGGCTGGCCTCTGCGGGGAACGGAGGTTTCTCTCGCCCGAGCCTCGCTCGCAGCCCGCAGGGCACCGGGCGGCGCCGTGGCGGTCGGGGGCCTCGGGCGCTGGACTCAGGGTTCCCAGGGGAGGCCCCGGGGACAGGACCCTGACACGGAAGGCCGAGGAAGCGGCGAGGGTCGAGCCCGGCCTCGGGCCAGCCCGCCCCATCGGCCAGCGCCAGGAGGGGATCTCGCAGGCGGAGGAGCAGGAGGCGACGGCGTAGTCTGCGTCGGACTCGCGGGGGGCTTTCCGGAGGGGTTCGACGCGACCCCGCGCGATCCCGGGCCAGGCGCGGGGGCGGCCCCAGACGCGGCGGCGCCCGGGCGAAGTTCGCTGGAGTGCCGTTGAGCCACGAAGCGCTCTGCCCAAACCGGATCGGTTTGGGCAGAACGCCGTGAGAATTGGCCGGCGTTGGGCAGCCCTGGGGACCGCCTGTTCCTCGGGCCGAGGGCCCTTTCGCTGGGCCCGCCGCGCCTCTCGAAAACGCGCCGAGACGACGCGCCTCGCCGGGACCCCGGGCGCGGGGAGCACTCCGGAGCAGAGTTGAGGGAGGGGTTGTGGCCGGGCGCCGCCCTCCGACTTTGGGCGGCTGGGGCGCCCAGGGCTGGGGCTGGCCTCTGCGGGGAACGGAGGTTTCTCTCGCCCGAGCCTCGCTCGCAGCTCCGCAGGGCACCGGGCGCGCTGCGTGGCGGTCGGGGGCCTCGGGCGCTGGGACTCAGGGCTCCGCAGGGGGAGGCCCCGGGGGACAGGACCCTGGACACAGAAGGCCGACGAAGCGGCGAGGGGTCGAGCCCGGCCTCGGGCCAGCCCGCCCCATCGGCCAGCGCCAGGAGGGATCTCGCAGGCGGAGGAGCAGGAGGCGACGGCGCTGCCTGGCGCCGGACTCGCTGGGGCTTTCCGGAGGGGTTCGGACGCGACCCCGCGCGATCCCGGGCCAGGCGCGGGGGGGGCCCCCAGACGCGCGGCGCCCGGCGAAGTTCGCTGAAGTGCCGTTATCACGAGCGCTCTGCCCAAACCGGGATCGGTTTGGGCAGAACGCTCGTGAGAATTGGCCGGCGTTGGGCAGCCCTGGGGACCGGCCTGTTCCCCGGGGCCGAGGGCCCTTTCTCGCTCGGGGCCCGTCGCGGCCCCCCGGAAAACGCGCCGAGACGACGCGGCCCCGCCGGGGCCCCCGGCGCGGGGGAGCACTCCCGGAGCAGAGTTGAGGGAGGGGTTGTGGCCGGGCGTCGTCCTCCGACTGTTGGGGCGGCTGGGGCGCCCAGGGCTGGGGCTGGCCTCTGCGGGGGAACGGAGGTTTCTCTCGCTCCGAGCCTCGTTCGCAGCTCCGCAGGGCACCGGCGGCGCCGTGGCGGTCGGGGGCCTCGGTGCGCGGGACTCAGGGTTCCCCAGGGGGAGGCCCCGGGAGACAGGACCCTGGACACGGAAGGCCGAGGAAGCGGGCGAGGGGTCGAGCCGGGCCTCGGGACAGCCCGGCCCCATCGGCCAGCGCCAGGGAGGGGATCCCCGCAGGCGGAGGAGCAGGAGGCGACGGCGTCGTCTGCGTCGGACTCGCGGGGGGCTTTCCGGAGGGGTTCGGACGCGACCCCGCGCGATCCCGGGCCAGGCGCGGCGGGGGCGGCCCCCCAGACGTGCGGCGCCCGGGCGAAGTTCGCTGGAAGCTCGCCAGCCACGAAGCGCTCTGCCCAAACCGATCGGTTTGGGCAGAACGCCGTGAGAATTGGCCGGCGTTGGGCAGCCCTGGGGACCGCCTGTTCCCGGGCCGAGGGCCCTTTCGCCGGGCCCGCTGCGCGTCTCGAAAACGCGCCGAGACGACGCGGCCCCGCCGTTGACCCCGCGCGGGGGAGCACTCCCGGCGCAGAGTTGAGGGAGGGGTTGTGGCCGGGCGTCGTCCTCCGACTTTTGGGGCGGCTGGGGCGCCCAGGGCTGGGGCTGGCCTCTGCGGGGGAACGGAGGTTTCTCTCGCTCCGAGCCTCGTTCGCAGCTCCACAGGGCACCGGGCGGCGCTGTGGCGGTCGGGGCCTCGGGCGCTGGACTCAGGGTTCCCAGGGGAGGCCCCGGGGACAGGACCCTGGACACGGAAGGCCGAGGAAGCGGCGAGGGGTCGAGCCCGGCCTCGGGCCAGCCCGCCCCATCGGCCAGCGCCAGGAGGGGATCTCGCAGGCGGAGGAGCAGGAGGCGACGGCGCTGCCTCGCGTCGGACTCGCGGGGGGCTTTCCGGAGGGGTTCGGACGCGACCCCGTGCGATCCCGGGCCAGGCGCGGGGGGGGCGGCCCCCCAGACGCGCGGCGCCCAAGCGAAGTTCGCTGGAGCTCGCCATTACCACGAAGCGCTCTGCCCAAACCGGATCGGTTTGGGCAGAACGCCGTGAGAATTGGCCGGGCGCAGCCCTGGGACCGCCTGTTCCTCGGGCCGAGGGCCCTTTCGCCGGGGCCCGCCGCGTCTCGAAAACGCGCCGAGACGACGCGCCTCGCCGGGACCCCGGCGCGGGGAGCACTCCGGAGCAGAGTTGAGGGAGGGGTTGTGGCCGGGCGCCGCCCTCCGACTTTTGGGCGGCTGGGGCGCCCAGGGCTGGGGCTGGCCTCTGCGGGGAACGGAGGTTTCTCTGGCTCCGAGCCTCGCTCGCAGCTCCGCAGGGCACCGGCGGCGCCGTGGCGGTCGGGGGCCTCGGGGCGCGGGACTCAGGGTTCTGCAGGGGGAGGCCCCGGGGGACAGGACCCTGGACACAGAAGGCCGAGGAAGCGGCGAGGGGTCGAGCCCGGTCCTCGGGGCCAGCCCGGCCCCATCGGCCAGCGCCAGGGAGGGATCTCGCAGGCGGAGGAGCAGGAGGCGACGGGCGCCGCCTGGCGCCGGACTCGCGGGGCTTTCCGGAGGGGTTCGACGCGACCCGCCGATCCCGGCCAGGCGCTGGGGCGGCCCCCAGACGCGCGGCGCCCGGGCGAAGTTCGCTGAAAGTGCCGTTGCCACGAGCGCTCTGCCCAAACCGGATCGGTTTGGGCAGAACGCCGTGAGAATTGGCCGGGCGTTGGGCAGCCCTGGGGACCGCCTGTTCCTCGGGGCCGAGGGCCCTTTCGCTGGGCCCGCCGCGTTCCTCGAAAACGCGCCGAGACGACGCGCCTCGCCGGGACCCCGGCGCGGGGAGCACTCCCGAGCAGAGTTGAGGGAGGGGTTGTGGCCGGGCGCCGCCCTCCGACTTTGGGCGGCTGGGGCGCCAGGGCTGGGGCTGGCCTCTGCGGGGAACGGAGGTTTCTCTCGCCCGAGCCTCGCTCGCAGCTCCGCAGGGCACCGCGGCGCGCGTGGCGGTCGGGGGCCTCGGGCGCTGGACTCAGGGTTCCCAGGGGAGGCCCCGGGGACAGGACCCTGGACACGGAAGGCCGAGGAAGCGGGCGAGGGTCGAGCCCGGCCTCGGGCCAGCCCGCCCCATCGGCCAGCGCCAGGAGGGATCTCGCAGGCGGAGGAGCAGGAGGCGACGGCGCTGCCTGCGCCGGACTCGCGGGGCTTTCCGGAGGGGTTCGACGCCGACCCCGCGCGATCCCGGCCAGGCGCTGGGGGCGGCCTCAGACGCGGCGGCGCCCGGGCGAAGTTCGCTGGAGCTCGTTGCCACGAAGCGCTCTGCCCAAACCGGATCGGTTTGGGCAGAACGCCGTGAGAATTGGCCGGCGTTGGGCAGCCCTGGGACCGCCTGTTCCCCGGGCCGAGGGCCCTTTCGCCGGGGCCCGCCGCGCCCTCGAAAACGCGCCGAGACGACGCTGCCTCGCCGGGACCCCGGGCGCGGGGAGCACTCCGGAGCACAGTTGAGGGGGGGGTTGTGGGCGGGCGCCGCCCTCCGACTTTGGGCGGCTGGGGCGCCAGGGCTGGGGCTGGCCTCTGCGGGGAACGGAGGTTTCTCTCGCCCGAGCCTGCTCGCAGCTCCGCAGGGCACCGGGCGGCGCCGTGGCGGTCGGGGCCTCGGGCGCGGGACTCAGGGTTCCCAGGGGAGGCCCCGGGGACAGGACCCTGGACACTGAAGGCCGAGGAAGCGGCGAGGGGTCGAGCCCGGGCCTCGGGGCCAGACCGGCCCCATCGGCCAGCGCCAGGGAGGGATCTCGCAGGCGGAGGAGCAGGAGGCGACGGCGCTGCCTGCGCCGGACTCGGGGCTTTCCGGAGGGGTTCGACGCGACCGCGCGATCCCGGGCCAGGCGCGGGGGCGGCCCCAGACGCGGCGGCGCCCGGGCGAGTTCGCTGGAGGTGCCGTTACCACGAAGCGCTCTGCCCAAACCGGATCGGTTTGGGCAGAACGCCGTGAGAATTGGCCGGCGCTGGGCAGCCCTGGGACCGCCTGTTCGGGCCGAGGGCCCTTTCGCCGGGCCCGCCGCGCCTCGAAAACGCGCCGAGATGACGCGGCCCCGCCGGGGACCCCGGCGCGGGGGAGCACTCCCGAGCAGAGTTGAGGGAGGGGTTGTGGCCGGGCGTCGTCCTCCGACTTTTGGGGCGGCTGGGGCGCCCAGGGCTGGGGCTGGCCTCTGCGGGGGAACGGAGGTTTCTCTCGCTCCGAGCCTCGTTCGCAGTCCGCAGGGCACCGGCGGCGCCGTGGCGGTCGGGGGCCTCGGGGCGCGGGACTCAGGGTTCCCCGGGGAGGCCCCGGGGACAGGACCCTGACACGGAAGGCCGAGGAAGCGGGCGAGGGTCGAGCCCGGCCTCGGGCCAGCCCGCCCCATCGGCCAGCGCCAGGAGGGGATCTCGCAGGCGGAGGAGCAGGAGGCGACGGCGCTGCCTGCGCCGGACTCGCTGGGGCTTTCCGGAGGGGTTCGACGCGACCCCGCGCGATCCCGGCCAGGCGCTGGGGCGGCCCCCAGACGCGGCGGCGCCCGGGCGAAGTTCGCTGGAAAAGCTCGTTAGCCACGAGCGCTCTGCCCAAACCGGATCGGTTTGGGCAGAACGCCGTGAGAATTGGCCGGCGTTGGGCAGCCCTGGGACCGGCCTGTTCCCGGGCCGAGGGCCCTTTCGCCGGGGCCCGCCGCGCCTCGAAAACGCGCCGAGACGACGCTGCCCGCCGGGACCCCGGGCGCTGGGAGCACTCCGGAGCAGAGTTGAGGGAGGGGTTGTGGCCGGGCGCCGCCCTCCGACTTTGGGGCGGCTGGGGCGCCCAGGGCTGGGGCTGGCCTCTGCGGGGAACGGAGGTTTCTCTCGCCCGAGCCTCGCTCGCAGCTCCGCAGGGCACCGGGCGCGCTGTGGCGGTCGGGGCCTCGGGCGCTGGACTCAGGGTTCCCAGGGGAGGCCCCGGGGACAGGACCCTGGACACGGAAGGCCGAGGAAGCGGCGAGGGGTCGAGCCCGGCCTCGGGCCAGCCCGCCCCATCGGCCAGCGCCAGGGAGGGATCTCGCAGGCGGAGGAGCAGGAGGCGACGGCGCTGCCTGCGCCGGACTCGCGGGGCTTTCCGGAGGGGTTCGACGCGACCCCGCGCGATCCCGGCCAGGCGCTGGGGCGGCCCTCAGACGCGGCGGCGCCCGGGCGAAGTTCGCTGGAAGCTGCCACGAGCGCTCTGCCCAAACCGATCGGTTTGGGCAGAACGCCGTGAGAATTGGCCGGCGCTGGGCAGCCCTGGGGACCGCCTGTTCCCGGGCCGAGGGCCCTTTCGCCGGGGCCCGCCGCGTTCCTCGAAAACGCGCCGAGACGACGCGCCTCGCCGGGACCCCGGGCGCTGGGGAGCACTCCCGAGCAGAGTTGAGGGAGGGGTTGTGGCCGGGCGCCGCCCTCCGACTTTGGGGCGGCTGGGGCGCCCAGGGCTGGGG
This sequence comes from Martes flavigula, assembly GCA_029410595.1. NCBI lineage: Eukaryota > Metazoa > Chordata > Mammalia > Carnivora > Mustelidae > Martes > Martes flavigula. The sequence goes on along the minus strand of JAODOS010000047.1, from coordinate 30,397 downwards.
CTGGCCTCTGCGGGGAACGGAGGTTTCTCTCGCCCGAGCCTCGCTCGCAGCTCCGCAGGGCACCGGGCGCGCTGTGGCGGTCGGGGCCTCGGGCGCTGGACTCAGGGTTCCCAGGGGAGGCCCCGGGGACAGGACCCTGGACACGGAAGGCCGAGGAAGCGGGCGAGGGTCGAGCCCGGCCTCGGGCCAGCCCGGCCCCATCGGCCAGCGCCAGGAGGGATCTCGCAGGCGGAGGAGCAGGAGGCGACGGCGCTGCCTGCGCCGGACTCGCGGGGCTTTCCGGAGGGGTTCGACGCGACCCGCGCGATCCCGGCCAGGCGCTGGGGCGGCCCCCAGACGCGGCGGGCGCCCGGGCGAGTTCGCTGGAAAGCTCGCCACGAAGCGCTCTGCCCAAACCGGATCGGTTTGGGCAGAACGCCGTGAGAATTGGCCGGCGTTGGGCAGCCCTGGGGACCGCCTGTTCCCCGGGCCGAGGGCCCTTTCGCCGGGGCCCGCCGCGTTCTCGAAAACGCGCCGAGACGACGCGGCCCCGCCGGGGACCCCGGCGCGGGGGAGCACTCCCGGCGCAGAGTGGCGGGCGGGGGGGTGGCCGGGCGTCGTCCTCCGCCGGTTGGGGCGGCTGGGGCGCCCAGGGCTGGGGCTGGCCTCTGCGGGGGACCGGAGGTTTCTCTCGCTCCGAGCCTTGTTCGCAGCTCCGCAGGGCACCGGGCGGCGCGCTGCGGCGGTCGGGGCCTCGGGCGCTGGACTCAGGGTTCCCAGGGGAGGCCCCGGGGACAGGACCCTGGACACAGAAGGCCGACGAAGCGGCGAGGGGTCGAGCCCGGCCTCGGGCCAGCCCGCCCCATCGGCCAGCGCCAGGGAGGGATCTCGCAGGCGGAGGAGCAGGAGGCGACGGCGCTCGCGCCGGACTCGCGGGGCTTTCCGGAGGGGTTCCGACGCGACCCCGCGCGATCCCGTGCCTGGCGCGGGGTGGCGGCCCCCCAGACGTGCGGCGCCCGAAGCGAGTTCGCTGAAAAGTGCGCCATTTCACGAGCGTTCTGCCCCAACCGGGGTCGGGTTGGGCAGAACGCTCGTGAGAATTGGCCGGCGTTGGGCAGCCCTGGGGACCGGCCTGGTCCCCGGGGCCGAGGGCCCTTTCGCGCGCGGGGCCCGGCGCGGCCCCCCGGAAAACGCGCCGAGACGACGCGGCCCCGCCGGGGACCCCGGCGCGGGGGAGCACGCCCGGCGCAGCGTTGAGGGAGGGGTTGTGGCCGGGCGGCGGCCTCCGCCGTGGGGGGCGGCGGGGGCGCCCCGGGCGGGGGCTGGCCTCGGCGGGGGACCGGAGGGTGCTCTCGCCCGAGCCTCGCTCGCAGCCCGCAGGGCACCGCGGCGCTGCGGCGGTCGGGGCCTCGGGCGCTGGACTCAGGGTTCCCAGGGGAGGCCCCGGGGACAGGACCCTGGACACGGAAGGCCGAGGAAGCGGCGAGGGTCGAGCCCGGCCTCGGGCCAGCCCGCCCCATCGGCCAGCGCCAGGGAGGGATCTCGCAGGCGGAGGAGCAGGAGGCGACGGCGCCGCCTGCGCCGGACTCGGGGCTTTCCGGAGGGGTTCGACGCGACCCGCGCGATCCCGGCCAGGCGCTGGGGCGGCCCCCAGACGCGCGGGCGCCCGGGCGAAGTTCGCTGGAGCTCGCCATTCACGAAGCGCTCTGCCCAAACCGGATCGGTTTGGGCAGAACGCCGTGAGAATTGGCCGGGCGCTGGGCAGCCCTGGGGACCGCCTGTTCCCGGGCCGAGGGCCCTTTCGCTGGGCCCGCCGCGCCTCGGAAAACGCGCCGAGACGACGCTGCCCGCCGGGACCCCGGGCGCGGGGAGCACTCCCGAGCAGAGTTGAGGGAGGGGTTGTGGCCGGGCGCCGCCCTCCGACTTTGGGCGGCTGGGCGCCCAGGGCTGGGGCTGGCCTCTGCGGGGAACGGAGGTTTCTCTCGCCCGAGCCTCGCTCGCAGCTCCGCAGGGCACCGGGCGGCGCTGTGGCGGTCGGGGCCTCGGGCGCTGGACTCAGGGTTCCCAGGGGAGGCCCCGGGGACAGGACCCTGACACGGAAGGCCGAGGAAGCGGCGAGGGTCGAGCCCGGCCTCGGGCCAGCCCGCCCCATCGGCCAGCGCCAGGGAGGGATCTCGCAGGCGGAGGAGCAGGAGGCGACGGCGCTGCCTGGCGCCGGACTCGCGGGGGGCTTTCCGGAGGGGTTCTGACGCGACCGCCCGCGATCCCGGCCAGGCGCTGGGGCGGCCCCCAGACGCGGCGGCGCCCGGGCGAAGTTCGCTGGAAAGCTCGTTACCACGAAGGCTCTGCCCAAACCGGATCGGTTTGGGCAGAACGCCGTGAGAATTGGCCGGGCGTTGGGCAGCCCTGGGGACCGCCTGTTCCCGGGCCGAGGGCCCTTTCGCTGGGCCCGCCGCGTCTCGAAAACGCGCCGAGACGACGCGCCTCGCCGGGACCCCGGGCGCGGGGAGCACTCGGAGCAGAGTTGAGGGAGGGTTGTGGCCGGGCGCCGCCCTCCGACTTTGGGGCGGCTGGGGCGCCCAGGGCTGGGGCTGGCCTCTGCGGGGAACGGAGGTTTCTCTCGCCCGAGCCTCGCTCGCAGCTCCGCAGGGCACCGGGCGGCGCTGGCGGTCGGGGGCCTCGGGGCGCGGGACTCAGGGTTCCGCAGGGGGAGGCCCCGGGGGACAGGACCCTGGACACAGAAGGCCGAGGAAGCGGCGAGGGGTCGAGCCCGGGCCTCGGGGCCAGCCCGGCCCCATCGGCCAGCGCCCGGGAGGGGATCTCGCAGGCGGAGGAGCAGGAGGCGACGGCGCTGCGCCGGACTCGCGGGGCTTTCCGGAGGGTTCGACGCGACCCCGCGCGATCCCGGCCAGGCGCTGGGGCGGCCCCCAGACGCGGCGCGCCGGGCGAAGTTCGCTGGAGCTCGTTGAGCCACGAAGCGCTCTGCCCAAACCGATCGGTTTGGGCAGAACGCCGTGAGAATTGGCCGGCGCTGGGCAGCCCTGGGGACCGCCTGTTCCTGGGGCCGAGGGCCCTTTCGCTGGGCCCGCCGCGTCTCGAAAACGCGCCGAGACGACGCGCCCCGCCGGGACCCCGGCGCGGGGAGCACTCCGGAGCAGAGTTGAGGGAGGGGTTGTGGCCGGGCGCCGCCCTCCGACTTTGGGGCGGCTGGGGCGCCAGGGCTGGGGCTGGCCTCTGCGGGGGAACGGAGGTTTCTCTCGCTCCGAGCCTCGCTCGCAGCTCCGCAGGGCACCGCGGCGCTGTGGCGGTCGGGGGCCTCGGGCGCTGGACTCAGGGTTCCCAGGGGAGGCCCCGGGGACAGGACCCTGACACGGAAGGCCGAGGAAGCGGCGAGGGGTCGAGCCCGGCCTCGGGCCAGCCCGCCCCATCGGCCAGCGCCAGGAGGGATCTCGCAGGCGGAGGAGCAGGAGGCGACGGCGCTGCGCCGGACTCGCGGGGCTTTCCGGAGGGGTTCGACGCGACCCGCCGCGATCCCGGCCAGGCGCTGGGGCGGCCCCCAGACGCGGCGGCGCCCGGGCGAGTTCGCTGGAAAGCTCGCCATTTCACGAGCGCTCTGCCCAAACCGGATCGGTTTGGGCAGAACGCCGTGAGAATTGGCCGGCGTTGGGCAGCCCTGGGGACCGCCTGTTCCCCGGGCCGAGGGCCCTTTCGCCGGGCCCGCCGCGCCTCGAAAACGCGTCGAGACGACGCGGCCCCGCCGGGGACCCCGTCGTGGGGGAGCACTCCCGGAGCAGAGTTGAGGGAGGGGTTGTGGCCGGGCGTCGTCCTCCGACTTTTGGAGCGGCTGGGGCGCCCAGGGCTGGGGCTGGCCTCTGCGGGGGAACGGAGGTTTCTCTCGCTCCGAGCCTCGTTCGCAGCTCCGCAGGGCACCGGCGGCGCCGTGGCGGTCGGGGTCCTCGGGGCGGGGGACTCAGGGTTCCCCAGGGGGAGGCCCCGGGGGACAGGACCCTGGACACGGAAGGCCGAGGAAGCGGGCGAGGGGTCGAGCCCGGGCCTCGGGGCCAGCCCGGCCCCATCGGCCAGCGCCAGGGAGGGATCTCGCAGGCGGAGGAGCAGGAGGCGACGGCGCTGCCTGGCGCCGGACTCGCGGGGGGCTTTCCGGAGGGGTGCGGACGCGGCCCCGCGCGATCCCGGCCAGGCGCGGGGGCGGCCCCTCAGACGGCGGGCGCCGGGCGAGTTCGCTGAAAGCTCGTTAGCCACGAAGCGCTCTGCCCAAACCGGGATCGGTTTGGGCACAACGCTCGTGAGAATTGGCCGGCGTTGGGCAGCCCTGGGGACCGGCCTGTTCCCCGGGGCCGAGGGCCCTTTCGCCGGGCCCGCCGCGCCTCGAAAACGCGCCGAGACGACGCGCCTCGCCGGGACCCCGGCGCTGGGAGCACTCCCGAGCAGAGTTGAGGGAGGGTTGTGGCCGGGCGCCGCCCTCCGACTTTGGGCGGCTGGGGCGCCCAGGGCTGGGGCTGGCCTCTGCGGGGAACGGAGGTTTTCTCGCCCGAGCCTGCTCGCAGCTCGCAGGGCACCGGGCGGCGCCGTGGCGGTCGGGGCCTCGGGCGCTGGACTCAGGGTTCCCAGGGGAGGCCCCGGGGACAGGACCCTGGACACGGAAGGCCGAGGAAGCGGGCGAGGGTCGAGCCCGGCCTCGGGCCAGCCCGCCCCATCGGCCAGCGCCAGGGAGGGATCTCGCAGGCGGAGGAGCAGGAGGCGACGGCGCTGCCTGCGCCGGACTCGGGGGCTTTCCGGAGGGGTTCGACGCGGCCCCGCGCGATCCCGGCCAGGCGCTGGGGCGGCCCCCAGACGCGGCGGCGCCCGGGCGAGTTCGCTGGAGCTCGCCACGAAGCGCTCTGCCCAAACCGGATCGGTTTGGGCAGAACGCCGTGAGAATTGGCCGGCGCTGGGCAGCCCTGGGACCGCCTGTTCCCTCGGGGCCGAGGGCCCTTTCGCCGGGCCCGCCGCGTCTCCTCGAAAACGCGCCGAGACGACGCGCCCCGCCGGGACCCCGGGCGCTGGGGAGCACTCCCGAGCAGAGTTGAGGGAGGGTTGTGGCCGGGCGCCGCCCTCCGACTTTGGGGCGGCTGGGGCGCCCAGGGCTGGGGCTGGCCTCTGCGGGGAACGGAGGTTTCTCTCGCCCGAGCCTCGCTCGCAGCTCCGCAGGGCACCGGGCGGCGCTGGCGGTCGGGGCCTCGGGCGCTGGACTCAGGGTTCCCAGGGGAGGCCCCGGGGACAGGACCCTGACACGGAAGGCCGAGGAAGCGGCGAGGGTCGAGCCCGGCCTCGGGCCAGCCCGCCCCATCGGCCAGCGCCAGGGAGGGATCTCGCAGGCGGAGGAGCAGGAGGCGACGGCGCTGCTCGCGCCGGACTCGCTGGGGCTTTCCGGAGGGGTTCGACGCGACCCCGCGCGATCCCGGCCAGGCGCTGGGGCGGCCCCCAGACGCGGCGGCGCCCGGCGAAGTTCGCTGGAAAGCTCGCCATTTCACGAAGCTCTGCCCAAACCGGATCGGTTTGGGCAGAACGCCGTGAGAATTGGCCGGCGTTGGGCAGCCCTGGGGACCGCCTGTTCCCCGGGCCGAGGGCCCTTTCGCCGGGCCCGCCGCGTTCTCGAAAACGCGCCGAGACGACGCGCCTCGCCGGGACCCCGGGCGCGGGGAGCACTCGAGCAGAGTTGAGGGAGGGTTGTGGCCGGGCGCCGCCCTCCGACTTTGGGGCGGCTGGGGCGCCCAGGGCTGGGGCTGGCCTCTGCGGGGAACGGAGGTTTCTCTCGCCCGAGCCTGCTCGCAGCTCCGCAGGGCACCGGGCGGCGCCGTGGCGGTCGGGGCCTCGGGCGCTGGACTCAGGGTTCCCAGGGGAGGCCCCGGGGGACAGGACCCTGGACACGGAAGGCCGAGGAAGCGGGCGAGGGGTCGAGCCCGGCCTCGGGCCAGCCCGGCCCCATCGCCAGCGCCAGGGAGGGATCTCGCAGGCGGAGGAGCAGGAGGCGGCGGCGCTGCTCTGACTCGGGCTTTCCGGGGGTTCGGACGCCGACCTCCGATCCCGGCCAGGCGCTGGGGGCGCCTCGTGCGCGCCCGGCGAGTTCGGCAGTTGCCGTTGAGGTTTCCGCCCAAACCGGATCGGTTTGGGCAGAACGCCGTGAGAATTGGCCGGCGCGGCAGCCCTGGGGACCGCCTGTTCCCCGGGCCCAGGGCCCCTTTCGCTGGCCTTCGCGCCTCCGGAAAACGCCGAGATGACGCTGCCCGCTGTGGCCCCGGCGCGGGGGAGCACTCCCGGAGCAGAGTTGAGCAGAGCAGAGTTGTGTGTGTGTGTGCGTGTGTGTATACACGCATCATCTCATTTATCAAATTATCAAGAAATACTTGGATTTCTTCCATATTGTAATATTGTAAATGATGTTGCAAAAAACCTAGGCGTACATGTATCCTTTGGGTTATTGTTCAGATATTCCTCGGTAAGTACCGTAGTGTGATTCCTGGATAAAAAGGTATTTCTGTATTTAACGATTTTAGGAACAGTCATAATGGTTTCACAGTGGCTGCAGCAGCTTGCATTCCCACCAACAGTGCAAGAGGGTCCCTTTACTCACATCCTCCCAACATCTGTTTTCTTGTGCTGGTGGTGTAAGGCATTCTGATAGTATGTGGTAATATCTCGTGGAACTTTTCATTTGGATTTTCCTGTTGATGATGGGGAACATCTTTTCATGTGACTGTTGGCCATCTGTATTTCTTCTTCTCAGAAATGTCTGTTCATGTCTTCTGTCTATTTTAGAACTGGATTATTTGTTTTTTGGGTGTTGCGTTGTATCAGTTCTACCTATTTTGGACACTAACCCTTTATTCACATGATATTTGCAAACATCTTCTCCCAATAAGTAGGTTGTCTTCTATTTATTAAATTTTCATTGTTCTTCTGCTGTGTAAGTTTTTATATTGATGTAGTTCCGGTAGTTTATTTTTGCTTTTGTTTCCTTTGCTTTAGGAGGCGTGTCTAGAAAATGTATGGTTCATATCAGAGAAGTTACTGTCTGTGCCCCCTTGTTGGACTTTTATGATTTCAGGTCTCACATTGAGGTCTTGAAACTGTTTTGAGTCTATGTGTCCGCCTGGTGTAAGAAAGCAGTCTCATTTCATGCTTTTGTGCATACCTGTCCAGTTTTCCCAACACCCTTTGTTGTAGAGACTGTCCTTTCCCGTTTAATATTTTTGCCTGTTTTGCAGAAAATTAATTGGGCACGGGATGGTGGGTTTATGTCTGAGCTTCTATTCTGTAACCTTGGTCGTTGTGTGTATTTTTGTGCCAGTCCCATACTGTTAGGATGACTGCAGCTTTGTACTATAATTTGAAATATGGAATTGTGACTCCTCCAGCTTTGTTTTTCTTTGGAACATTGTGTTGGTTGTTCAGTATCTTTGTGATTCCATACAAATGGTTAAGGTAGTTTCTTTTAGTTCTTTCATTTTTTTAAATTTAAATTCAATTAGCCAACTTATCATACATCATTAGTTTCAGAGGTAATGTTAAATAATATATCAGATGTGTATAATACCAAATGCTCATTGCATCACGTGCCCTCCTTAATGCTCATCACCCAGTTACCCTCCCCATCCAGCAACCTCTGTTTGTTTCTATAGTTAAGAGTCTATCATGTTTTTTCCCATCTCTGATGAGTTCCCATTCTATTTCCTTCCTTTCCCTACGGTTCTCTGAAATGTTTCTGCTATTTCACATCTGAGTGAAACCATATGATAATTGTGATTCTTTCATTGACATATTTTACTCAGCATAATATCTTCCAGACCCATCCAGGTTGATGTGTTGGTGAGTATTCATCCTTTCTGATGGCTGAGTAATGTTCCATTGAATATATGAACCACATCTTCTTTATCCATTCCTCTGCCCATAGATATCTGGGTTCTTTCCATAGTTTACCTATAGTGGATATTGTTCCAACGAACACTGGAGTGCAGGGGCCAGTTCTTTTCACTACATCTCCATTTTTGTGGTAAAAGCCCTGTAGTGCAATTGCTGTGTTTTAGGGTAACTTTACTTTTAACTTCTTGAGGAAACCCCGTACTGTTTTCCAGAGTGGATGTAACAGTGTGCATTCCCACCAGGAGCGCAGGAGGCTTCCCCATTCTCTGCATCCTCACCAACATTTGTGCTTTCATGTCTTGTTAATTTTAGACATTCTGCCTGGTGTGATAGGACACCTCAATGTGGTTTAGATTTGCATTTCCCAGAAGCCATGTGATATGGAATATTTATGCATATACCTGTTGGTTACTTGTATGTCATCATTGGAGAAATGACTGTTCATATTTTCAACCATGTCTGAACCTTACAGTGGGTTAAGGCCCTGAAAGCTGGAGGATACAATCAGCCAGAACTGTGGAGATCTTCACAATGTCTGAGTTAAAATTGAGTTTTAGGTGTGTGTCAAGCTCAGGGATTGTGTTCAGAGGGTGGATGAAAATGTAGGTTCCCTGACATGGTTTCAGATTTGCATTCAGATTTCTCATGCTCTGAATCCAGTCTGGAGTAGAAAGGGGAGTTTCCTTTTGTGTGGCAGGCTGATCCTCTCGTTGTGCTGAAGTGTTCCTAATAACTGGGGCTCGGGAGCCAGGCCTCTACAGATGGACCTCTCAGAACTCCAAATAGGGTTATGGTTAGGACCTAGGAGCATGGAAGGTCTGAACTGCCCACCGTGTGGTGAGCATCCTGGAGGGCTGAGTTGAGGGCATGGATTAGGGTGAGTGTCCGGCTCAGGGTTTCAATCCATGAGCCCTTGAAAGTGGGAGTTCACTGGGATGGAAACAGATGGGGCTTCAGATTTCTACTGACCTACAAACTTATTGGAGTCCATTATGGACAGATTTCCTTCTGGGTGGGAGGCTGAGTCCTCTGGTATTGCTCAGGCATCCCCAAATCCTGGGGCTTTGGAGCCCACCCTTAAGGGAGGAATACCTGAGAACCCAACTTAGGATTAGAGTTAGGGTCAACGGGCATAGCAGGCCCAAACAGCTGACTGAGTGTGTGGTTCCTAGAGGTTGGAATTAAGAAGGAGTGTTCTGGTTCAGGTGAGGCACAGGGTTTGTGGCCTAGAGGCCACTGAAAGTGGGGTTTTGCTGGGATAGGCTCAGATGGGCAGGCATTTTCTCCTGCTTTGAATACTTTCTAGAGGTCTACATGGCACGCTTTCTTCCTGTGTGTTAGGCTGAGTCCTGTGGTATGGCTACGGTGACCCCAGTCCCTGGGGCAGGGGGCCAGGCCCCTAGGAATGGAATGCTCAGAACACAAACTAAGCTTCAGTTAGGGGTTAGGAGCATGGCAGGCCCAATCTGACGGTGGTGTGGCAAGCTATCCAGAGGGCTGAGTACAGAGTAAGGGACAGAGTGAATGTCAGGTTCACGTTTGTGTCCACGGAGCTGCTAACTCTGGGTGAACTCAGTGGAGCATGGCAGATTTCTCCTGCTCAGAATCCTTTGCAGAGTTCCAAATGGTATGGTTTCCTTCCGGGTGGGAGGCAGAGATCTCAGATATTACTCAGGTGTCCCCATTCGTGGGACTTGGGTGCCAGTCCTCTGGGGATAGAAGCCTGAAAACCCAACCTAGGGTTAGGGCTAGGTCCCAGCAACATGACAGTCCTGGTCTGCTGGTGCTGTGCAGAGATCTCAAGGGGACTGAGTGGAGAACATGGGTCAGGCTGAGTCAGGCTCCGGGTTGTTGTCCATGGGGCTACAGAACATGGGGGCAGCCATAGAGGGGAGAGGCGGATTTCTTCAGCACTGAGTCCTTGGCAGAGTTCCAATTCTACTGTGTCCTTCTGGGTAGAAGGCAGAGTCCTCTGGCAGTTCTCAGGGGTCCCACCTATGTGGGGCTTTGGTACCTGTATTCTGGGGACACAAGACAGAAAATGCACCTAAGTTTAGGTTAGGGCTGAGGGTCATGTCAGGCTCAATCTGCCTCCCTGAGAGGAGCGACCTGGGGAGCAGAGTTGAGGCCATGGGTCAGTGTGAGTGTTAGGATCCAGGTAGTGTACAGGGGGTTGCTGAAAGTGGGATAGGCTCAGGGGGCCACGAAATATTCTGGTATAGTTCAGGTGTAACCCATCAGTGGGGCTTTGGTGTCGATCCTCGGAGGACAGAAGACTGAAAGCACAACCTAGGCCTAGGGATAGAGCACAGGGGCATGGCTGGCCTGATCTACTGGTGCTGAGGCTGGATGTCTGGGGCACGGAGTTGAGGGCCAGGGTCAGGTGGTGCATTACGCTCTGGGTTTGTGCCTGGGAGCCTGCCAAATGTGGGGGAGACTTCAGGGGGCATGCAGGTTTCTCCCATTCTGAGGGTTCTGTGCAGCTCCAAACAGAACGGTTTCCTCCTGGGTAGCAGACAGAGTCCTGGGTTGTGGCTCGGGGCCAAATATGGAGGAATTGGGGGCCCAGCCTCTGGAGATGAAGACTGAAAACACAACCTAGGGTTAAGGTTAGGGCCAGGAGCATGGCAGACCCAATATGCTGGCACTGAGGAGGGATCCCGAGGGCTGAATTGAGGGCAGGGTTCAGGTGGTACGACAGGGTCTGGGTCTGTGGCCAGGGGGCCGCTGAAGGAGGGGGGTGTGCTCAGGGCGGCATACAGTTTCTCCCACTCTGAGTGTTCTACTGACCTTCAAATGGCACGGTTTCCTCCTGGGTGGTAGGCAGACTGTGTGTCAGCCTCCGCATTTGTGGCCCAATGGTGCGCAGAAGGTAGGGGATGGCCTCGGGGGCTGGGGCATGCAGGTTTCTCCCACTCTGAGGATTGGGCACAGCTCCTAATAGCACGGTTTCCTCCTGCATGGTGGGCAGAGTCCTGGTGTGTCACTCAGGGGTCTTTAATCTTGGAGGCTTGGGGTCAGGCCTCTTGGAATGGAAGCCTGGGTTGAGTCTCAGGCATCCCCAGTTGGACAGGCTTGGGAGCCAGCCCTCTGGGCACAGAAGCCTGTACACCTGACCTAGGGTTAGATTAGGGCCTAGTGGCATGGGATGCCCTATCTGACAGCACTGAGGTGGGCTCCCCTCAGGGCTGAGTTGAGGGTATGTGTCTGGCGGCTCGGCAGAGCTGCATTAGGAGTCTGAGGAAGGACCAGCCATGTTAGTTCACGCCACTGGAGGGAGTGGTGAGCCGTGGTGCCAGAGACCTGGAAGGCATGGCAGTGCTGCTTGCCACCAGTGGAGGCAGTGGCGAGCTGCCACGGGAAACACACGCGAGGAGGAGTCAGTGCAGCCCTGCAGCCCGCTGGCTCTGAGGGAAGTGGGGAGGTGTTGGGTGAGAGACGGTGAAAGATGAGGCACTGCAGCTTGTTTTTACAGGACGGAGTGGTGAGCTGCATAGTCTCTGTTTCTCTAGGCTCAAGAGTAGTCATAAGAAACGCTGGAGCCGGGCCCCCACTCAACATTGGGCCCATTTCCCCAGGTTTGCTAGTAATGTGATGTCAGGATGGTTGGGGAGGGTCCTCCCAGTCGGGCTCTGGAGCCGGGGGAAACCAAACCCGACTCATGGTGCATTTGGAACTGAGGAGTTGAGTGTTTGGAAGAGTCTGTTTGTTTCTCCAAAAAGGACAGGGGCATTGGTCGGCTTTAGAAGGGAGTCAATGACCACTTAAGAAACAAGCATGTGTCTCTCCTTCTCCCAGGAATCAGAGCAGGTGTGCAGACTTTAGGTGGGAGCCGCCTGCTTCTCGCCACCTGACAACCCTTCTTCACTCTGGCTCCACGGAAATCAGTGTCTGAGTCAGTCATGCAGCTTGTCCCAGGACGTCAGCATTCAGAGAAAACAGCGGGCCCGTGGGGCACAAGGTCACATCCATGCCAGGATGGGAGGTAAAAGTTTTCTTTCACTCCAAACCTCCTGGGCTTTTCTCTTGTCTCCAGCGGAGCCACAAATTCACATTGAACCAGGCGTAAGCAATCTAGTGTGGGTGCCCAAGTTCCTGATTTTCTCTGCAAGGAGCACCTGGCAGGGATGTTATTTTCTCTGCTTATTTCTGGCTTACAAAGGTATTTGTAACATCGCTTTCCTAGGAAATCCCTTGGATTCGAAAGGAAGATGAGATTGTATTGGTGTGGTTTTTGAACATAGAAAGTATTCCTTCACCTAACAATGTTTATTCCATTGGGCCTAGGCTGTGGTGGAATGGTCCGCATCTAGAGTTAGGTGGCTGTTTGTGGTCAGAGACTTGGATGATTGCTTCTCCTTTATCCTAATGGATTGGTCTTTCCATCCAAAGAGTTCCAATGAGGGCAGAGGGAAAATTCAAAATGATTCCAAGGAGACTCGGACAATTTAAAAGGGATGCTTGTCTTCCTAGGTTCACTCAAACAGCTATATATAGTTGGACATGCCGTATTTTCTCTGCAGTTTCATGGGTGGTGAAGTCAGAAGGAGAGTCTTTGGGACATTCCCTGGATAGAGGCATTCTGGTGGCTTCAAGGGACTTGGTGTCAAGAACCCTGGAGTGAATTTCTGTGGCTGCTGGCCTGATGCTCGGCGAGTCAGGTTATCCCACAGGTTTTCCATTTCCTCCTTAGGAAATTGCTGGCGGGGAATGTTCTGCTTAAAGTGGAACCGTCGGGGGCACATGGGTGGCTCAGTGGGTTAAGCCCCTCCCTTCGGCTCAGGGCATGATCCCAGGGTCCTGGGATGGAACCCCGCATTGGGCTCTCTGCTCAGCGGGGAGCCTGCTTTGCCATCTCTCTCTGCCTGCCTCTCTGCCTACTTCTGATCTCTGTCTGTCAAATAAATAAATAAAATCTAAAAAAAAAAAAAAATGGAACCCTCCTACACTGTTGGTGGTCATGCGGGTTGTTGCAGCCACTCTGGAAAAGGATATGGTGAGTCCTCCAAAAGCTAAGAACTGAACAACCCTAGGATCCAGCAATTGCCCTCCTAGGTATTTGCGTAAAGGGCACAAAAATGCACATTCAGTGGGGTACCAGCACCGTGATATTTACAGGAGCATTATCAACCATAGCAAAACAGTGGAAGGAGTCCCAATGTCCATTCACTGATGAGTGATTACGTGTGTGTGTGTGTGTGTGTGTGTGTATGCATATATATTGATTCTCCCCCATCTTCTTAATGGAATAGGAGCCAGGTTCATAAAGGATGAAATCTGACCCTCTGCGAGGATGTGCATGGATCTACAGTGGACTTAGCTAAGCAAAATCAGTAAGAAAAGACCAATATCTTATAACTTGACTTCTATGGAATTTCAGAAAGAAAAGAGTTGAACATAGTGAGGGGAGAAAGATAGGTTACTGAGGAAACAAATTCAACCTTAGAACCCAAACCGAGGGTTGCTAGAGGGCAGGGGTGTGGAGGGGAAGGGTTCAATGGGTGACAGCTATTAGGGAGGGCATTTGTTGTGATGAGCTCTGGGTGTTCTATGCAGGTGAGGAATGACAAAATCCTACCCCTGAAGGAGAGGAATGAACACTGCATGGAAATGAATTGGAATTGAAGGCAATGAAGAAAAGAAGAAGAGCATGTTCTACTTCATGAAGACTGAGGTAAAACTGGAATGACTTTTGCTCTCCTGTTCTGTAGCTGATCATGTTGAAACACTCTGTGGCAGGATACACTAGATTCCTATTGCATAAGGAGCCCTCGGAAAGCTGCCATGAAAGATTCAGATCTCAGAGCATGTTCATGTACCATTGATATGTTCCTTTCAGTTTGCCCGGGTACAAAGGTAAGTGGAGAGAAATAGGGCAGAAGAGGAAGGAGGTGTGAAACCTTCAGGAGGTAGCCTTCGCCCTTTCTCATGAACGCCTGGGCCAGTGTAAATTGAGAAGGAGTGCGGATCCCAGAGCTTTGCCGCAGACAGGGGAGTTCTAGGTCTGCCTAGAGCTGGCAGGGGTCCCTGAGGAGAACTGAGCTAGTGTTGTGGCAGACACGAACTGCTGGTGCTGAGGTGCGTTCTCCAAGGAGCTGAGTTGGAGATGGGGGCCGGGTGGCACATCAGGCTCTGGGTAGTCAGGGGGCTGCAGAAGTGGGGGAGTCCTCATGGGAGCATGCAGGTTTCACTGGCTCTGAGGGCTCTGCACAGCTCCAAGTGGACTAGTTTCCTGCTGGGTGGCAGGTGGACTCCTACACTCTGGCCCCAAGGTGCCCAATCTAGAGGGCTTCGGGGACAGGCCCCTGGGGAAGGAAGGCTGAAAATACAACATAGGGTCAGGATAATGGCCTTGGGGCATGGCAGGCCTGATCTGCCAACACCGAGGTCGGATACCCTCAGGATTGAGTTGACAGAATGTGTCCTGCAATGCAGAAGAGTCAGGGTTTCTGGCCAGAGGGATGGCTGATGGTGGGGTTGGCTTTAGAGAGGCATGTTGTTTTCTCCCTCTCTGAGGGAACTGTGGATCTCGAAATGGCAAGGATTCCCTCCAAATGACTTGGAGGTCAGGTTTCTGGGTTGTTACAGAAGGGTCCTGAATCTGGGGAGTTTGGGGGCCAGACCTCTTGGGATGGAAGCCTGAAATCAGAACCTAGAGTTATGGTAAGGGCCTAGGGGCATTCCATGCTCCATCTGCTGGTGCTGAAGTGGGCTCCGCGGTGGGGTGACTTCATGTTGGGTATCAGGTAGCTTGTCAGACTCAGAGTTTGTGTCCAGTGTTTGTGTCCAATTTGTGCCACAGAAGTTGGGGGTGACTTCAGGGTTGCATGCAAGTTTCTCCCTCCCTGAGGGTTCTGCAGCGCTCCAAATGGCATGGTTTCCTCCCATGTGGTGGGTGCAGTCCGGGGAGTAACTGAGGCATCCTTAATCTATACCAGCATGTGTCTCAGAGGTGCCCAATCTGGCGGACTTGGGGGACAGGCTTCTGGGCATGAAAGCCTGTACACCGCACCTAGGGTTAGGGTTAGGGCCTAAGGGCATGGCAGGTCCTATGTGCCGGTGCTGATGCAGACTCTCCTAAGGGCAGAGTTGAGGGCAGAGATCTGGCATCGCAGCAGAATCCGGTTTTATGGCCATGGGGGTGACTCATGGTGGGGGTGGCGTTAGGGGGGCTTGCAGGATTCTCCGAGTTTGAGGGTTTGGTGTAGCTCCAAACCACAAGGTTTCCTCCCGTGTGGCAGCTGGAGTCCTGTGATGTCAGTAGTACTTAATCTGGGGGATGTAGGGGCCAGACCCCTGGTATGGAAGCCTAAAAACAAAACAGGGGTTATTGTAAGTGCCTCGGGGCATGGTGGCCCGATCTGCTGAAGTTGAGGTGAGGTCCCCTCATGGCTGAATTGAGGGCGTGTGTGTCCAGCAGCTCAGCAGAATCCGGTTTTATGGCCGGGGGGTTGCAGGTGGTGGGAGTGCCTTTAGAGAGGCAGGTTTCTCCCCCTCTGAGGGTTCAGCACAACTCCAAAAGGCACAAATTCCTACTGTATGGTGAACGGGGTCCTGGGGCGTATGTCAAGTTTCCTTAATCCAGGGGGCTTTGTTGCCTGGATTCTCAGAATGGAAGCCTGAAAACCCAAACTAGGGTTAGGGTTAGGGCCTAGGTGCCTGGCAGGCCCGGTCTGAAAGTGCTGAGGAGGGCTACCTCATGGGCTGAATTGAGGGCAGGTGATAGGTGGCTCGTGTGAATCTGGGTTTGTGTTCAGGAGGGGCTCAGATGCTGAGGCTTGCCTTGGGGGGCATGAAGTTATCTCCTGCTCTGAGGTCTGTGTAGCTCCAAATGGCACCGTAATACTATAGGCAGCTGGCAGACTGCCAGAGTGAGTCACAGGTGTCCCCGATATGGCGGGTTTGAGGGCTAGGATTCTGGGTAAAGAAGCCTGTACACACAACCTAGTGTTAGGGTTAAGGACTAGGGGCATGGCAGCTTCGATAGACTGGTATTGATGCGGGTTCCCAGGGCTGAGTGGAGGACATGCATCCGGAGTTGCGGCAGGATCCAGCATGATGTCCGGTGTACTGCCAGTGGTGCGATTGTGTGTAGGTGCTCATGAATTTTTCTTTCTGGAGGACAGGCAGAGTCTCATGGTGTGGCTTTGGAATCCCCTGTCGGGAGGGTTAGGGTTAGGGATATAGGTTAGGGATAGGGATAGGGTAGGGTTAGGGTTAGGGTTAGGGTTAGGGTTAGGGTTAGGCCAGGCCAGGCCAGGCCAGGCCAGGCCAGGCCAGGCCAGGGCCAGGCCAGGCCAGGCCAGGCCAGGCCAGGCCAGGCCAGGCCAGGCCAGGCCAGGCCAGGCCAGGCCAGGCCAGGCCAGGCCCAGGCCAGGCCAGGCCAGGCCAGGCCAGGCCAGGCCAGGCCAGGCCAGGCCAGGCCAGGCCAGGCCAGGCCAGGCCAGGCCAGGCCAGGCCAGGCCAGGCCAGGCCAGGCCAGGCCAGGCCAGCCAGGCCAGGCCAGGCCAGGCCAGGCCAGGCCAGGCCAGGCCAGGCCAGGCCAGGCCAGGCCAGGCCAGGCCAGGCCAGGCCAGGCCAGGCCAGGCCAGGCCAGGCCAGGCCAGGCCAGGCCAGGCCAGGCCAGGCCAGGCCAGGCCAGGCCAGGCCAGGCCAGGCCAGGCCAGGCCAGGCCAGGCCAGGCCAGAGGCCAGGCCAGGCCAGGCCAGGCCAGGCCAGGCCAGGCCAGGCCAGGCCAGGCCAGGCCAGGCCAGGCCAGGCCAGGCCAGGCCAGGCCAGGCCAGGCCAGGCCAGGCCAGGCCAGGCCAGGCCAGGCCAGGCCAGGCCAGGCCAGGCCAGGCCCAGGCCAGGCCAGGCCAGGCCAGGCCAGGCCAGGCCAGGCCAGGCCAGGCCAGGCCAGGGCCAGGCCAGGCCAGGCCAGGCCAGGCCAGGCCAGGCCAGGCCAGGCCAGGCCAGGCCCAGGCCCAGGCCAGGCCAGGCCAGGCCAGGCCAGGCCAGGCCAGGCCAGGCCAGGCTGTGCCAGGCCAGGCCAGGCCAGGCCAGGCCAGGCCAGGCCAGGCCAGGCCAGGCCAGGCCAGGCCAGGCCAGGCCAGGCCAGGCCAGGCCAGGCCAGGCCAGGCCAGGCCAGGCCAGGCCAGGCCAGGCCAGGCCAGGCCAGGCCAGGCCAGGCCAGGCCAGGCCAGGCCAGGCCAGGCCAGGCCAGGCCAGGCCAGGCCAGGCCAGGCCAGGCCAGGCCAGGCCAGGCCAGGCCAGGCCAGGCCAGGCCAGGCCAGGCCAGGCCAGGCCAGGCCAGGCCAGGCCAGGCCAGGCCAGGCCAGGCCAGGCCAGGCCAGGCCAGGCTGAAGAAGCAGGCCAGGCCAGGCCAGGCCAGGCCAGGCCAGGCCAGGCCAGGCCAGGCCAGGCCAGGCCAGGCCAGGCCAGGCCAGGCCAGGCCAGGCCAGGCCAGGCCAGGCCAGGCCAGGCCAGGCCAGGCCAGGCCAGGCCAGGCCAGGCCAGGCCAGGCCAGGCCAGGCCAGGCCAGGCCAGGCCAGGCCAGGCCAGGCCAGGCCAGGCCAGGCCAGGCCAGGCCAGGCCAGGCCAGGCCAGGCCAGGCCAGGCCAGGCCAGGCCAGGCCAGGCCAGGCCAGGCCAGGCCAGGCCAGGCCAGGCCAAGGCCAGGCCAGGCCAGGCCAGGCCAGGCCAGCCAGGGGCCAGGCCAGGCCAGGCCAGGCCAGGCCAGGCCAGGCCAGGCCAGGCCAGGCCAGGCCAGGCCAGGGGCCAGGCCAGGCCAGGCCAGGCCAGGCAGGCCAGGCCAGGTTAGGTTAGGCCAGGCCAGGCCAGGCCAGGCCAGGCCAGGCCAGGCCAGGCCAGGCCAGGCCAGGCCAGGCCAGGCCAGTGCCAGGCCAGGCCAGGCCAGCCAGGCCAGGCCAGGCCAGGCCAGGCCAGGCCAGGCCAGGCCAGGCCAGGCCAGGCCAGGCCAGGCCAGGCCAGGCCAGGCCAGGCCAGGCCAGGTTGTGCCAGGCCAGGCCAGGCCAGGCCAGGCCAGGCCAGGCCAGGCCAGGCCAGGCTAGGCCAGGCCAGGCCAGGCCAGGCCAGGCCAGGCCAGGCCAGGCCAGGCCAGGCCAGGCCAGGCCAGGCCAGGCCAGGCCAGGCCAGCCAGGCCAGGTCAGGCCAGGCCAGGCCAGGCCAGGCCAGCCAGCCAGGCCAGGCCAGGCCAGGCCAGGCCAGGCCAGGCCAGGCCAGGCCAGGCCAGGCCAGGCCAGGCCAGGCCAGGCCAGGCCAGGCCAGGCCAGGCCAGGCCAGGCCAGGCCAGGCCAGGCCAGGCCAGGCCAGGCCAGGCCAGGCCAGGCCAGGCCAGGCCAGGCCAGGCCAGGCCAGGCCAGGCCAGGCCAGGCCAGGCCAGGCCAGGCCAGGCCAGGCCAGGCCAGGCCAGGCCAGGCCAGGCCAGGCCAGGCCAGGCCAGGCCAGGCCAGGCCAGGCCAGGCCAGGCCAGGCCAGGCCAGGCCAGGCCAGGCCAGGCCAGGCCAGGCCAGGCCAGGCCAGGCCAGGCCAGGCCAGGCCAGGCCAGGCCAGGCCAGGCCAGGCCAGCCAGGCCAGGCCAGGCCAGGCCAGGCCAGGCCAGGCCAGGCCAGGCCAGGCCAGGCCAGGCCAGGCCAGGCCAGGCCAGGCCAGGCCAGGCCAGGCCAGGCCAGGCCAGGCCAGGCCAGGCCAGGCCAGGCCAGGCCAGGCCAGGCCAGGCCAGGCCAGGCCAGGCCAGGCCAGGCCAGGCCAGGCCAGGCGCCAGGCCAGGCCAGGCCAGGCCAGGCCAGGCCAGGCCAGGCCAGGCCAGGCCAGGCCAGGCCAGGCCAGGCCAGGCCAGGCCAGGCCAGGCCAGGCCAGGCCAGGCCAGGCCAGGCCAGGCCAGGCCAGGCCAGGCCAGGCCAGGCCAGGCCAGGCCAGGCCAGGCCAGGCCAGGCCAGGCCAGGCCAGGCCAGGCCAGGCCAGGCCAGGCCAGGCCAGGCCAGGCCAGGCCAGGCCAGGCCAGGCCAGGCCAGGCCAGGCCAGGCCAGGCCGGCCAGGCCAGGCCAGGCCAGGCCAGGCCAGGCCAGGCCAGGCCAGGCCAGGCCAGGCCAGGCCAGGCCAGGCCAGGCCAGGCCAGGCCAGGCCAGGCCAGGCCAGGCCAGGCCAGGCCAGCCAGGCCAGGCCAGGCCAGGCCAGGCCAGGCCAGGCCAGGCCAGGCCAGGCCAGGCCAGGCCAGGCCAGGCCAGGCCAGGCCAGGCCAGGCTAGGCCAGGCCAGGCTGAAGGAAGAAGAAGCCAGGCCAGGCCAGGCCAGGCCAGGCCAGTGGCCAGGCCAGGCCAGGCCAGGCCATCAGGCCAGGCCAGGCCAGGCCAGGCCAGGCCAGGCCAGGCCAGGCCAGGCCAGGCCAGGCCAGGCCAGGCCAGGCCAGGCCAGGCCAGGCCAGGCCAGGCCAGGCCAGGCCAGGCAGGCCAGGCCAGGCCAGGCCAGGCCAGGCCAGGCCAGGCCAGGCCAGGCCAGGCCAGGCCAGGCCAGGCCAGGCCAGGCCAGGCCAGGCCAGGCCAGGCCAGGCCAGGCCAGGCCAGGCCAGGCCAGGCCAGGCCAGGCCAGGCCAGGCCAGGCCAGGCCAGGCCAGGCCAGGCCAGGCCAGGCCAGGCCAGGCCAGGCCAGGCCAGGCCAGGCCAGGCCAGGCCAGGCCAGGCCAGGCCAGGCCAGGCCAGGCCAGGCCAGGCCAGGCCAGGCCAGGCCAGGCCAGGCCAGGCCAGGCCAGGCCAGGCCAGGCCAGGCCAGGCCAGGCCAGGCCAGGCCAGGCCAGGCCAGGCCAGGCCAGGCCAGGCCAGGCCAGGCCAGGCCAGGCCAGGCCAGGCCAGGCCAGGCCAGGCCAGGCCAGGCCAGGCCAGGCCAGGCCAGGTCAGGCCAGGCCAGGCCAGGCCAGGCCAGGCCAGGCCAGGCCAGGCCAGGCCAGGCCAGGCCAGGCCAGGCCAGGCCAGGCCAGGCCAGGCCAGGCCAGGCCAGGCCAGGCCAGGCCAGGCCAGGCCAGGCCAGGCCAGGCCAGGCCAGGCCAGGCCAGGCTGGGCCAGGCCAGGGGCCAGGCCAGGGGCCAGGCCAGGCCAGGCCAGGCCAGGCCAGGCCAGGCCAGCCAGGCCAGGCCAGGCCAGGCCAGGTCAGGCCAGCCAGGCCAGGCCAGGCCAGGCCAGGCCAGGCCAGGCCAGGCCAGGCCAGGCCAGGCCAGGCCAGGCCAGGCCAGGCCAGGCCAGGCCAGAGCCAGGCCAGGCCAGGCCAGGCCAGGCCAGGCCAGGCCAGGCCAGGCCAGGCCAGGCCAGGCCAGGCCAGGCCAGGCCAGGCCAGGCCAGGCCAGGCCAGGCCAGGCCAGGCCAGGCCAGGCCAGGCCAGGCCAGGCCAGGCCAGGCCAGGCCAGGCCAGGCCAGGCCAGGCCAGGCCAGGCCAGGCCAGGCCAGGCCAGGCCAGGCCAGGCCAGGCCAGGCCAGGCCAGGCCAGGCCAGGCCAGGCCAGGCCAGGCCAGGCCAGGCCAGGCCAGGCCAGGCCAGGCCAGGCCAGCCAGGCCAGGCCAGGTGTGCCAGGCCAGGCCAGGCCAGGCCAGGCCAGGCCAGGCCAGGCCAGGCCAGGCCAGGCCAGGCCAGGCCAGGCCAGGCCAGGCCAGGCCAGGCCAGCCAGGCCAGGCCAGGCCAGGCCAGGCCAGGCCAGGCCAGGCCAGGCCAGGCCAGGCCAGGCCAGGCCAGGCCAGGCCAGGCCAGGCCAGGCCAGGCCAGGCCAGGCCAGGCCAGGCCAGGCCAGGCCAGGGCCAGGCCAGGCCAGGCCAGGCCAGGCTGTGGCCAGGCCAGGCCAGGCCAGGCCAGGCCAGGCCAGGCCAGGCCAGGCCAGGCCAGGCCAGGCCAGGCCAGGCCAGGCCAGGCCAGGCCAGGCCAGGCCAGGCCAGGCCAGGCCAGGCCAGGCCAGGCCAGGCCAGGCCAGGCCAGGCCAGGCCAGGCCAGGCCAGGCCAGGCCAGGCCAGGCCAGGCCAGGCCAGGCCAGGCCAGGCCAGTGGCCAGGCCAGGCCAGGCCAGGCCAGGCCAGGCCAGGCCAGGCCAGGCCAGGCCAGGCCAGGCCAAACAGGCCAGGCCAGGCCAGGCCAGGCCAGGCCAGGCCAGGCCAGGCCAGGCCAGGCCAGGCCAGGCCAGGCCAGGCCAGGCCAGGCCAGGCCAGGCCAGGCCAGGCCAGGCCAGGCCAGGCCAGGCCAGGCCAGGCCAGGCCAGGCCAGGCCAGGCCAGGCCAGGCCAGGCCAGGCCAGGCCAGGCCAGGCCAGGCCAGGCCAGGCCAGGCCAGGCCAGGCCAGGCCAGGCCAGGCCAGCCAGGCCAGGCCAGGCCAGGCCAGGCCAGGCCAGGCCAGGCCAGGCCAGGCCAGGCCAGGCCAGGCCAGGCCAGGCCAGGCCAGGCCAGGCCAGGCCAGGCCAGGCCAGGGCCAGGCCAGGCCAGGCCAGGCCAGGCCAGGCCAGGCCAGGCCAGGCCAGGCCAGGCCAGGCCAGGCCAGGCCAGGCCAGGCCAGGCCAGGCCAGGCCAGGGGCCAGCGTTGTGCCAGGCCAGGCCAGGCCAGGCCAGGCCAGGCCAGGCCAGGCCAGGCCAGGCCAGGCCAGGCCAGGCCAGGCCAGGCCAGGCTGTGGCCAGGCCAGGCCAGGCCAGGCTGAAGCAGGCCAGGCTGAAGCAGGCCAGGCCAGGCCAGGCCAGGCCAGGCCAGGCCAGGCCAGGCCAGGCCAGGCCAGGCCAGCCAGGCCAGGCCAGGCCAGGCCAGGGCCAGGCCAGGCCAGGCCAGGCCAGGCCAGGCCAGGCCAGGCCAGGCCAGGCCAGGCCAGGCCAGGCCAGGCCAGGCCAGGCCAGGCCAGGCCAGGCCAGGCCAGGCTGAAGAAGCCAGGCCAGGCCAGGCCAGGCCAGGCCAGGCCAGGCCAGGCCAGGCCAGGGCCAGGCCAGGCCAGGCCAGGCCAGGCCAGGCCAGGCCAGGCCAGGCCAGGCCAGGCCAGGCCAGGCCAGGCCAGGCCAGGCCAGGCCAGGCCAGGCCAGGCCAGGCCAGGCCAGGCCAGGCCAGGCCAGGCCAGGCCAGGCCAGGCCAGGCCAGGCCAGGCCAGGCCAGGCCAGGCCAGGCCAGGCCAGGCCAGGCCAGGCCAGGCCAGGCCAGGCCAGGCCAGGCCAGGCTGAAGGCCAGGCCAGGCCAGGCCAGGCCAGGCCAGGCCAGGCCAGGCCAGGCCAGGCCAGGCCAGGCCAGGCCAGGCCAGGCCAGGCCAGGCCAGGCCAGGCCAGGCCAGGCCAGGCCAGGCCAGGCCAGGGCCAGGCCAGGCCAGGCCAGGCCAGGCCAGTGGTTGCGTTGTGCAGGCCAGGCCAGGCCAGTGTTGTGCCAGGCCAGGCCAGGCCAGGCCAGGCCAAAGCCAGGCCAGGCCAGGCCAGGCCAGGCCAGGCCAGGCCAGGCCAGGCCAGGCCAGGCCAGGCCAGGCCGGCCAGGCCAGGCCAGGCCAGGCCAGGCCAGGCCAGGCCAGGCCAGGCCAGGCCAGGCCAGGCCAGGCCAGGCCAGGCCAGGCCAGGCCAGGCCAGGCCAGGCCAGGCCAGGCCAGGCCAGGCCAGGCCAGGCCAGGCCAGGCCAGGTCAGGCCAGGCCAGGCCAGGCCAGGCCAGAGCCAGGCCAGGCCAGGCCAGGCCAGGCCAGGCCAGCCAGGCCAGCCAGGCCAGGCCAGGCCAGGCCAGGCCAGGCCAGTGGTTGCCAGGCGGCTGAAGAAGCAGTCAGGCCAGGCCAGGCCAGGCCAGGCCAGGCCAGGCCAGGCGGTTGTACAGGCCAGGCCAGGCCAGGCCAGGCCAGGCCAGGCTGTGGCCAGGCCAGGCCAGGGCCAGGCCAGGCCAGGCTGTGGCCAGGCCAGGCCAGGCCAGGTCAGGCCAGGCCAGGCCAGGCTGCCAGGCCAGGCCAGGCCAGGCCAGGCCAGGCCAGGCCAGGCCAGGCCAGGGCCAGGCCAGGCCAGGCCAGGCCAGGCCAGGCCAGGCCAGGCCAGGCCAGGCCAGGCAGGCCAGTAGGCCAGGCCAGGCCAGGCCAGGCCAGGCCAGGCCAGGCCAGGCCAGGCCAGCCAGGCCAGGCCAGGCCAGGCCAGGCCAGGCCAGGCCAGGCCAGGCCAGGCCAGGCCAGGCCAGGCCAGGCCAGGCCAGGCCAGCCAGGCCAGGCCAGGCCAGGCCAGGTTGTGCCAGGGGCCAGGCCAGGCCAGGCCGAAAAATAGGCCGCCAGGCCAGGCCAGGCCAGGCCAGGCCAGGCCAGGCCAGGCCAGGCCAGGGCCAGGCCAGGCCAGGCCAGGCCAGGGCCAGGCCAGGCCAGGCCAGGCCAGGTTGTGCCAGGCCAGGCCAGGCCAGGCCAGGCCAGGCCAGGCCAGGTTGTGGCCAGGCCAGGCCAGGCCAGGCCAGGCCAGGTTGTGCCAGGCCAGGCCAGGCCAGGCCAGGTTGTGCCAGGCCAGGCCAGGCCAGGCCAGGCCAGGCCAGGCCAGGCCAGGCCAGGCCAGGCCAGGCCAGGCCAGGCCAGGCCAGGCCAGGCCAGGCCAGGCCAGCCAGGCCAGGCCAGGCCAGGCCAGGCCAGCCAGGGCCAGGCCAGGCCAGGCCCAGGCCAGGCCAGGCCAGCCAGGCCAGGCCAGGCCAGGCCAGGCCAGGCCAGGCCAGGCCAGGCCAGGCCAGGCCAGGCCAGGCCAGGCCAGCCAGGCCAGGCCAGGCCAGGCCAGGCCAGGCCAGGCCAGGCCAGGCCAGGCCAGGCCAGGCCAGCCAGGCCAGGCCAGGCCAGTGGCCAGGCCAGGCCAGGCCAGGCCAGGCCAGGCCAGGCCAGGCCAGGCCAGCCAGGCCAGGCCAGGCCAGGCCAGGCCAGGCCAGGCCAGGCCAGGCCAGGCCAGGCCAGGCCAGGCCTGGCCAGGCCAGGCCAGGCCAGGCCAGGCCAGGCCAGGCCAGGCCAGGCCAGGCCAGGCCAGGGGCCAGGCCAGGCCAGGCCAGGCCAGGCCAGGCCAGGCCAGGCCAGGCCAGGCCAGGCCAGGCCAGGCTGTGCCAGGCCAGGCCAGGCCAGGCCAGGCCAGGCTTGTGGCCAGGCCAGGCCAGGCCAGGCCAGCCAGGCCAGGCCAGGCCCAGGCCAGGCCAGAGCCAGGCCAGGCCAGGCCAGGCCAGGCCAGGCCAGGCCAGGCCAGGCTGAGGCCAGGCCAAGAAAGGCTGGTGGCCAGGCCAGGCCAGTCAGGCCAGGCCAGGCCAGGCCAGGCCAGGCCAGGCCAGGCTGGCCAGGCCAGGCCAGGCCAGGCCAGGCCAGGCCAGGCCAGGCCACAGGCCAGGCCAGGCCAGGCCAGGCCAGGCCAGGCCAGGCCAGGCCAGGCCAGGCCAGGCCAGGCCAGGCCAGGCCAGGCCAGGCCAGGCCAGGCCAGGCCAGGCCAGGCCAGGCCAGGCCAGCCAGGCCAGGCCAGGCCAGGCCAGGCCAGGCCAGGCCAGGCCAGGCCAGGCCAGGCCAGGCCAGGCTCAGGCCAGGCCAGGCCAGGCCAGGCCAGGCCAGGCCAGGCCAGGCCAGGCCAGGCCAGGCCAGGCCAGTGCCAGGCCAGGCCAGGCCAGGCCAGGCCAGGCCAGGGCCAGGCCAGGCCAGGCCAGGCCAGGCCAGGCCAGGCCAGGCCAGGGCCAGGCCAGGCCAGCCAGGCCAGGCCAGGCCAGCCAGGCCAGTGCCAGGCCAGGCCAGGCCAGGCCGCCAGGCCAGGCCAGTTGGTGCCAGGCCAGGCCAGGCTCAGGCCAGGCCAGGCCAGTGCTGTGTCAGGGGCCAGGCCAGGCCAGGCCAGGCCAGGGGCTGAGGCCAGGCCAGTGCCAGGCCAGCTGTGCCAGGCCAGGCCAGGCCAGGCCAGGCCAGGCCAGGCCAGGCCAGTGCCAGGCCAGGCCAGGCTCAGGCCAGGCCAGGCTCAGGCCAGGCCAGGCCAGGCCAGGCCAGGCCAGGCCAGGCCAGGCCAGGCCAGGCCAGGCCAGGCCAGGCCAGGCCAGCCAGGCCAGGCCAGTGGCCAGGCCAGGCCAGGCCAGGCCAGGGCCAGGCCGGCCAGGCCAGGCCAGGCCAGGCCAGGCTCAGGCCAGGTCAGGCCAGGCCAGGCCAGGCCAGGCCAGGCCAGGCCAGGCCAGGCCAGGCCAGGCCAGGCCAGGCCAGGGCCAGGCCAGTCAGGCCAGTGCAACGCGGCCAAATAGGCCAGGCCAGGCCAGGCCAGGCCAGGCCAGGCCAGGCCAGGCCAGGTCAGGCCAGGCCAGGCCAGGCCAGGCCAGGCCAGGCCAGGCCAGGCCAGGCCAGGCCAGGCCAGGCCAGGCTTGTACAGGCCAGGCCAGGCCAGGCCAGGCCAGGCCAGGCCAGGCCAGGGCCAGGCCAGGCCAGGCCAGGGCCAGGCCAGGCCAGGCCAGGCCAGGCCAGGCCAGGCCAGGCCAGGCCAGGCCAGGCCAGGCCAGGCCAGGCCAGGGCCAGGCCAGGCCAGGTCAGGCCAGGCCAGGCCAGGCCAGGCCAGGCCAGGCCAGCCAGCCAGGCCAGGCCAGGCCAGGCCAGGCCAGGCCAGGCCAGGCCAGGCCAGGCCAGGCCAGGCCAGGCCAGGCCAGGCCAGGCCAGGCCAGGCCAGGCCGTCAGGCCAGGCCAGGCCAGTCAGGTCAGGCCAGGCCAGGCCAGGTCAGGCCAGGCCAGGCCAGGCCGTGGCCAGGCCAGGCCAGGCCAGGCCAGGCCAGGCCAGGCCAGGCCAGGCCAGGCCAGGCCAGGCCAGGCCAGGCCAGGCCAGGCCAGGCCAGGCCAGGCTGTGTCAGGCCAGGTTGTGGCCAGGGCCAGGCCAGGCCAGGCCAGGCCAGGCCAGGCCAGGCCAGGCCAGGGGCCAGGCCAGGCCAGGCCAGGCCAGGCCAGGCCAGCCCAGGCCAGGCCAGGTCAGGCCAGGCCAGGCCAGGCCAGGCCAGCTCAGGCCAGGCCAGGCCAGGTCAGGCCAGGCCAGGCCAGGCCAGGCCAGGGCCAGGCCAGCCAGGCCAGGCCAGGCCAGGCCAGAAATAGGCCAGGCCAGGCCAGGCCAGGGGCCAGGCCAGGCCAGGCCAGGCCAGGCCAGGCCAGGCCAGGCCAGGCCAGGCCAGGCCAGGCCAGGCCAGGCCAGGCCAGGGCCAGGCCAGGCCAGGCCAGGCCAGGCCAGGCCAGCCAGGTCAGGCCAGGCCAGGCCAGGCCAGGCCAGGCCAGGCCAGGCCAGGCCAGGCTGTGTCAGGCCAGGCCAGGCCAGGGCCAGGCCAGGCCAGGCCAGGGGCCAGGTCAGGCCAGGCCAGGCCAGGCCAGGCCAGGCCAGGCCAGGCCAGGCCAGGCCAGGCCAGGCCAGGCCAGGCCAGGCCAGGCCAGGCCAGGCCAGGCCAGGCCAGGCCAGGCCAGGCCAGGCCAGGCCAGCCAGCCAGGCCAGGCCAGTGCCCAGGTCAGGCCAGGCCAGGCCAGGCCAGGCCAGGTCAGGCCAGGGCCAGGCCAGGCCTGTACAGGCCAGGCCAGGCCAGGCCAGGCCAGGCCAGGCCAGGCCAGGCCAGGCCAGGCTGAGGCCAGGCCAGGCCAGGCCAGGCCAGGCCAGGCCGGGCCAGGCCAGGCCAGGCCAGGCCAGGCCAGGCCAGGCCAGGCCAGGCCAGGCCAGTCAGGCCAGGCCAGCCAGGCCAGGCCAGGCCAGGCCAGGCCAGAGCCAGGCCAGGCCAGATTGTACCAGGCCAGGCCAGGCCAGGCCAGGCCAGGCCAGGCCAGGCCAGGCCAGGCCAGGCCAGAGCCAGGCCAGGCCAGGCCAGGCCAGGCCAGGGGCCAGGCCAGGCCAGGCCAGGCCAGGCCAGGCCAGGCCAGGCCAGGCCAGCGCCAGGCCAGCCAGGCCAGCCAGGCCAGGCCAGGCCAGGCCAGGCCAGGCCAGGCCAGGCCAGGCCAGGCCAGGCCAGGCCAGGCCAGGCCAGGCCAGGCCAGGCCAGGCCAGGCCAGGCCAGGCCAGGCCAGGCCAGGCCAGGCCAGGCCAGGCCAGGCCAGGCCAGGCCAGGCCAGGCCAGGCTGTGGCCAGGCCAGGCCAGGCCAGGCCAGGCCAGGCCAGGCTGTGCCAGTGCCACAACAAATGCGGCCGAAGAAAATGAAAACGAGGCCTGAAAAGAAAACAGGTTGCACGAAAACAGGTCAGGCTGAGTCAGGCCTGAAACAGGTCAAAGCCAGCTTGAGGCCATGAAATAGTGTCAGTCAGGTCGAATAAACAGGTCAAATGAAATGAAATGAGGCTAAAAGAAATAATGAAAATGAAATAAAACAGGCTGAAATGAATGAAATATTGTGCCAAATGAGGTCAAATGAAAATAAATGAAAATAGCCAAATGGAAAATATACAGGTTGAGGCCAGTCAAACAGGCTGAACAGGTCGTTGAGGTCAAATTGAGTCAGGCCAGGCCAGGCCAGGCCAGGCCAGGCTGAAATTAGGCCAGGCCAGGCCAGGCCAGGCCAGGCCAGGCCAGGCCAGGCCAGGCCAGGCCAGGCCAGGGGCCAGGTCAGGCCAGGCCAGGCCAGGCCAGGCCAGGCCAGGCCAGGCCAGGGGCCAGGCCAGGCCAGGCCAGTGTCAGGCCAGGCCAGGCCAGGGCCAGGCCAGGCCAGGCTCAGGCCAGGCCAGGCCAGGCCAGGCCAGGCCAGGCCAGGCCAGTGGCCAGGCCAGGCCAGGCCGCCAGGCCAGGCCAGGCCAGGCCAGGCCAGGCCAGGCCAGGCCAGGCCAGGGCCAGGCCAGGCTCAGGCCAGGCCAGGCCAGGCCAGGCCAGGCCAGGCCAGGCCAGGCCAGCCAGGCCCAGGCCAGGCCAGGCCAGGCCAGGCCAGGCCAGGGCCAGGCCAGGCCAGGCCAGGCCAGCCAGGCCAGGCCAGGCCAGGCCAGGCCAGGCCAGGCCACAGGCCAGGCCAGGCCAGGCCAGGCCAGGGCCAGGCCAGGCCAGGCCAGGCCAGGCCAGGCCAGGCCAGGCCAGGCCAGGCCAGGCCAGGCCAGGCCAGGCCAGGCCAGGCCAGGCCAGGCCAGGCCAGGCCAGGCCAGGCCAGGCCAGGCCAGGCCAGGCCAGGCCAGGCCAGGCCAGGCCAGGCCAGGCCAGGCCAGGCCAGGCCAGGCCAGACAGGCCAGGCCAGGCTCAGGCCAGGCCAGGCCCAGGCCAGGCCAGGCCAGGCCAGGCCAGGCCAGGCCAGGCCAGGCCAGGCCAGGCCAGGCCAGGCCAGGCCAGGTCAGGCCAGGCCAGGCCAGGCCAGGCCAGGCCAGGCCAGGCCAGGCCAGGCCAGGCCAGGCCAGGCCAGGCCAGGCCAGGCCAGGCCAGGCCAGGCCAGGCCAGGCCAGGCCAGGCCAGGCCAGGCCAGGCCAGGCCAGGCCAGGCCAGGCCAGGTCAGGCCAGGCTCAGGCCAGGCCGGGCCAGGCCAGGCCAGGCCAGGCCAGGCCAGGCCAGGCCAGGCCAGGCCAGGCCAGGCCAGGCCAGGGCCAGAGCCAGGCCAGGCCAGGCCAGGGCCAGGGGCCAGGCCAGGCCAGGCCAGGCCAGGCCAGGCCAGGCTCAGGCCAGGCCAGGCCAGGCTCAGGCCAGGCCAGGCCAGGCCAGGCCAGGCCAGGCCAGCCCAGGCCAGTGCCAGGCCAGGCCAGGCCAGGCCAGGCCAGGCCAGGCCAGGCCAGGCCAGGCCAGGCCAGGCCAGGCCAGGCCAGGCCAGGGCCAGCCAGGCCAGGCCAGGCCAGGCCAGGCCAGGCCAGGCCAGGCCAGGCCAGGCCAGGCCAGGCCAGGCCAGGCCAGGCCAGGCCAGGCCAGGCCAGGCCAGGCCAGGCCAGGCCAGGCCAGGCCAGGCCAGGCCAGGCCAGGCCAGGCCAGGCCAGGCCAGGCCAGGCTCAGGCCAGGCCAGGCCAGGCCAGGCCAGCCAGGCCAGGCCAGGCCAGGCCAGGCCAGGTCAGGCCAGGCCAGGCCAGGCCAGGCCAGGCCAGGCCAGGCCAGGCCAGGCCAGGCCAGGCCAGGCCAGGCCAGGCCAGGCCAGCGGCCAGGCCAGGCCAGGCCAGGCCAGGCCATATCAGGCCGTGCCAGGCCAGGCCAGGCCAGGCCAGGCCAGGCCAGGCCAGGCCAGGCCAGGCCAGGGCCAGGCCAGGCCAGGCCAGGCCAGGCCAGGCCAGGCCAGGCCAGGCCAGGCCAGGCCAGGCCAGGCCAGGCCAGGCCAGGCCAGGCCAGGCCAGGCCAGGCCAGGCCAGGCCAGGCCAGGCCAGGCCAGGCCAGGCCAGGCCAGGCCAGGCCAGGCCAGGCCAGGCCAGGCCAGGCCAGGCCAGGCCAGGCCAGGCCAGGCCAGGCCAGGCCAGGCCAGGCCAGGCCAGGCCGTCAGGCCAGGCCGAGGGCCAGGCCAGGCCAGGCCAGGCCAGCCAGCCAGGCCAGGCCAGGCCAGGCCAGGCCAGCCAGGCCAGGCCAGGCCAGGCCAGGCCAGGCCAGGCCAGGCCAGGCCAGGCCAGGCCAGGCCAGGCCAGGCCAGGCCAGGCCAGAGCCAGGCCAGGCCAGGCCAGAGGCCAGGCCAGGGCCAGGCCAGGCCAGGCCAGGCCAGGCCAGGCTTTCAGGCCAGGCCAGGCCAGGCCAGGCCAGGCCAGGCCAGGCCAGGCCAGGCCAGGCTGTACAGGCCAGGCCGTGTCAGGCCAGGCCAGGTCAGGCCAGGCCAGGCCAGGCCAGGCTCAGGCCAGGCCAGGCCAGGCCAGTGCCAGCCAGGCCAGGCCAGGTCAGGCCAGCCAGGCCAGGCCAGGCCAGGCCAGGCCAGGCCAGGCCAGGCTCAGGCCAGGCCAGGCCAGGCCAGGCCAGGCCAGGCCAGGCCAGGCCAGGCCAGGCCAGGCCAGGCCAGGCCAGGCCAGGCCAGGCCAGGCCAGAGCCAGGCCAGGCCAGGCCAGGCCAGGCCAGGCCAGGCCAGGCCAGGCCAGGCCAGGCCAGGCCAGGCCAGGCCAGGTCAGGCCAGGCCAGGCCAGGCCGCCGGCCAGGCCAGGCCAGTCAGGTCAGGCCAGCCAGGCCAGGCCAGGCCAGGCCAGGCCAGGCCAGGCCAGGCCAGGCCAGGCCAGGCCAGGCCAGGCCAGGCCAGGCCAGGCCAGGCCAGGCCAGGCCAGGCCAGGCCAGGCCCCAGGCCAGGCCAGGCCAGGCCAGGCCAGGTCAGGCCAGGCCAGGCCAGGCCAGGCCAGGCCAGGCCAGGCCAGCCAGGCCAGTGCCAGGCCAGGCCAGGCCAGGCCAGGGGCCAGTGGCCAGGCCAGGCCAGGCCAGGCCAGGCCAGGCCAGGCCAGGCCAGGCCAGGCCAGGCCAGGCCAGGCCAGGCCAGGCTACAGGCTGAAGAAAATAGGCCAGGCCAGGTGGTCAGGCCAGGCCAGGCCAGGCCTCAGGTCAGGCCAGGCCAGGCCAGGCCGTCAGGCCAGGCCAGGCCAGGCCAGGCCAGGCCAGGCCAGGCCAGGCCAGGCCAGGCCAGGCCAGGCCAGGCCAGGCCAGGCCAGGCCAGGCCAGGGGCCAGGCCAGGCTCAGGTCAGGCCAGGCCAGGCCAGGCCAGGCC